>NNCF01125808.1:186270-246891 GCA_002313205.1 Laupala kohalensis | reverse complement strand
CCCTTGGTCCCTTGGTCCCTTGATCCGAATTAATGGGATGATCGTTTCAGGGGAGTACCTTAATTTATTATCCCCCACGTGGTCATAAGAAGTTTGCAATTACTTTTTTGACAATATGGTTTATTGATTCATTTATTTTTAACGCGCATCGTAATTGATTTCTGAAAATGAACCATAACTGAAATTCAACAACACTATATGATTACTCACATGATCGTGTCTGAGAAAACGTTCTCCATTTTACATAAGAAAGCCACGACGTACAGAATTAAATACGTGCTGACAAAAAGACAGATGGCGACCGCCTGGCGTCGAAAGGAGCGACGAACAGCACCAGCCAATAGCGCCGGAGATCCTGCACCGGCTGACGTGGCGCATGCATCGGCCCGCGCCAGGTGGTGCAGGGCGCGAGGCAACTGGTGCGGGTGGACGCACAACGACAGTGTACACACAATAGAACACATAGTAGGAAACACAATTGACAACACTTCGTTCACCACCTGCAGAACAATGAGAGATGTTGGTTAGGGCTCTAAGAAGTCAATTGAACCGTGCATGATGAAAAAGGAGCGCATAGTAGGGATCAATAAACATCGATAGATCGATAATAGTGGATAGCAAGAATTTAGTGAAAAATTCTAGTTGTGCACAAGGTACATGCCACAAAAACCTACTGTCTTTTAATATTTTAACACTGAACCCATTTTCATCCCATGTTCATATTTTACCAGATGATTAACAAGAATATAAGCAATTTCAAGTATTATGTTGTAAATTTTCAAAACAGCGCATTTTGAGAAATTTAAAATAAAAAGTTTGATATTCAACAAGTTAATGTTTCCCCCCTTGACCTATATTGTATAGAATATCATTGTACACATCATTAAATGAACTGTAAATGGCACCCTTTCCAGTTCTCTATCTCAATTAGGAAAGCTTCAAGTAATTCAAAAGTTTTGTGTAGAGCCGTTTTGGGGGGTTTTGTTTAACATTGTTGTAACTTCCATACGGGTTGAAATTTTACAACAATACTCGGTACATTTCTTGGCCTATAGGATTGCTACCTTCCTTCTAAATTGTATCAATATCTGAAACGTTGAGGCTTACATCCTGTATTGATTTGACATGGAATGACCCTGCCGATAACTACTCAAAAATTATTTTAGAAAATCGTCGTATATTACTTATTAATGTTGCAACCAATCATGCTTACACAAATTTAAGGTATTTTGTAAAAGAAACTAATGTAAGTGACAAATAATTATAATGCGGAGAGGAGTTTGCTCTGTTGATACAGTTGTATGTTCCAAATATTTAAAATTGAAGAAAGTTCGAACTTTCACCTGTGATTTCCAAAAAATATACCAAATTCCACAGAAAGGACCAATAATATACCACGCCTAATAACCATCATTTTTCATGGCATTACAACAAATTACTGAAGAAATAGTAAATGAAATATATTAAAATATATTATTGTATCTATATACATGTCTACTCTAGCATAATACACGTTAGCCTCCAACGATGAATACGCTAAGGCTATCTTTAGACCGTAATAACAATTAAATCTTCTACAGAAGACACTTGGATGGATTTCCACAGTACTGTTCAAAAGCGAAAGGGAAATTAACACGCTTTTTATTAAATGAACGGATGAAAAGATGGGAGATGAGTTTAAAAGGAAGAGTAACTTACAGGTTTATTCCTGATGTTTGCTTTACTACAATCAATAAAAAAATATTTTGAACCATTTAAACCAATGATTGAATTCTTGATCGGTCATTGTGATTTTTGACAATATAAAACAATTTCAAATAACTGATGATGCAGCATGCGGAGACGAAATAGAAACTTTGGAACATGAGCTATGGGACTGCCCCTTATATGTGACAGAACGTACGGAATATTTCTGGGAATATGGAAGGCAATATATTTTGTCAACAAGAATAGGAAACTAGACACAAAAGAAAAATTTGAATTTTTTTTATATTTGTTAATAAAATAAGATGTATAAAGGATACGGACAAAAGAGGAAGTAGATATGCACACGCCTCCTACTTGGCGGGTACGGGTAACGCAATATGCGGCCAAGATGTGCATACCCCACAACTGAAGCGCAAAGAACTTTAAAAGTATATCTTAGATCCTCGTATTGCTCTGCAACACAGAGGAGGCTTGAAGAGAACCTAAAATAAATTTAAAAAAAGGTATTGGCAATGCCAAGGAAAATGTTTTTCGCAAAATAAAAAAAAAAGAATATTTTCCATTTACGTGCCTCAACTATCAGACAGCAATATTGCCTTATCACCAAACCATATTAAATTTCAATCATTTGGTTATCAGACAAATGGTTTTACACTCGTCCAGAATAATTAGTTTTATGAAACCAATTAAATATCAATTTATTATTTGCATGCGGTATCAATAAATCTAAATAAAATATAATCCATTAGTTTCTTTTTATTTCTTACGTAAATTCCATTCGTGAATAAGTTCTAATATTTAAAATAGATCTTATTTTATCAATTGGAATAATGCAAACTATGTCATCAACATGAAAATAAATAAGAAGAGGAAAATTTAAATTATTCAAATATGAACTATCAATATTACGATGTCTGAGTGGGAATAGTGTACTGTTGAGGAAGTTGAAAGGGTGGTATAGTGGATAACATCCCTTCGATCACAACAGGAGTCTGCAAACCGTTCACGGTTCGACGCCATTTTCACCTGTCCGAAAATAATGACATCTTCTCCACATGCAGGTACGCGGAAAAAATATGTGTATAGTTTTGTATATGTATTGTTTCCATCTACTGAGTAGTTTTTTAATTGTTCATTCTTTTTAAGTGGATTACGATTAAAATGGAAATAAGTGTACTAGCCCCTGACATTGGCTCAATTTTCTCGATATACTGACTTTGTTCCGTGAAGTGGAATATGAAAATGAGAAAGTGAATATTGACAATGCACGTTCCAAAAATAATAACTTTCGACATTTTTAACCGAGTAAATCTTTTCCATTGATTATAATGGTTTAATTCTTTTATTTTTAGTAGTTTAGCATTTCATGTGGCTGCCATGGTATAAACGGTTTCAAACGTGTTTTACTTTGGAATAACATTGTCGAATGTATTTTTCCTAGAATCCCAAGGAAACAGTCAGGAATAGGTTGATGGTCCGGAATGGTTGGAAGGCAGGTCAATGGTGGAAAGAGATTCATCAGGGATTCGCTGATTCAACGGGAATTTTAGAACATCCTCCTGTGGCAATGTCAGTGTTTTGAAGAAAGTCGTGAAAAGAAGTAGCCTGAACCAAATCGACATTTTGAACACACCATAGAAAGAGAGCTCTTCACATTCGCGTCTACAGGAAATGTCACCAGGAAGTGTATTCCTATTCCGGTGATTAAAAAAGCAACAAGAATGCAGTAGAATCGCCAAGCTCCAGAAACTTCCATTTTGGTCCCACCACGGAAGGTGTACGGTGCCACCCCGGCAAGACGTGCCACCACGATCAGTGGCCGCATTGATTGGACAATGGCTTGATCCGCTTCCAACACCCTCCCTTCGGGCTGTTCATGTCTCAGCGACGAAGATTGGTGAAGGACCACCGTCACCTTTGAGTCTGCAAGTAGGATTAAAACATTTCAGATTAATTTTCTATACCATCTAGAATTCCCCCAAAACTACTCCAATTCATTGAATATGTTTTAATTAGGTTAAATATAATGTTTATACAATGATAATTAAATTGTGGACTTTTATCCCTGGGACTCAACGGATCTTTGATCTGATCATGCTTCGAACCGTGCATTCACCTTTGCATTCACGCTTTGCAGGTGAACAAGCTGCAACTGACTCTGACTCAACTTTCGCTCCTTGAAGTCAGTTTCTCGAAGGATGTTCGAATAAAACAACGGAAGCGAAAGGTGGATGGTTCGCTGACTAGACGTGGAACAAGGTGACTCTTGCTTACTTTCTTTTTATTGTTGTATTTGTAAATGGGAAATGTAGCTAATTGCTATTGAAGCTCATCTACATGGCGCGATAGGAGGTAGGAGCTGGGTGGTAGGCTACTGTTAGAAGGTGGGTGGGTTAGCTGGGTTTACAAAAAAATTGGTCCACGTGGAGGGGTTAGTAGAATTAGTTAGTAATAGTTAGTTATTGATACTAGGGGCACTAAGAGGTGGATAGAAGCAGAGTGCGCCTAGAGAGAGTGTGGCCGATCTTTCCTCAGCACCGAGATCCGCAATGTTTCGATGAAAGTGGCGCGTGAATCAAATACACTAATGGAAGTATAAAATGTCTGTTTCACGTGACGCACCACAAGGTAGCGGGCCAGTCAAATGTTTGTCTGGACCTCCCGTGGTAACACACGGTGGGGGTAGCGGCGGCGGCTGCGACTGCTTGTAAAACTCAGACGCTTGTAAAATCTAAACTATTCGTGCAAATTATACGATTTAAAAAAAAAATCATCTATCTTAAATTCACAAAACACAGAATGCATTTAATTGGATTAGGATTCATTTTTGTCTACTTGAATTACTCTCTTAAGTTGAAGTATTTTAAAACGTCTATTTTTGAAAAATTTTTTTTTTTTTTTTTTTTTTTCAATAATTTTGGTTAACGCTTGTAGATAAGCATATGCTGTCGCGGACTTTTTTGTAGAACTCTTTGAGGGGAACAATATTGCCATTCATTGTTTCCACCTATCTCTAACCGTTTAGGTAGCGCATGCAATAATTTCTCTCCGATAATTTTTCCCCCAACTTGATTGTCTATTATCATTATTGCTTATTACTTGTGATACATAAAATAACAAAAAATATATACGCAAACCTTGTCGGAGAACATATCTATGAATTAAAAACAGAATCACGAAAATCGGTTCAGTGGCTTTCGAGGTTTGCTGGGCGACAGACATTAAAACGACATGAATCGAATGAATTCAATTGCAATGTATCTTGGAATTTTTAATTCGCTCCCCATTGACGGAAAAATGGCAGTCAATCAAAAACGTAACGCGCATCGGTCGCACTCTCTAGACGCACTCTGGATAGAAGAAGGATGGTTCGCTTTACAGTGGACGCTGTTACATGAACTAGGACATTAATGTGAAAAGTTACAAATTTTTTCTAGCCACACCGGGAATTGAACCCGGGATTGATTGGAGATGTGCAAGAACCTAACATCTAGTAAAAAAGAATTAATCAATCAATTCGGACGTAATGGATTTATGTATATGTATATATATATATATATATATATATATATATACTGCCCATGTATTTTGATGCAAAATATGACTAAAGATGGTATAATAGAAGTACTATGCTATGCGTGAAATGAATGTACAGCATTTCAGGGTTAGTTTATGTACTTATCATAAATGTGTGAAATTTTGTACAAAAATTTACATGAAATTTCGAAAGATTGAAACCACTTCCATCCCTAATTTTCCAGTCTTCATGATAGATAAATTGCATTACGCAGGAAAAATTTTGAAGTTTGAATTTCGGACAGAATTTTGCGAAGCGATGCTGGAGATTTGCAGAAAATGAAACCTTCCTTTTGCGAGTAATTTTTAGTAATGAAGAAAACCTCATCGTAAGTTGTCAATGTAATTAACAAAAACCGTAAATGAACAATTAATTTAAACACATTGGTCAGTCATACCTGTGGAGTTGGAATAAAATTTCATTGTATGTCGATGATCGGTGTTGATACTTTATAGTATAAAGAAGTTGATATCTCACTATACAATTTTTTGTTGTTAATTAATTCATAAGGCATTTTCAGCCGCGAGGCGCCCATCATCAGTACTGTAAAAAAATATAGAAACAATTTTGTGAAGGACCATTAAAATTACATAATACATTGAAATAATAATTACTGGTTGATACAAAAACAAATAAAATTATAAAGAAAGAAATGAGTCCATCCCTTTCTTAGTATATCAACAAGGACTCCATATACTTACTAAACTATGAAATTTCATCTTCAAGCCTCTATACTTATTTCGTACAACTAACATTTTCGTGCATAATATACGATAAATTAACTGAAACGAGTTTTAAAACTCAGGTTTAGGTGTAATGTGATATGAAATTATTTCGTATAGACACACAAAACAATTAATAGAAATGTTGACGTAGCTAAAAGAAAATTTGCAGTCGTAGTCGCGAGATAATACAAAAGATACGGGAAAAACGTTAATAAATCCAATACTCTGATGCTTCTCTTTAACAGACCAGGAATTCAAGTAAAAAAAAAGAGAAAACTAACTAAAGAGGAATTTCTAATTTAATGACTGCGGAATTATCGACCATTCATATTCATTCTGTCACAGAGGTAGTGACATTCACTTACAACTTTGAAATTTCAATTTATTTAATTGATGTTGCCAAAAAAAAATCAATACATACTTTAACTCAGAATGAGAAACATTTACATTACTCATTTTAACAGTCAATTTTGAAATTAAAATATTTACAATATTTTTTGCCATTTAGATCAGTGATTAATATCATACCATTTTAGTTCCTCTCTTATTAACTCTTCATTAAATGACTGAAGTAATGCTGTGAATGAGATAGGCTGCGCTGAGAACCTGGTGCTTTGCATATACAAGAAACGAAATCAATTATAACGGTCACCTTCGATGGTGGCACGTGGCTTCGGTTGCACATCCAAAACACGTGACCACCAAAGCTCTGTGAAGCTGAAACAACCATTAAGACACGAATAAAGAAACTCAAACGGGAGGATTTTGTACTCATTTATTACTAATTTATTTCTGTAAATTAAGATTTATTACTATTGTCATTCAAAGAATACGGGAGATTGCTCCAGTTCCGCTAAGAAGCTGGAACACAAACTTCAATTTCAATAATTATAATAAATTGTGTTGCATTTGTCAAATTAATTACTAATTTATTACTGCAAAAAGAAATTCATAACTATTTTTATTAAACTTATAATCGCTGTTTTTAAGCTTAACGACAAAAGAGTAACAAATACAACTCTGCAAAGCTGGCACAATCTTTAGAGCACATTTCCGTAATATTAATTATTGACGTAATAATTTATAAACATTCTTCACACAGTTGATGAGTTGTAGAGAAAAACCAAACAGCGCAATGAAAATTCTATTTATTAATTNAACCAAACAGCGCAAATATCACAATGAAAATTCTATTTATTAATTACCGAATTATAACCAATAAATTAACAGATTCCAAACCATTTGTTTTCGCGTAATCAATAGGAAAATAAATTTACTCATCGAATTGCTTCGCAATGAGTGTTCTCTATACATCGTCATCTAACACACATTTCTAAATATTTAACAAATTTGACTAAAGAAGAAAAACCTAGGTTCCCAGTAAGGAGACGATGGAGTAATCTATAATATTTTGCCTTTTACTGTGACACAATGATCTACAAATATGTCTTAACAACGGCGTCATAATATGTTCAAATTCCAGGGGATGGGCGAGTCTCTCGAGTGAACTACTATTTCAATATTGGAAAGAACAGCAAACGAAGTGCAGGAGCTGGGAATCGAGACTCGCGAGAGCTCCGTGAGAAGCTTGAGATAAGAAATGTTTGAACATTTCAAATGTATCTTTATCTTTGTCCGCTCAACCACATACCACTAACAGTGATGACAAAAGAAATAAGGACAGTTTTGGAAAGTAAAAGAAAAAAATGTTTTGATGGCAATACAATCTCACTTTATCATTGACGTGATACAGATGAAAGTGACGGAGAGTTATGTGAGGATGACAACAGCCGCAATGCAGATGGAGGACTCCAGGCAATAACTTTGCGATTGCATTCCAAGGTCTAATAGAGGGGCCTGCAGACAACAAGTGGGTTGTGGTGAGTTCACCACAAATGGCTGTCGTTGCATTGGGTCTTTAAGACAAATCGGTCGCATTTCAATCCAGCGTTCCAGTGCTCTTGTGTAACCACCACAGAACATCAAACAGGAAGGCCGCGGTCGGACGCGTTGGCTTCTGTCCGAGTGCCTTCCTGAGGATTGGTTCGGTGAAGCCTACATTGCCTCGACTACATTTTGCCTCATTTCTCGTCTTTACCACGCGAACAAGAATTAACGGCCACACAATAGGCGTAAACTACTGAGTCTCTTATTGTTATATACACGAACGACATATATATATGTACACACATAGTATTTAAGACCTTCATATTTAGCTTTTAAATTCTTTTGGAATTTAATTTTTTTAGCAATTTATACACTTCTTACCCAACCGAAAAATGATCAAGGATTTTACAATACCTCCTTCACAGTAGGCGTTCCTAGAATTTCGATTCACTAAAAGAACTTTTCAGGAAGTGGATAACGTAAACTTATTATCAATTGTTCCGCTTACGTCTCTTCAAAAATCGTGTTATACTGAGACTTTTAAGTATTGTCCTCTCTTACCAAGCAAGAGTCTTTTTTTTTAGAACACGACTTTTCATTTGCGTCACTACGTAGGCAAGTAAGAAATCTGCGACAGCTGCCGCAGACAGAAGAGAGGAAGAGGAGTTATTAATGAGACATTTCGCCGAGCTATTTCAAACGACGGAGCGGAATCGACAATTAGCGAAGGGATAAGATATAACGATTAGAATGAAAAGAGAATGAAAGTTGTGGATACGGAAGTAACTGCTTCGTAGCAAAAAAAAATCACATGATACTATAGATGAGAATAATTTATAAATTCAATATACATATAATAATGTTTCAAAGGAATAAAAATAAAATGACTATCATTAGAGACTATCATCTAATTTGGAAACTAAATCTTCGTATGTTCCTTGTGTTTTCTTCTTCCAAAGTAATGATTCTTATTCTTCTTAAACACCACTTACTACATATTCATCATCGTCCTAATATACGGACTGATTTCATTTTTGATTACTTTACATTTAACCAAAAATATATTTAAATTGCCAAGAGATATTGTTATATTTGTTAAATTAACATTTTGTATTGTTGGCCAGTCTGTTTCTGTGTTCGAGTTCCGTGTTTCGTTTGTCATGCGCGATTTGGTTCACTACTGTCCTGCAATTAAATTCGATAAACATTTTCATATATCAATAGAAGCGCAAGAGAGAAAAAAGAGCGCAGTGGTAGCGCAACAGTGCGTAAAACTAGTGGTCCCGTATTCGATGCCCAGACCCGTCTACCTGTTTCATTCAACTTATCACGACTTCCTATCTCTACATATTGTTTAAAACAGAACAGAATGTCTGCTTCTACATGATGTAAAATAAAACAATTAATGAAGCACAAATGCGCCGGGAGGTCTGTCTCAAGTTCAAATGTCCCATATGATTAGGCTCAGGGACTAGCGTGCTCGCTCGCAATTCCCGAAGCCAGAAATTTTTTTTTCTAACTTTTCACTTCAATGACCCAGTTTATATATAGCTCTGTATCCATTGAAAATCAAACCCGCTCATCCTTCTTCTGTTCCTACTGTGCCTACAAACATGTTGACCAAGTTGTTGGTAAAACAAACCAATAGCTCTACAAAACCCTCCTCCTGCCTCCTATCGCTCCGCGTAGATAAGCTTCAATAGTACGCTACATGTCCCATTTACAAATACTACAAATAAATAAAAATATGCATACGACCCATACACAAAGAAATGTGAAACCTGAAAATTCCACAGAAAATATAGCTTCATATAACAAAAACGGAGGTGATACAATTCGGAAAAGACCGACTTTATCAAATTTCCGTGGTTTCAGTTTGAAATTCTTATTTATTCTGTTGAGGAAACATAACGGAAAGGAAATTGTCTTCTTTCACGAAATCTCACATACATGAGTTTTCCGCGCCGTGAGCAATGGCACGCTGAAAGCGAAGCTCAACTCTTCTTCGCCTGTCGCTCCAGATCAATCCTCCTTTTGTATGTATAAGCTGCTTTTCACTTTGCTCCTTCGTACTTTATCGCAAGCACACAGCCAGCATCATTTCAATTCTGCTTTTCCATCTGGCTTCTACAAGGCTCTTCGTCGTATTATTGGACTCTACCGAGACTTCACGTGAGTCAGGTTTTGAATTTTGGGCGTAAATATTTTTTCTTGTACTTCTACTGACGTATTTGATTTGATTTTAAAAATCCCGGGCAACGTCGGATAATTAAGGAACTAAATTGTATAAAAGATATGAAAACACTGATGTATTGAAATGGATTGCAAAACATGACCGTCATTCAGAAAGTTATGCAAGGGTTAGTGTAGTATTTATTTTAATTTCAAAATCGTCAAATTCATTTTAATTTGATTTGCGTCAAAATAATGTAGTGAATGTGTTTTTATAATATTAAGAATATCTATTCAAGGACGAGTAGTATTAGCTTATACCGTACGTATAGAATTAACTAATGAAATTACGAAAACTCATTTTGAAGCCAGTAAAAGTCCATATTGATTTTTGTGGTTACAACGAAAATATAAATTGAAATATCCAATATCTAAACTAAATGAACAACCTCTCTGATGGATTAAATATGAGTGGTCAATAATTCCACAGTAATTGAATTATTAAATCATCTTCTGCTAATTTTCTCTTCGCTTAAGTTCAGGTCTTCTAAAGAGCAGAATCAGTATTGTATTTAATGACAGGAAAGTTTTAATAATATTTTTAATTTCATAAGAAATAGTTTCATATTACGTTTCTCATTAGTATGGGTTTTCAATCTTATTTCACTTAACTTTGAAGCAAATTATATACACAAATGTTAATTGTATAATTAAAATCTAGAGGATCGAAGATGAAATTTCATTCTAACATTACAGGTATGACTTTCAAATGTTTCATTTTTCTTTACTTTTCATTTATGTTTATGCAAATTAACTTTAAGAAAAAAATGTTCGTGTACGTTTGTTCAAATTATACTGTTCTTTAAAATTAAGAATTTCCAATCTTGATTTTTTTCGTGTATCTGCTTGAATTTCGTAAATTCCAAATATTAGGATGGTACTCTAAACCAATCTCCAGACCTCCGAGTAATAACATTTTGTATGTAAAGAAATTTTCTATGGACATTGATTTATATTTTGAAACAATCATTCACGATCGCAAATTAAATTTGTTCTGAGTGATAAGGAGAGTAAGGACTGTCTCCTTATTGATTCTTATGTTCCCAACGACATGAATGTTTTGAGCAATGTGGCAAAATAATTGCTCAAATTTGAAGACCTGGCTATTCAATGGCAAATAATGTGGGAATGTAGACATAAGTCTGCCCTATTATCATCGGAGCCATGAACCAGTGAGCAAATACATAAAAGAGAACCTACAGAAAATTACTGGAAAGACCTATCATTCTGAGACCTAAAAGATTCATAGATACAACGATCCACTGGGTTGTTGCTATTTGTTATTCGATATTTAACCCTTTAAAGAAATTTAATTTTTGCTATTTCTGAAACACAAGTTTATGTCGTAAACTGAAACTTTCTGTATCTTCCTAACAATCTATTTCGGAAAGATTGCGTCTGTTTTTATTGGAATAATTGATGTCTTCACGCTGATAAGCAGCTTCTGTTCGTGCTAAGGTTTCTTATATGTGAAAAACGTGCGTCAAGTTTAGGGGTAAATGATAAAGACATAGAATCGGATTTTATTTATATTATTGTTTTGAAATTTTTCTAAAGGTTAATTAAAGTGAAAAAACAAAAACGTTAATGTAGTTTGTGGTTAGCAAATATGATTTTTTAACCTCTGCTGCGAAATGTCTCAATTACATCATTCAGGTTCGTTAATTAAATTTAACATAAAACGGTGTTAAATGATAAAATACGTAACCCACATGAAAATAATATCCATCCATAATAGTTTTAATTACCTATTCACGTTCCGCAAAAAAACGCAGTTTCTTTAGGGGTAGAAGAATACTCCACCGATCGCTACCCCACATGTTAAGAGTTCGCCCAGATTAGTGAGTACTGGCAAAATAAGAAGATGGGACATATCATGAACATATCACATGGAGAAGAAGTCGCATAGAGTGAAGGCTGGGTATCTTAGAGGCAACGTATTTACTGGAAGATATTGGTGGAATGGTAAATGCGAGAAATCAGATCTGTCTATAATAGAATTAACAGGACATAGCGACACAAATAGGTATTTACAAAGTTGAAGAGGCCATTGCAAATATGTTTCCGGTGTGTGAGTTGTATAAGACAGAGACATCGCGATATACGTAAAAGATAAAGGACAAGGATGTAATTCAGGGAAAGGGATTCAATCAGATAAGCAGCAGGGAGAAGAATAAAGTGCTTTAAGGCAATGTGAGAGCTAGAAATATAATAAAGGGACTAAAATGCGAGATAATGAAAAGAAAAGACGAATTGGTTATGGGTGTCGCCAGATGAAGATATGAAATAAACGAAAATAAAAAAAGATATTGATCACTTTATTTACTAATCGACCACTAGTTCAAAAACACACCGACCACAATACTTTAGTTGTGTGAATGTGTTTTCCTCAAAGAATTTGGAAGGAGAACCTCATCGTTACCCGGTGCAAAGAATTTATTCACCGCAGGGGAATATCTTTGGTTCAAGAGTGTCATATGAGTGTTCTGTTTCAAAACTCCTCACATAGTGAGAATTGGCGTGTCCACTTATGTGGAAGGTTGCTTCATGAATAACAATTACACGCGAAACGAAGATTTTTCTTCCATAACCTCAAGCATTGCTACGCAAAGCTCTTCCCTTTGTCAGTATTATAGTGACTAATGTTACAAACTTCTAAATCCTCTTTATTATTACAATTTATAATCTACGAAGACTGGTAATCTACGAAGAAGAAATTAGGTATGGAAGTGGTTTCAACCCTCTTAAAATAGCAAATAAACTATTAACATAAATATATAAAATCCATTATTAAAAAACTCACAGATTGAATATTAAATACATAAGCTAACTCTGGAAACTCTCATTCCATGTGTGATATAGTGCTTTTCTCTTTTATTAATACCATATAATTTGTATAAAAATATTTAGACGGTAACTCGTTGCAATTAGTGCCCGGCAATTCAAAGTTAAACTGTTTCATGAAGTAATGGGTCCACGTATTGCGAATTCTCCCTTGCACTGTCCTGTTCTGTGAGGTGGTATTTGTAGTTTTGCTGCAGATTGCACATTGAACGTTCTTTGCTTTGGAGTAAATATTCATTTGACTCACTATTCGCAAACAGTCCAGGTTAATTAACGATCGTAAATGTAATGATTTCCGTCAATATCATCAATGTGAATACCACTTCCGGAAAATTCATTTCTTTGAATCGTAATGCTGCGTAATTTATTCCCTACCTGTTGCAGTCATATAATGTCAGGGTTAAATCAGATCAGGTTACATCAAGACCTGCACCCATCCACCACAGTCGCAGTGGAATGTGAATGACCTATGAACGCATTATATTACGTCTACTACATTAATATGTCGTATTCCTCAAAATGGTAGTTTATCTCCACACAAATATTGGGACTTATTGGTTTAAGCGTTTAATTTATTTTAAACCCCCTAAAATTTCTTTTATGTATCGGAGAAGTTTTGGGCAATGTTCAGCTGAGAAACAACAGAGATCTGTTTTGATAGAATAGCATATTAATCTGAAATGTTTTAATCCTACTTGTAGACTCGAAGGTGACGGTGGTCCTTCACCAATCTTCGTCGCTGAGACATGAGAAGCCCGAAGGGAGGGTGTTGGGAGCGGAACAAGCCATTGTCCAATCAATGCGGCCACTGATCGTGGTGGCACGTCTTGTCGGGGTGGCACCGTACACCTTCCGTGGTGGGACCAAGATGGAAGTTTCTGGAGCTTGGCGCTTCTACTGTGCATTGGTAGCATTTGTATCCTTTGGAGCAGGAGTGTACTACCTGGTGACACTTCCTACGACCACGTATCCAAAGGACTCTCTTTCTGCGGTTGGTTCCAATTCCGTTTAGTTCCAGGGGTTATATTGGGTACTTTTTCATACAACATACTTCAAAAAGTTGACACTGACATTGGAGGAGGTTCTGAAACTCCCATTATATCTACCGATACCCTGACAAATCCGTCTCGATAATTCAGCTGCCTTCCGATCATTTTGTAATATATTGAATTACATGTCTTTTGACATTTTCGATCGGGCCATTTGGCCCGCTCTTCCACCTAATCTTTGGACCTGGGTAAAAAATGTTGGGTTCAATGCCGGGGAACCTACGTTACCGATCCGAAATTTGTCTGCGGTAGGTGAGGGAAACCCCAGCTGAAAACCTCACTTACTTCGGGCGATCAGGGTTTGAACCCGCGTTCTCCCTCTCAGCGAAACTTGGTAGCGAAGCCACTATCACTAGACTACATCTGACCGTCAACGTTTGGTCGATTCTCGCGTCTATCCTTGATTGTTTCTTTGGTATTCTCAGAAACTACATTTGGTAATGTTATTCGAAAGGCAAAAAATTTGAAAGTATTCCTACCGTATCAGGAACAAATAATACTAAACTACTAAGAGAAAAGTATTATTACATTATATGGTGTAAAAAATACAACAACAAAGCTTTACTCGCTAAAAACTTTCAAACGTTATTCTCTGTGAAACGTATATAAACAAAACCGTCCATACTATTTGCTTGTAATTTTTCTCAAAAAGATATCTGATTCGTTACTGAACTCAGAAAACTATTTTCTTCATAAATGTCGGTACATTTAACTTTTTATAAACACTCTTAATTCGTGAGCGTCTCCAGCGTAAAAATTATGATATAGATAGAATCAAGTCTACTATTTACAATTTTCCATTTTCTCTTATTCGATGATCTACAGTCTTTGGGCGATCTACAATATAATTACCAAACCGATGACGCACAATCGCATCGAAACATCCCTGGCAATAACGAAAAAACACACATCATAAACAAACTCTGAAGTTCGTTTGAATGACAAAAAAATTATTTCGTATATGTATTAATATTTCTAGCAGCCGACGATATACTAATATTTTACAATTGAAATTAAATACACATTTTGCGAACATTTGACGAAAAGAAAACAAATGGTTAAACGCTATTTTCGAACCTGATTCACAGCAACAATTTTCATAACACACAACCATTTGAACTGAGATACAAATCAAACATCCAAAAAGGCAAAAGAAATGAAATAGAAACAACTACAGATTTTATATCTAAATAAACTTTTTTGTGAAAAAAGTAGTTGCAAACTGCAAATGTCCACGCGAGGAAGAATGAACTAATTTACTCATAAGAAGAATGAACTATAATTTACCCATCCATTCCGATCAACGGCCCAAGGGTAGTGACGGATTTTAATATTTTTGAAATAAGTTATGAATAGAGAGAAACAAAATTATTTGCAAGAAAGTAATTATTGTTTAATAAGTAATGAATATACTATAGAAATGTGTGAAAAAATATTAGAGAAATTAACAACACATTACATTAACTAGAATCATATAAGAAACAATATTGATTGTGTAATTGAAATATCAGCTTTTATTAAAATCAATGAATTCTTTAACATCATAGGAGGATCGGCGCATTAGGAAGCTTTCGACCGCGAATTTGAAGAAATTTATCTTTTACACTTTTTACTAAGTGATTACTTTTTGTGTCGACATAAATTTTAGGGCAGAAAAACTGTACGGTCATACAACGAAAAATTCAGGTCAATTTTGTCCTTGCATTAGTTCAGCTTAACGACCTCCTATTAGATAATTTCTTATTAATTTATATATTTATACGACGTTTCGACTCTTATTCGTGTTTTCAACAGGCACAATGAAAAATGAGCCTATTACGTAAATGTTAACAAAAAATATAATAGGAAATCAAAAGCATTTGATTATTTTTCTGTATCTGCTTGTAAATTTAAACAATTTGGAATTGATTTAATATACACAACTTCAATTCGAAATTTGTTACGTTATCTAAAATCTCAATATCTTACCATTACATTCTATAACCTTTATTAAAACAATGGTCAACTGTAACAGTATTTTGATATTCCTTCTATGTTCATTAATTGTTATCGTAAGACATCGTTTTGTCTGCCCTGTGTAACATTCTGGACAATTCTCACAATTTATTCTATGAACTAAATTTCTACTTTTCAAGTACACAGCAATTTTAAAGAAAGTAATGTGATCCGTCGAAAAAACATTGAGATCTCTTCTGAGCTCCAGGATATTCTATTTTCAATTTGGCGATGATGTCCGATGTCGTATGTTAAGAATATTGTTGCGCCGATAACTCACGAACGATTTGATGCATTGAAACCAAACTTGAGGTTTGACTTTGAATGCATTGGCAATAGCAGAAGCCTATTTCTGGACAGAAGCTCATACCGTCTTCATTTACACACCGTGCTCAACTTTCGGTTTCTTAATATTAAAAATTTTGAAAGTATACATTGAAACATTTTGATTGGCCAGATAATTTTGCATACAGATTGCTAAACCGCATTGCTGTATGTCGCACCGTTTTTTGAGAAACAGCGAAAATGTTTTATGCATAGAAGGAGCCTTGGAGGCGTTATTTTTAAATCTGCTAACAAGGCTATTGCAAAGAATTTAATGAGAAAGATCATTCATGCAATTATACATGATTATGTTGTTATGATTTTTAGGAATTTACCATGTATCGTGATGATATTTTGAAACCGATTAATCTTTGAATTATATCTTGTTTAATTATTATAATATATTTGTTTAAATTTATTTCTATGACTGACAGTCGGTCTCCCTGTATACGATGCTTTCGCAAAACAAGGATCTCACTTTATGTTTCTCTTCAATTCAACTTCCCTGGCGCTATAGAGGTGTTTCCCGTCCCAAACGAAAGTTGAGGCGGGTCGATTTTCTACTGCCTATCGTAGTCCTCCTACATGGCTGATGAAGTATTCAAATACAAAGTCTCTGTATTTGCTCTGTCTCGATGAATCGGTGATGTTCTTTCATATTTATCGTACCTATGCATCTCATCTCCTGCAGAAATTTTGTTCTGTCTAGGCAAAACACAGACAATCCCATAAATTATGGTTCAATGTTTCTCTTCCCTGAATGTATTCGCATTCATCACTATCCTCTATTTTGAAGCGTACCAAGTACGCTCGAAATGTTCCATGTCTAGTCAAGTACTCATATATTGTTCGTGGTGGTTTGAACCACTTTCTGTTTTTCTTGACAAATTTTACATCCGGGATATAGTTATACGTCAGCCGACACTTATTACTCGCCCCCCCCCCACCGGGTCTGCCATGCTGTCATTAGGAAGTTTGTCAATCTAATTCGTGAAGTCTAGTCTATTGCATGTATCTCCTCCTCATTCAGCATTATTGTCCCTCTCTGCTTTAGTATATGTCTGTACCGTACTTTTTACACACAGAGGTAGTAATCCCCTTAAAACATTTAAAGCCTCTGTTGATACCGTCTTGTAACACGCTGTTGTATGTCTCTTTATCTGTCTTAATAAGTTTTTATAAGTAATATTTACTAACCTTCTTCCCCATACGACACATCCACGAACTATGATTTGTCTTATATGTACACAATCACACTTTCTCTGACAGTCTGATCAATATCTCACGTTGGTATATATGTGAGATATGACATGTCTAATTGCTCCCGTATATAATGTCTGCAAATCCTTTCTAGTGATGTTGTAATGATGGATTCCCTCCATCATCATGCTGTACAATATCGCACTTACACGTTTGCCTATATAACTCAGATGCCTCAAAATTCAATATTTCGTCCAGAATCACTCCTAGGTAACGATGCGGCCGAACTATCTGCACTGGTTTGTCACTGAGTCGAACACTGAAGTTTCTGATATTTGCCTTCGAGTGCCCAAACAATATAATCTTCGTTATGGCAACTGATAGCTGTAAATCATATTTCGCACAAACTGTTGCACAGATGTTTAGTAAATTTTGGACCTCTTGCTCTAAAGCACGACGTGAATTTGCATATGCGAGTACTGTTAAATTATCAGCACATGCGACTAATATAATATTATTATTATTATTTCTTTTTTGAAGTTCTTTTTTAATTTTTCGTGATATGTAAGGTGTTTATACCTATGCGTTTTTCTTATTAATTGTATTTGACAAGTTGAGAGGAGCACACTCCAGATTTTTTTATTTGACTTCCCCTTTTATCGTTTTTCTTTAGTAATGACGCCGCCTGATGTTTGTTTATATGTTATCATTGTTTCTGTGTTCTCCAGTCGAAATAATTTATAGAGCTTGAGTCTGAAATATAAAAGAATTGTCGTCCCCAAAACCTGTGCAGGTCGAACCAGGTCATGCGCTACGCGTAAATGTTTGCGACCAGTGAGCGTTATTATTATATACAGAATGCCACTTTAAAAGTTAAAGTGAAGATAGAGCACATTAGTAGAAACCAAAAATCTTCAAGGTGCAAACGTCCTAATATGTCTCCCGAGGGGGATGTTGAAACAAATACAAGTTAGAACATAACACAAAACAGTGTGTAAAGTGTTTCATTATGGGAATTGAGGAAGTGATATCGGTGTTTTAAGTTCAAGAACCAATTGCAACAGATATTCAAAGTTCTACCCATTAACAGCTCGCACCAACGTCTTGGAGTAGAAAACACTTGCCAACACAAGCGACGTCGGTGCGAGGTCTGCCTCGCTTTGAACATTTTATCCCGACAATTGTCTAAAGTACAAAAATATTTCTACTCGGTGGCTTTGTTGAAGACTAGGTACCAAATTCTGCACTGTATGTTTATTTACCCGACCGAAACCCTCATTGATGAGCACTGTTCCCATACCTCTTCAATTGCCAGTAAGTCTGTTCACAATTATTATTGGCGACAAATTGATCTCTGGGTCCATCCTCCAGTTTTTTTACCTTTAGTTATTGCTAACAACATAGCAAGCTTCCATTTACAGTAAAACACGTCTTAACAGATGTGGTCGGGACCGGATACCCGTTTGACCGGTTAAATTGAGGTTCCCGTGAAGAAGTGATTATAATTAAAAGAACCTACAATAGCACCAGGTTATCACGAATAAACACGCAAAGGACATGTCAAAGCACGTCATTTTATTGTAATATAATGACTGCTCTTTTTACAATAAATTTTTTTATTTTAAAAGCATACATACGTAAACAAAATCGAAAAATGATTCATAAAAAATAGAATCGGAAGATAGAGGGGAATGAAACTGGCAAACTCCCTCCCCTGTTCTGCCACACACAACAGAAACACATTGCACACCTAACCGTGCCTCAGAAAGAAAGAAAAGAAAGGAAAGAAAGAAAGAAAAGAGAAAGAAAAGAAAGAAAAGAGAAAGAAAGGAAAGGAAAGAGAAAGAAAGGAAAGGAAAGAGAAAGAAAGGAAAAGAAAGAGAAAGAAAGGAAAGCTAAGAGAAAGAAAGGAAAGCTAAGAGAAAGAAAAGAAATATAAGAGAAAGAAAAGAAAGGAAAGAGAAAGAAAAGAAAGAAATAAGAAAGAAAGGAAAGGAAAGAGAAAGAAAGGAAAGGTAAGAGAAAGAAAAGAAAGAAATAAGAAAGAAAAGAAAGGAAAGAGAAAGAAAGAAAAGAGAAAGAAATGAGAAAGGAAAGAAAGAAATGAGAAAGGAAAGAAAGAAAAGAGAAAGAAATAAAAGAGAAAGAAATAAGAAAGAAAGGAAAGGAAAGAGAAAGAAAAAAGAAAGAACGGAAAGGAAAGAGAAAGAAAAGAAAGAAATTCACCCTGAACACATTTGTTTAACACAGTCGTTCGACTGTCGAGTCGTTGGAATCGTCACTCTCTCTCTTTCTTTTGTTCTACAGATGGTGACCGAAGTGCTGTCAGTTGTGTTTTCTACGGCGACTGCCATGGTGTGTGCACTGTCGTTGTGCATCCATCCGCGCCACTTCCCTCGCGCCTTGCACCACCTGGCGCGGGCCGATGCATGCGCCACTCTGGTTAGTGCAGTATCTCCAGCGATGTTGGCTCGTGCTACGCGTCGCGCCTTGCGACGCCAGGCGATCACCGTGTGTCTTATTGGCAGCCTATTTTTAACTGTGGATTTCGTGGGATTCACACGACATTACGTGACCGCAACCTCAGCGATGAGCTTGTGAGTAATAATATTGGTTATTTCATTTTCATAAAATCAATTAGGTCCGATTGCATTAAACAAATGCATTGAATTTGAAATAGACATTAAAACGGTGCAACTGGAGTACGGTGCTACTTCGTTTAGAATCCGAATACCATAAAACGCTGTACATTGTATTAAAAAGTTGATGATGGATTGAGTAAAAAGAGCGAGTTCTTTACTAACAACTGACGGAGTAGTAAAGAAGTAAATAAAAAATTAAATAAATTATTGTGAAGACAAAAATTAGAAATTGCGTAAGACGAGGTGGAGGGTAACAAACATAAATTTGCTCGTGCGTACTATGCGAACACGTAGAGAATAGTAAATTAGGGGAGAGTCCTTCATAGCCTTACCTGGAGACTCGCAACTCTCAGCCCCACCGCTGTCTTGAGGATACGGCGGATATTATTAATCATTTTCCTCCACGAAATTTGGCAAACGATTTTAATTATAATTGTGTAATTTTGGTGTATCTGGTTTAATCATAAAATATAAAGAACCTTATTGTCCACCGAAAATAATATTTATTTTGCCAAAACGGATTCATCAACTTATGTTATCTTCGGTGGTCTACAATCAAGATACATAAATTTAACTAAAGGTAAATGATCTCAATAATATCTTTATCAACAAGCGATTTATTTTTCAACTATTCACACAACTTTCAAATATCAGAAACCAATTAGTATTAACACTTCTGAAAACTATTAACTCCAACATTCTACTCTTTATTTTTAATATATTTTTGTATTTATTATTATTATTACTATTATTATTTCCATATAGTGATGTTCACTTCAAGGTAATCTATCAGGTTCAAATTTCTAATACCAGATATCTATCCGCTCTCTAAAGGATTAAAAGCACTTTCTTAAAATGTGGTATGGGCCAAAAAAGGAGCGATCTCTTGTATTTCCCATTCTCTTGGTTTGCCTGATATGGAATCTAAATGCTTCTTTAAATGTACAGATAGCGCACCAAGGAAACCTGCAATGACCGGGATAATCTTTGTTTTAACTCCCCACTTCCTGCTCTAAAGGTGTTCTATCTGGTTCAAATTTCTAATCCCAGATATCTATCCGCTCTCTAAAGGATTAAAAGCACTGTCTTAAAATGTGGTATGGGCCAAAAAGAGCGATCTCTTGTGTTTCCCATTCTCTTGGTTTGCCTGATATGGAATCTAAATGCTTCTTTAAATGTACAGATAGTGTTCAAGGAAACCTGCAATGACAGGGATAATCTTTTTTTTACTCCCCACTTCCTGCTCTAAAGGTGTTCTATCTGGTTCAAATTTCTAATCCCAGATATCTATCCGCTCTCTAAAGGATTAAAAGCACTTTCTTAAAATGTGGTATGGGCCAAAAAAGGAGCGATCTCTTGTATTTCCCATTCTCTTGGTTTGCCTGATATGGAATCTAAATGCTTCTTTAAATGTACAGATTGCGCACCAAGGAAACCTGCAATGACGGGGATAATCTTTTTTTAACTCCCCACTTCCTGCTCTAACGGTGTTCTATGTGGAATTAGTGTTTAACGCATATAAATGATGAAATTTTTTGTTTCATTCCTGCATCCATTGAGTA
Source organism: Laupala kohalensis (assembly GCA_002313205.1). Taxonomy (NCBI): domain Eukaryota; kingdom Metazoa; phylum Arthropoda; class Insecta; order Orthoptera; family Trigonidiidae; genus Laupala; species Laupala kohalensis. Next base: position 225,147 of record NNCF01125808.1, on the reverse strand, counting down.
TCATCATTATACTGTTTGTCCGACGACCAGAGAGAGAACCAGTAATTTTCAGTTTCCTCCATATTTGGAATTTCTGTTAATTTATTCTTTTTGTTCATTAATTCTCTGTAAAACGTTTTGTAGTATCTTTTTAACACGGTGTTCTGAGTTCGAAAATTTACACTCTTTTTTGTATCTTCTGATTCTTTGCGCGAATCCTTGAATTTTCTCTCTCAAAATTTCCTTCTGCCGTTCCACATCTAAATTGGATTATAGTCTATATTTTATTTTGAGAAGAAGAATTTTGTTCCATAGTTTTTTCCATCGATTTAAGGGATGTTATCTCTGACTCTAGTCAGAATGGCTAGATCACTCCGTAATTTGCTGATCTTGTCTTGTAATCTATACACCAATGGTGGTTCTCTGAATATTTTTCTTATTACCATAGTGTTCTCTGATTTTATTGAGGAATATGCACTTATTTATGTAATTTGCATATCCATGCATTATTTGATTTATGGTGGTCAAGTAAATTTCCTCATCAGATGAAAATGTTTCTCCTGTAGTTTTGTTAACCTGTTCTAACAGGTCCTTGACTTTCTTTGTGACATCAGTTTTCTTAATGGATTTCTTTTGTCGAAAGTCACCAATTTCACTGTCACTATTTCCTGAAGCAGGTCACTTTGAATGTTTTATATGAAACATCATCTAAATCATCTGTGCGTATATTTTCGTCTATTGGTTCTTCTGCTTCTCTTTCCTTTGTCAAATGAGATGTTCCCAAAAATTTATTTGTTACCATGATTTTGACTTCTTTGAGCTGCGATTGACTTAACTTACTTTTGTTTACAATAAATCATCTTTGGTTTGCAGTTTTTTTAGTTCCATATTGGGTCTTAATTCCGGAATACGTTGTCTCCATAGTTCGCAGAGACTTTTCTCTCTGTAGTAGTAGCACCATATTATTTCTTCTTTGCGTGTTATTGCGTTCTGTAAAGGTTTCCTTAGTAGATCGCCTTCTCAGCACCGTGCCGTGGATTTATCTCATTCCATTGCCGTTCCTCGAGTGGCTGTGGTATCTTGTCAACTAAGACAGAGCCCCACGTTACCATAGTAAGGCAATGGCATACAACCGGAGGGTGCCAGGTATCCAGACGGCACTGGTTCAAGACTTCTTAACTTCCGCCGCATTTGTTGATGCTGCCCATCAGCACGGTGGCTCATATTTTGGACAGAGGGATTTTTTTCTAGGTTGACTCCTGTAGATCAGCCGTGTTCTGTAAATACAGGGCTCCCTCAGGCAGGTTCTTCACCACGCACGGAAGATCTTGGCCAAGGAGAGGCTAAATGACACCTAGCATTCGTATTACGATTCACATGCCCCTGGGGTTGATGAGGACCAGAGCGAGAAGGCGCTAGCCCCATTCTGTGAAAGTCGCTACCTCTCCCAACCCCCTTAACCCCTTATTATAATTATTAATCTCATTATACCTGTAGCTACATATTTTCCTGTGTCTTGATTATAATCCACTGAAGATGACATCATAAGTAGTCGAAACAGCTTTGGAAAAAAAAATTTTTTTTGTTGACAATAACTTTCATTCTACTTTAAACGAATTTAATCAATAATTCACGTAGGTATAACATCCAACCAGTCATCCAAATAACATTCAATTGAACAAACTTACATTAGTCGTTCATTTTGTGCAATAAATCGAGATTTTCGCAAAACAATTAGTTGCGATACATCTGGTAGAATTGACCATGTTCAAAGCGCTTATTTAAAGTATGTTAAAAAATATGCTGACTACTGAGAACTTATGAAAGCAAATGTTTTACTGATGAAGTAAATTATTACTCATGGTATTATATTATGGAGGTGATTATTCAATGTTTGATATCCGTAACAGCTTACTGGTGTGGGATCTGTTGTGTCTGTTACAGATATATCCTTTGCATTGTACATACTTCCGTCATCGCAGTACACGCAAATGCCACATTAGCGCTGCGTGAACGTTTGAGAATCATCAACTCGGCGTTGGAAAATGTGATAGTTACGAACTTTCCGAACGCAGCGCTAGTTGCTGCCCTGCGACGTTCGAGAGATTGCATTGCTGACGCGTTCGATGAAGTGAACTTGCAGCTGGGATTCCCAGTCCTCAGTATTTGGTTGAGTTGCTTTTGCTCCATGACTGTTAGTGTCTTTTTCCTTCTGGTAAATCTGGTAAGTCATCACCATTTTTAATATCAATGTTGAATAGTATCTTTCCATGTAATGTAATTTCCTGTACATTATTATTCCATCAACGTACATATGTCATATGAACAATTCAAAAGAAGAATGATAAAATTTTAAAATTATTATTGAATTTAATTAACAAATGCTTATAAAGTGTTCATTTTCCCAAAAATTTGAAAACTTCAAAATTGTGTACTATTTTTAAAGTTGAATGAGAATGATCCCCAATTCTAATCGTATAGACCAATATGTCTCCTTCCATATATTGGAAAGATTTTTTGACAAAAAATTCTGACAGATAATTATTTATTTTCAAAAAAAAATTAGATTTTTGGAACAATATTTTAGGTGTACGTATCCATGAAACGAATATATTCGATGAACATTTCGAATACGTAGAGAAAAACGTGAATATGGTGGATGTCGGTAGCTTGACGTTATAACTAAATATCTCAGTGGAAAGTAGAGGTAATTTGTTAAATTAAGAGCATTAAACTGGCATTTAATACGAATAATTTGTTAAACTTGACACACAGTTAAATATGGAACTGAAACATATACGACGGGTGAAAATAGGATACATAGCTGTACATTGGAAATGACTCACAGAATATTCAATAACATGTAATAAGACGTACAATTAAATGATCCCAAATTTGTTACTTCGACGTGAATAACAATCTAAATCGCACTGATTGCAAGAAACACCACAATACCACAATGGCTAGAAAATTATTATTTTTAATTATTACAAAACCTCGACATAAATTAGTATGATTTACCATGATTTTGTTACGATTCCAAAAGATAATCCAGTATTGCAGCTTTTGTTGGATGATGTGCTCGTCATGGGACTGTGTTCCAAATTACGCAAGCGGTATTCTTCTTCTCGGCACATGGTGATGATGCGCCACATGCACACAATTAAAGGAGAAACGAATACTACTGATCCCTACGAGAAGGAAGAAAGAAATGTCTCTAGAGATTTGTACATCACACTTCGTCTATCCCCCAAGAGGCAAAGTCAGTTGAGAAGTCCGAAATAAAAACATTTCTCTGTCGCACTTAAAGGACATCTAAACCATTTGTTGTTCCCAAGCAGTGTGAATGCGTTACCATGTCATGGCACGAAATGAAGTTTAGATTTCCGGCTTGGTCCGGTTACATCTCCGCATAGCGGCTTCCCTAGACCGTGTACAAGACGAGAGTTTCCCAAAGACTGATTGAATCCATAGAGTTAAATATAATAGAGGCAACCGTCTTTCCTCAAGATTGTCCTTGATAATATGAGACAAGATACTGAGAGAAGTCGCCGTCTCGGTTCGTACATCCGCTTGGAGAGGGTACTGTGCAACGACTTGTGACTAGCAGTAAGCAGTCAACGAGTGGAATCGAGTTCCCCCACCAAAGACGATGTGTGAGAGAGACAGAGAACTCGATCATCGTTTTCCCCTCCGGACAACCGGAGCGTAAGCCTGTTGACTCTCTCTCTCTCTCTCTCTCTTGTTTCCTTTACGAAGGCTTAGAGTGTGTTTCACGGGGATTTTTCCACCGATCCCACTATCTCCTTATAAATTTTAAGCAAGAGGGCATAGATTTCATCCTTGAGAATACCTGCCGAGTGGGCTAGGTAAGTGCCTTTTATTAATTAATGGCTTGCAGTATTACCCCCAGTATTTTCATTACAATTGGCGCCGCAACGTGGACCAATTTTATATATATACTAACGACCCAGATTCGTTAGAGAATATGTTGGACTTATGTAGGAATATATGCGAGAAAGAACAGTTAAAATAGAGACGAAAGACCAATAACACCGATTTGAACGAGGCGCCAAGAAAGGTGCGTTCAGCGAGTTGCACAACACAGACGGAAGATTTTGAAATTATATTATACAAACTAGGAAAGTGTGAATGCACCTAACAAAGCTAGTGACGCGAAACCATCGGAAAAGACCAGATTGGCGGAATGCATTGTGCGTGAAGTTTAGAAGGAGTAGGAGTTAGTGCCAAGAAGGGAACATCACGACATGAATCTCATTTGTCCGGGGTTTCTTGGAGAAGACGGTTGATTTGCTTAATTCGTACGAGTGATCTTCATCACGCAGACCATAAACGGGTAGAATGACGTTGTAATCGTACGCCGATTTATTGAATGAGAACGAGCCAATCTGAATGTATAGTAAAAGATCAGAACATTGATTTTTAAATTCAGTAATTTTTTATTACGCGTGAAGACGCAAGTTACGGACATATCATTTTATGTGAAGCCAGCAACGTATTGTAAAAGTTGTCTTACGAATCCGGAAACATTTGCACGCCGGCAATTGTGAAAATCTGTCGCAAAAGCCGATCGAAACGAGGGAGCACGAGGACGAAAATCGTGGTAAAAGCAGGCGTGAGTCAAGGTCACTGGACGGGCGCTGAAGCAGCTGTGCAGCTTGCGTTGATGAAAAAGAGGTATTTCGAGCCGTGGTGGTTGAACACGATTTCGAAGAAAATACGCTGGTTGTGAGTATACGTCTCTGTGAGACGGACATTATACGAAGTGATTTCGTTGATTATGGACTCATATTTAATTTTGTAATTCGATGTTAACTAGTATCTTGCGAAAGAGAACGTTATATTGGAGTTGAATTTATCGCATTCACTGTAAAAAATTTGGGGTTTGTTTTAAGAAGAAAGAAGAGAAGAAAAGGCGTTTAAAAAAGAACTGTTAATTGAATATCAGAAGGGAAGACGTAATTATTGCTCATTTCTTGCTTGTTTTGATATTGTTTTTCCAAAATTAATTGTATAAATTTTAACTGTAAATGCGCGAATCAAGAGAATGAGCTCAATGTAACATTGCGTAATCAGTTTGGAGGGATTTATATTTGTATTTTGGTACATTGGGGGCAAAAGAATTGTGTATTTATTGTAAATGTTATATTATTGTTTATACCTTACTATTGTCAGAATAAATTGTGGTAATCGCATCAGAAGTACCGAATACTTATTTTATAGTTATCTTAATGCACAGAAGGGTGCATTAGAATATGTATAGTAATGAAAAACATTGTTCGAGAGTGTTGTCATATGCAAGCACCATGTTGCGCCCCCTATTGTAATGAAAATAATGATTAGTTTACTTGGCCCCCATGTAATGTTTATCACTTGGTGAACACAAGGTACCATGAGTGTATGGCCCATTTACGAATTACCATATGATATGAGGAATTCAGCAACAAAACGACATGGGATGTCATGGAGCTCCAGAAAAAGTAGACTCCCCCACTCTTCGTCTCGCTGCTCTGGCACCGTCTGCGACGCGAGCATCCCAAATTAGTCGCTTCGACCCCTCCGATTCGAATCCCGTGAATGGTATTTGAAGTTGGTTGGAACCATCTCCAACGAAGCTTCATGAATACGCAAGTATCTCACTCCCTCTCAAAATGCTAGTATTCGCCACTCAAAGTACATTCAAAACGTTCATCATTCATTAATTACTGAGTTGATTGACTAGTTATCGACGTTAATTACAACTTTTAGTTACGACAATGTTCTCGAATAAGCCAATGCCTCACTGACAGTGCACCGCAAATTCTCACAACTAAACTGTCCGAAGCTAACGGTCGTCTGAAAACTCGTAATAACAATGTTACGTCATGTTAATCATTGTCTACTAATCCTCTCCAAAATATCCTCTCCAGAATCATATCAAGTCCTCTCCACAAATCTTTTTAAAAATCATCTCCAAAAATTCTGCTCCTCTCTTAAGAAACATGCTCCTCACCTTGCCTACCGAGCTACACAACTAAACTCCTCTCAAAAATGACGTCAGTCCTTTTTATTAACCATTTAATGGCCATTTCACTCACGTGACTTTCCTCCAATTGGTTACCTTTCTCTGACGTAGATATTCTTATCCACCAAAAGCTGATATTGGTATAATTGCTAAACGCGAGCAAAGTGGCCCGTTATTTTTTTGAAAGTTAACATGAAGTCGAATATCAACACGCTTGTGTCGCCCTTCCTTCACTCTGCCAGACGAGAGGGAACTGTCCTTCATCAATGTCCACGCGCGGACTCCTGTGCGGTCACCATTCCTTTCCCCCTTTTTTCTGTCTGGTTTAGGTTTTAAAATCCAGACCTTTCGTCCTAAAAATCTTCTAAGTGTACCTCCTTCCTGCGAGAATGGCCATTTATTCCCGTCTTCTAAATTCTACGAAACAGAGCTTCGTTGTATTTCTCACAAGGGTTTTTAAAATATGTCCCCCCTTTTCCTCTTTCATCTCGCAACATACCACCATCTCCTCTCAAAATTGCCAGGACATGTATACATATTTTAGCGCGTCCCATTTCCCAAAGACACTTATTTTGGTCGTCTCTCCGAACCGATGAAGTTAGGGTTTCTCGTATCGCCTCCTCCCTTCTAAAATTGTTTATAACTGTCTTTAATTTTTCAACACACTCCAATTTTTGAGGACAGCTAATTTTGTGTCTCCTCGGACCTAAGAAATTTCGATTTCTCATGTTCCTAACACGGGCTTACGAAATACCACTAAATATTTACTTTACACTTCAACCTCCCCTGAAAGCGTGCTTCTAACAAATATTGTTTCCCTCGTGTCATCCCTTATTGCCGTTATTTTAAAACACATCAGACCTCCTCCTTTAAATTGCTGAAACCAGCTTGCCAGACTGCGCGCTTCTTGTCACAAGACAACCTCCATTTTCAAATTATCTAAAACTCCGAAAATATACCGCTCTTTATATTTCTGTCAAAGGTTTAGAAATACTAAAACTAATTATTTCTCACTATATATATATTGAGACCGTGGATTGAATTGATTAATAATTCAATCACGCGTTCTCAAAATATTAACATAAAGAGCGTGGGTCAACATGGGAGTTCGCGGAAAGAGACTTGGGTGGTCTGAAGCTTAGCAAGGCGGTACTACATCAAAAAGCTTACTAGAAAGTTTTGGGAATACAAAAACGCCATAAAAACCTTTATTTGAAAAAATCAAAAGTAGAGACCAGGACACGTGTTCAGAAACACACAAGTTTGAACAGGAATCTTTAGAAAGACGGGGGAAAATTTTAGAAGAATAACGTAATAAAAACCTTTATTTGGAAAAAGATCAAAAGAAATAGGAAGCAGGACACATGTTTTAGTAGCCTGCTAGTCTGAACACGAATCTTTCAAGAAAGAGGGCGGATGTTAGGGAATATTATTTCCCAAAGCAACGTGGGAAATAATATTACTTTTGAGGCAAACGTCCAAGCAAAAAAGGTTCGCGACCCAGGTCTCTTGGGGGACATGAATCCTAAAAGCAAGTCTCAACAGGAATCTTTAGAAATGTGTAATTTTGCGACATGGGTTCGGCAATAATACGATAGCAAAAATTCAAAAGAATGTAATAAAATTTGGGTTCAAAAAAGAAATGCCGACGCTCAGAACAAGTGCTAGCTAGACAGTGAACGATGTCGAATGCCGCCTAGCAATAAAACAATAAAACCAAGGATTTAAGAAGTTTACCGCCCGCGCAAATAGAGAAGGGACAAAAATAACAAAATGGCCGACAGACCTTCATCTCGAGGAAAGAATCTTAGAAGTATAGAGAGGGGGGTGCAGCCAATGAAATGTCAAGGGGGGGAGGAGTAGTACTGTGTTGGTCCATTGATATTACGACAGTGAGCAGAGAAACGGTCTACCAAGTTGGAACGATTATGCGAGAAAAATTTGAGTAGGTTCTAATGGCCAATATCGAGCGAAGCTTTGCAGATTTAATTGGAGTGACGCGTATAGACTTACATCCACAATAGTTAAAATTTAGAAATTACTGAAGAAAAAAAGAGACTATTAATACCAATATCTACGAGTTGAAAAAAAGACAAGAATGAAAGAAAGACATTTTATCTATTATAATGGAAGCTTGACAGATATGTTACAACAAATCATTTAAGAGCAGAGAGAATTATGAGAATATTAAAAATGTGTTTTGTCTGGAAGAGCCGAAAGTGATGACGAGCAAAGAACTTAAAGAATTCGTTGATTTTTCACAGGACATTGAAATTTTAGGATTTACCTGCAAAGAGTAGGAAAACCTAACACTAAATCTTGTGAATGCGAGAAAGGTGAGAAAACAGCAGCTCATAAATTATGGGATGTGAACTGCTTCGGACAGAATACATATGAAGTTACAAAAAGTGATATGCTCAATTCACGACGATAGGAATATTTATAAAACTGCAGAGAAACAATTTCATACCTTCTATCGAGTTATAAGAAATTGACTATCTGTCTAAATAGAGTATTCTGAATGAAATTTTCTGGACGATGTTGAAGAAAATTGATGGAGTGAAAAGCGTAAACGAAAGCGACATCCACGAAGCGGTGAGATTTTGGAAAAGGATAGAGAGAAAATCAGAGATGCTTGTTTTCAGAAAAAAAAATTTATGACTGCAGCTTATAAAACAGGGTACAAGATGACACCTTGGTGGTTTTTATTTCAAAAATGCGTTGTAGTTTAAAACTTTGGTAAACTAATCTTTTAAACTTATCGAAATATTTGTTTTTGAACAAAAAAAATTACAAACGAAGTTAATCAGTGCTAACTTAGCTCTGCCCACCCCTTCCTCCTCCGCCCCAAAAAAATCCTTCCCAAATTACATGCTGCGCCTAAAAATCCTATAAAATCAATAACATTCAAAGGTAAATAAGAAGAATAAGGCCAGCTATAGTTGTATAACAAACCATGAAGATATAAATATCAATGTTCTAAAACTACTAATTCTAAAACAATCAATTCTACATGCTTATACTTCAATCCTGGGTATAGCCTTGTATAGAGAAACAGGTTAGACAATAGACTATAGACAGAAAAAAAATAAATAATGCTTATGTTCCGGGGTATACTGTCATAGTTATATATTTAATTAGACAGGTCCAGGATATTCGGTGCGCTCTTCCATTTCACCGTGACATGAATAAGGGAATTGGAAAGGAGACATATTGGGTTGGCTGGGAACTTTTGATACGGAACCAACATTTTTCTGGAGTATGTGAGAGAAATCCCATCTGAAAACCACCAATTTCGGCCCATGGCATAGTTTCAACCCACGGCAACGAAAACGCTGCCACAAGACCGCCACATTCCTATTATTCCTGTGAGAGTGATGCAAATTATTTGTGATATTTTTGCCCGCAGTTTTACGACCCCTCCAGTACAGTATTCCCATGGAAACTGATATGGGTTTTGTTCTACCAAGTGAAGTTAGCTCTCTTCTACATTGCGTCTGCCAGCACTTTGGGAATGTGTGCGCAACGTGCAACAGATGAGGACAAACGCATGTCGATGCTGGTTCAGAAACTCCTTCTGCCGCAACAAACACACGGCGGCTCTTCTCTCATCCCATCTGTCGAGAAGCAACTACGCGCATTCACGCATCAAATATCTGCCCGTCCTCTGCTTCTCAATGCGACAGGATTTGTTACTCTTGATCTGAAATCATTGGCAGGACTATTTGCAGCGTCTGTGACCTACATCTTCTTAAGTCTTCAGTTTAAAGGGGGCGAGTAGCACTCAACCGCATTAAAAGGGTTGGAGTGTCTTACAATTAGATAAAGGTTAAAATAATATGTATTCTATCATTTCAATATTAATACTGCAATTCTTAATCTTTTTTAAAAAGTAGAACCAATTTTCATTGTCAGAATATACTATGATTCACTGTATTTTCGTTTTCTTTATGACAACTTAAATTCAGATAACGGGAGTGTAACATGAGAACCAAGACAGTCTATAAGTTTGTACTATGTTATTTTGTGACCACACCCTTTCACTTCTTGGTGAGTGAGTAGGAACGCCATTGAAGGGTTTCGCCGTATACCGCAGAGGAGGAGATGTTGCGTGTGACCGGCGCTAGCCTGTTCCTTTGTATTATACTATTTCTGTGAAAGTGGACTTGCTCACCTTGTGGACCACATTGAGACTCACAAGCAAGGCCTCATTGAGGAATGTCGGCAGAACCCAGAAGGAAAGACTGTCTCTATGTTTGTGAGTGGGGTATTTCCGCCGCATGCAGAGACAATGACAGGCTTAAGGAGAGGCACATCCGGGTGTCTGGCTTGGGCCGACGCCTGCGCGCTCCTCGCGGTGAGGTCACTGCGTTCCCAGGACGGTTGTTGGAAGAACAAGGAAGTGGGATGCACGTCGTGACGGTGACAAGGCGTGGTTACCTGCTGGTCACGTGACATACTCTTCCTTATATATTGGAATGACTGAGGATATTCGGGGACTTATACGTGTGGGTTGAGTCCGCAGGTTGCTTGAGATGTGACCTGGCTGGTATTGGTCGGCAGACCACTGTAAGAGATTGCTGCGTTGCGCCAACCTGCCTCCCTCTGTCTAGTCATGCTTGTTTCCAGTACTCTCATATTTCTACCTGCTTTATTAAGACCGTTCTGTAGTACTTCAGCTGCTGCATTATAATTTCCCATGGCTAGGTGTGAGCGAATAACTGAGTAGAAACCTTCGAAGCTCCTGTAAAAATTCTTGATGAGTTCATCTTTCTTACTTTCAGTCCATTTAAAACGCATAGGTTTGATATAATGTGTGTGATATAATACGAAACTTCTTTTTCCGAGATACTTCATTTTAATCTAATGCATATTGGCATATGATATGATGTGATTCTACCCTACGTTCAGTCCAGAAATCGTCTAGGCAGTGCAATGTTTTCTCGCACAATTAGGCATAATCGATCACACTACTTCCATTTGTACTAAGATATGTGAAGTTACCCATAAGGTGTTGCCCATGATTTCTGTTAAGGATTTGTAAACGATGCGTACAGCATAAATTTAAGATATACTTTCCGTGTTAAATTCTTTATCCTTACTTTGTCTACCTTTTACATTTGCATTAATGTCATCATCATAATAATCAATTATTTGAGGGACAGATGTTTCTTCTCCGATTCTTGAATTGAAATTCCCTAATATTAACAGTCCTGCAAACGGATGCCTAGTTTTAAGTTGGTCCAGTATATTTTCTAAATCATCGTAAAATGTATTGTCGTAGTACGTCGTTCCTTGTGGATGTCTATACAATATTACAATTATTAATTCTAAATTTCTACAATCTAATTTCAAACAAACTGCATTTTGTAAAATTACTGTAATTTTGCGAAACCTAAAATTACCTTCTATTTTACAAAGAAGTACAATACCACCAGGGTGTCGACCTCTTGAACCTTTCCTCATCAAAACTTTACGAAAAGCTTTGTATCCGTTCATTGACACGTCGTCTCCTACTTTGTTCCACGTTTCAGCGACACCAATCACCGAGAATTTTTCCAGGAAACTGCGAAAGCTTTCTCGAGACAGTTTCTTAACTAGTCCTTCCACATTCCAAAAGCAAATGTTTATTACCCCACGCCTTTCTTCCTCGCGGTTTGAAGACTCACCCTTGTTTTACTGACCGTGATATAGGTTACATGAAAAGATGTCTCCAGAAAATAAAATATTGCATTGGGAACACGTGTTTGACAAAAATCACTCGAAGTGCAATCCAAAAAAGCTAGGGAGCGACAAGTTGTATATTTTTCATAAATTTGTTGATCTAGTTTTGATTCCATTGCCCTGTGGCGCCAATTAACAATAACACTCTCCAAGCAAAGTACATTACTTATGCTTTATCATTTATAATCATTACTTTCCTACGTTATGTAGCTTCCTTAATTCAAAAAGTGCGTTACCAACCTGGAAGCACTTGCAAAGAAAACGAGTTATTCACTAGCACAACACAATATTAATCATCATGAAAACATCAGAATCATTCTAACCCAATACACACATCGTATCGTATTATAAATCTAATTTCATTATTAAACCATTTAATTGATTAAATATAAATATTTATTTTCTAAAAAGGTCATTATACATATTATGTAATACATTGTACGAATTTTTTTTTCAAAAGTTTCATTTCTACTTTGATGAATTAATTAATTTTAATGAAGACGATAAATTATTTATCGGATGTGTTAAGTTAAATTCATCGGATAGAAGTTATGTGCTGTATTCATTTTCTGTGGGGAAACTCTCCCAGCAACAGTTCTTCTATCATCGATCTCATCAATAGAAGAAGAGGATACAGAAACCTCGTCAGTTTCAAGAGATGCCATCATTACCCAGAATACTAACACAAACATTACCAATTTTGGTTGTACCCAAAATTATCGGTATAGCGCCATATAGGATTTCGACAAGTGGACAAATACAGAGACAAATAAATATAGTCGTTTTACACAGTCTTTTAATTTTTGCTCTCATTGTTACTTTTACAATGGAACCACTTGACCAGAACTTTTCTATTTTGAAACAAGTTTGGTATCGTCGTGTCGACAAAATGATCTATCTTATAGGTACATATTTATATTTTATTTTTCCCATTGCAATTCTATATTCAACGGCAAACATGAATATGAAAAGACTCCAAGATTTCGTAAACAGTCTCAAGAGTTTGGAAAATGAATTGACCTCAAAGATTCCAAAAGTTGCACGAAGATCTTACGTTTTGGGCACCCTATCTGTTTCTCTCGTCGTCGGTTTCGTACAACTTAGAACGTTAGTTATTCCATTTAAGATACTATCATCTTTTTCCACCATACTTCTATGGAACAATGTACTATCAACAATAGTGTGTCACTTGTTCTTCTTATTAACTCTCGCTACGAAAGTATATTTTGGAGAAATAAACAACAAAATTATATTTATTTCAGAAATATTAAAATATAAAAAGGATCCTGGTACATTTCACTTCATCGTATATTTCATAATTCATTCTTCACAGAGTCGTTAAAGTGTACAAGGCAAAATCATTTGCTCATTCAAAACGTTTGTGGAATGGTTCTGGAAATATTCTAATAATACTTACTTTAGTTGTACTTGTATATATTTGCTGTATAACTTGTACGGTGCTGTGATAACCTAACCTAACCTAACTGTGGGAACCATAGGGAGAATCATCACTGTCGAGTACGTATTCTTCTGGATGCCGCTAGGAGCGCTAGTGTGCTGGGTAGCGGGAGTGACGGTTGCACAGGGAACGGATGAAACAATTGAGCTCGTGACGTCATTGCTGCTCGAGGCCAGCCATTGGTGGTCGCTGGAGCGCCAATGCAAACTGTTCCTTCTACTACTTTCCTTTCGTCGACATACCTTCAGTATTTGAGGTCTCTTCCCCTTAAATCTTCCCTTTTACCTAGGATTTAGAGGTTCTGTTTAAAGGTACATGACCATAGCTCAAAAACCTTCCGAGTGCAAGGATCAAGAGACTTTTGTAACAGCATAAAATTCCAACTAGTTCTCATAAATCATTTTCATATATATTTGTTATTTATTACTTTAAAATATTATAAAATTCTTACTTTATGCACCTTGAAATTGAACAATATATTGCGTGCATTGCCATAAAAATTAACTTGCGTTCAAAATTAATAGTTTGATATAATCATCACTCAAATTACTGGTTTCCTTTATACCCCCTCATAATTATCATAAAATTCTAGCAATAATGTTAATATAAGCGACTGAAAACAAAATAAGCAATATTTCAAGGGGGAAAATCATCATGATCTTTGTGACATCGCGAAACAAAATACATGTATGTATTCTACAAGTCTTGGACTATTTCTTTGAACAAGCAAAAAGGTTTATATACTTGTACGTCTAATTCAATTTTTCAAACACAAAAGTTTTGGAGCAATATTTCACAAGAATACAATGTAAATGCTGACCATGAGAAAGAAAACATGTATGCGTGCTTCGTTCAAACACAATCCAGTTCAATCGAGAAATTGATTATAAAATTTTATCAAAATAGTTTACAGAAAAATGATGAATTGATAGGAGCGAAAATAATAAGACTATAAATGTATGGTCATCATTAGGAGGACAATCAACTATTCTCCAGAAGCAAGCTAGAGACCATCCCATTAATTCCGATCAAGAGTCCTAATGCAGAGGTAGATTTACCAATTCAGAAAACTCCTAATAATGACATAAACTAACAAGGAATCTATTAAGGAGCGCAGGTTAAAAGTGGTCCTCACTTTATAATAATGAAATACATCGACTATTGGTGTGTCGTGTCAAAATATTAGGGACGATGATCCACTGGATAGCAGTGAACAGAGTATTTTTTATCATTAAGCACATTTATTCTCCAAATCGTTTTCGATATTTAATACCAAACATTAAAAATTAAAACTTTTGAATTAAGATCTCACAAATGTGTAAAAAAAATTAGTTATAAAGCGATAGATATTTAAATTTTGTTTTATTAACGAGATTTAGTATCGGAGAAGGATATTGACGTGACATTTCGGCACACAATATGAAAATTATGACAGCAGTCTGTAATCTATTACTACTGAACAGTTTCGTCTTGTAGTTGAAAAGATTGACTTTCCTCATGTTTGTCCAAAGTGTGAGAACAAAGTAGACGCCAAATTCTCGATTTTTTTTTCAGTGCCTTCCAGTGTGCCATCGTCACTAATATTTTTACAGGATACATTAATAGTCGATGTGTTTAATATACAGTGTAAAATATATAAGGACCACTTTCAACCTACGTTTGTTGAAAGTTCCCGTGTAAGTCATGTTACGTACGTTAGACATTTGAGTTCAGGGAACACGGATATAATGAGTTGATTTATTCAGTCAGTATGGATGGAACGTGGGTATCAGTCAAACGGAGAGTTTATCTTGTCACGTTCGAGCATTCTTCCATACAGATCGTCGAGTGAGTAAAGCGCAGAGCTCTCATTGATTGCGTTTCCACGCACCTGTTGATTACCAATGAAACAGCGAGTAAACTTCACGACATTTGATCACCAACAGTCGAAGAGTGAACATTACTCCGCAAAAGATAAATCGATTGTAACTTGAACGATACAATACAATTCAAGAACGTATAAGTTTTGTCCCCCAAATATACATGATAAACTTAGTTTCACCATCTCGGCAGTCATGGAGGTCATTTAACTGTGCTGTGTAACCCATCTTAACCGGTTTGATCGGGACCGAGATCTTAGTCGGTTACTTGTTTGGTCAGTTAATCCGAGGTTCCCGTGAGAAATCTATTTTCGTTCGAATACCTACAATTTTATCACGAATAAACAAGCAAATGAGACGTCATAGTAACTCATTTTATTGTACTGTATGCAAATACATACATGCATAAACCAACATGAAAAAACTGATCCATAACAAAATAGACATGTACATATTAATTCATAGACTCTGATACAAGAGGGGAATTAACTGGTGAACTGCCTCCCCAACACAAACATTTGGCACAACGACCTAACGTCGCGTCACCACGTTCTACTTTCCTGTACACGCTCGTCAAACGATCAATATTTGAGTCACTACCGACCAGTTACAATACGCTTGTTCCGCAGGATAGACCGGTATATCCGAGGCCGGTTAAAATGGATTCTACTACACCATCAATTATCATTCCTAATTGTCCATGATACCATAGAGGAAGATAACACCACAGACGATACTGTAAAATCAGGGAACTTGTGCTCTACAATCCATGCCACCGTATTCATCGTAGTTCGAAGCATGAGACATTATACATGCAGTTGAGCTCTCGATAACTACTCATCCACAAGCGGCGAGGTGTAGCCTACAAGGCCAATTTAAAATTCCTTCTCCTCCTTCACAGAAGAAAGTTTTCTTTCCTATCCTAACTTCTGTAATCTACTTCAAATCAACAGGTCCCGACGCATCCATACTTTTCGCATTTTACCGTCATTGTTCATGTTGACCTAACTGCATGATTTATCTTTCAGTATCAGTATTCCTCTACAAAACTTTCTGTATCAGTATTTTCACGGTTATATCCATCTCTACTTAAAACAAGAGCTTAATTCGCCTCTGCACTGAAGACGGAGAGAATTGGTACAAGCAGTAGGAAAGTGCTGTATCCCAACAAGACGATAGAGAACTATTGACTTATTGTCCTTTGCCTCTGAAAAGACTTTATATTGTGAACAAATACAAAAGTCGTTACGACGTTTCGTTGTGATTTGCCAATTGTGGACAATTTGTCTGTTCTGCGAGTCTCGTATACAAACCCGTTACAATCATCTTCACTAACTTCACACAAGTAAAACAAATTTACTCACTATACTATATTCCTTCAATTGTAATTTTATGACAAATTTGAGCTTTCAGTGCAAAAAATAAATATACAAAATGGACCATTCAATATGTTTGATTTCAGTTATTGCCGCAGAGATATGCTAATAACATCATGCTATCTTCCCTTCCACGTCAAAATACCTAACCTCATCCGAATGTAGTAGCGAATCGTTTAATTATCGCTGTCTGGAGCGAACATGCCTCTGAGGCTGTGGCGTTACCATCCGAGTCGGGGCCCCCGGCCAAAGCGTAGCCCTCAGTGGCTTAGTAGTTTCAGTGTTTGAATATAGTTCAATTTAGAAATATATTTTATGAATTTTTCAATTAAAAAATACAACATATCTAAGAAACCTTTTTAGCAATTTAATAATGTTTAAAACCAAATATTTTAATGTGGCAATTTTACGAAAAATCCAATGATTCATATATATTTTCATATGACTTCATTTATTTCCGTAAATGTTTTAACTAACTGAGCTAACGTTCCTTCTAGATCATTCGCAACCTCATATTCGATGGATAAAACACTTAAACCACTTAATCAGTCTTGATGTGAAGTAATTTTTGACAAGCTTCAGTTTCGAAAATGACCGCTCTGCAGTCGCAACTGTAACCGGTGTAGTTACAATGTCCGGGTGTAGAGAGCTCTATAGTTACGCCGCTCTGCTCAGAGGTACAAAGCTGTTTCTTCAAAGCGTCTCTTTTCGCCATCAACTAGCGTCTCCATCATTGGCAAATGACACGATGCGGTGTCGATCATTTCCCGACGCTACAAGCTCTCGTCTCATTGGGGATTCTCCGAGGTAAGCATTGTGTGTACATTGAGGTACTCTGCTCAAAGCACAAAGGGTTAAAGGAGGAACATGCTGAACATTTTTCATGCTGTTATGCCGTTGAACACGTAATATTTTTGTTATTTCATGAATAAGTTTATAAATTGAATTGTTTTCATTAACTCAAAAATTCTATAAATATATCAGTAAAATGATTTTTAACGCCTGTTTTCAAAAACAAATGTAATACAGTTTATCGTCATCAAGATTCTAGGTTTTACGTGCATCTGAAAACGTAGGATTGAATTATACAGACTAATGTTTTATTTATTCATTTCTGCAAAATTTGGAAAACGAAAGAAGTACTTTTTTGAACCTGCAAAGTTGGAAGAAAGCAAAATTTTTCACTGGTGTCTTGACGGCTGTGTTCTACGAATTCATGATAAAGAAAAATATATTTAATAGGCGTAGTGAAATTCTGGTACATTTTGCGGATTATGATTCTCCAAATATAGCTATGCAAGGTTAGGCGCATACATCCAACTTTGTATTGTACAACAGTTGGCAAACTATTGGTCGATAATCGTCCAAATCAATGTTGGATTATTGGAAGTGTATGCGCACACATCAAACTAGTCGTTCATCCATTTTTTTTTCTGCGTATGAACATTGATTTCGACGAAATTGAAAGAAGTAAATTTTATTAGTATCACAAAAAATCTGGAGTGTTCCGCACTGAACTTTCCAATTACAACTCACTATAAAAACATATCACTAAATACCCATTATGATTAAAAATTAAAAAGAAAGGAAATACACAAAAAATCATAATACATTATAATTATTAAACAAGAATGCACTCTAAAAAGATCAATCGGTTTCAAATAACTTATCATCATCACTTAACATAATACACCCCTGAGTATAATATCTAAAAACACAAATACAAATTGCATGAATTACCTCCCTCCTCAAACTATTTGCAATAGCAATATAGGCTGATATAAAAAGCGCGCCTCAAAGACTCCTTTTTTGCGTAATAAATTTTCGCTCTATCTCCAAAATAGTGCGACGTACAGGAATGCGACGTATCAATCTTTACGCAGAATTAACTGAATAATCAAAATGATTCTATGCGTATTTTCAAAATTTTGAACAATAAGAAATCGGAAGAGGAGCTGTCGATGTTAGCTGTCCAGAAATAGGCTTCTTCTCTTCCCAATGCATTTAAAGTCTATCAACTTTGGTTTCGATGCATCAATTTGTTGGTGAGTAAAGGGGGAACAAAATTCTTAACATACATACGACATTTGACATCATCTCCAAAATTTGAAAATAGACTCGTAACTTTTTTTCAACCGATTAAAATACTTTCCTACACTCTCTGTGGAATTGGAAAGTACAACTGCCACCATGTGTGTTTTTGTATTTTGGGTAGTTTTTAAGTTTGCTTTTTTTGTCACATCTGTATTTATAGTTTGCCATGTATAATAAATTACAAAAACAAAAAGAGAAGCACAATGAATTTTTATCTTATTAATTCTGTTGCAATATGGGTAACTGCAATGTAAACTTCTTCCCATAAACGTTTTTTGTAAATTAAATTCTCAGAAATCTATTAAGGTTTCTAAGTACATAGTATCTCCTGGAATTTTCCCTCTTCAGTATATCGATCATGATCCGCTTTCCCAAGCGATATTTTTCTTTCTTTTTTTTCTGTATTCAGATCTCGGAATAATACATCATGGCGCCTAAAGACAAGTCATGTGTCATCTCTCTGTCTCTATCCATCCCTCTCTGTCTTTACCTCCAAATCTGTATCTCTATCTTTCTCTTTCCCTCCTTCTGTATCTATCTCCCCCCTCTACCTCTCTGATGGGGGCAGTATATTCCGTCGTTGACGATGTAGCTGTGAGTCAACGCTGCCATCACGTAAGATCATCTGGCTGCCTCACTACGTTAGCATGCTATCTCTCGGGGTACCCAAGAACTAAGCAAGGCGCCAGATTTGAAATATTGGTGGATACTCCATTATTGGCACTTCATCTGAATTATAAACATTATCCATCCATAAATCAAAATATATAAAATACAATTAGAAAATTCTCAATATATTTTTTTGAATTAATGTTCATAATATTTGAGAAGCAGGAAAAAGTGATTGCTAAAAACAATGAAGAATCCTAAAGGTAGAAATTATATTTTATTTCACTCTTATTTCTGATGTGTCAAGATGAAACAAACACAATTTACAACATTTCGTCCTCAGTTGTGAGTCACTATCAGATGTTGTACTACACATAACTATAAAAAATATTACAAGCCTTTAATTTTTTTTCAAATTGAATAAATTGGGTTGTTTTATTTTTACTATTACTATTAGTTTTAACGCACGTCATTATGATAAATATATAGTATATTTTGCGTTACTTATTAGTAGAATGGCTTGAAAGACGTGGGGTAATGCGTACCGTACTAGATATTCAACGAAACGTCCCCTACAAAAACGATCTTACTTAGTAGAATCGTAACAAACATGTTTGGTTAGTGAGTTTGAAAACCATTCAAAATAAAATTATATTTCTGTTTTTATTCTATCCTTTGACCTCGCCAACATGTAGGTCATTAGAGTTCTTTAAATATTACTGTTCTTTTTAAAATATTCATTCTGCCCCAATTTTGGGAACTTTTAAGAATAAAATTACGGAAGTATCTGAGTAGTAGAACAAATTTCTGTCATTTTTCCCATGCCACTTGATGGCAATATGGCCCAGCTTCCTTTTTTAACGACATAAATGACATTTTATTAAATAATTAGATAAAGCACTCAATAGTCAGTAGAAATAACATTTTGTCTCTGATTCAGAAATTAATAAAATTGCAGTAGACGATTAATAGTCAGATTTTAACTGTCTTCTACTGTTTTATCAATTTTTTATCACATTTCTGGACAACTCTGCTCAAAAACCAACATTACGAGCCAATTTCTCGACAAAAACTGATTGAGAAACGGTACGGTTTAAGAGAAATTATTTTAATTTATGTAAGGGAAAATTTCAGATCTACTCAATATACGCCAACACCTGACATTTTTTCAATATCAACTGCAATGCAATCACTGTCTTCCGAAGGTACCTCTTCAACACCAAAGAAATTCAGGGAGTCATTGACATAGACTAGGATTCAGAATGCATTTCACAATTTACTTAGTTAAAAAAATTTAGAAATATTATCAATGTGCCAATTCCACGTGGGTTGTCTTCTGCCGGGTAAATTTAGTCATACCGTGTTAGAATTAAATGTCAACATGATATTGCGAAAATGAAGCAATAAAAATGAAATAAGAAAAAATAGAGTTCAAAGGTATTGAATTGCTAGTAAACTTTTTGTCCAAATTAACTTCAGGCATGTTTGATAGAAACTCCGTTAAGTACCCGAAACATTGGTCTTGAACGTTTAACTGCTGCATTTCGAAAGCGTTTGCTTGTTCTTTAACAAAGTTCCGTAACCCACCACAGTTTGAAATTCAATATTATCTACTTTCAAATCCACACAAATCTCATAAATAAGTTGAATGGTAAAATTAAGGACTGATGAGTTTCTTATATTGCCGTCGCTTCATATTTGATTAAGTTGGTGTGTAGCGCCACCTGGGAGACCATTTATACAATTATTAAAATACAAATTCAAGTGTGCTTTAAGAAAATTGTACATACTTAAAAAGTAAAATTACGATTCCGCTCCATCCAAAATATTATATTTGCAGTGACTACTCATTTTTGACGACTGATTAAAATATGAAAGGAGAGAAAGGAATGTATTGATAAAAAGTTACCTTTTAGAATTAAGAATAATTTCCATGGCACTCGCGCCTCCACAGTTTTAGAAAATTTAATTTTTTTTAAATCTGAGAATAACTGTAATATTATTATACCTCAATAATTACTAACAAAATCCCCGTTCCACGCACGGAGAAAATGACTGTAATTTCATTTTGGAATACACTTCAGGAAGTTCGGTCTCATCCCTAGACGTGCGACAATAATAAAAGCTAAAAACAATGTACGCAAAAACTGTTACAAACCGAATAGAGTTTGTAAACTGACCAGTGCAGTGCAACGAAGTTTATGAAATACAACTCAAGAAATACAACCTCTGTGACTTCTCCCCACTCCAGCCGAGAAAAATTTTCTTTAGAGAAGACGGACCTGTGGTCACTCTCACTCCCCCTTCGAATCTTCGTAATGTAGCAAAGAGGGGTGGGGGGGGGGAATGTAACGTATTGCAATTTTGTCTTAAATGGGTCAGCGGTGCTGGCCTCACCACTCATCGTATGAAATAATCATAATAACAGAAAGATATCTTCGAGGATTGGTCAACAACGACAACAACAACAAAAAGGAATCTTTCTTTTACAACGCCAACGTTTCGGCAATTTATTTTGCCTTCATCAGGGCAACAATGAACATACACAATTTACGTTTGTGTGCGCCGCGACTTCTCATACGCAACGCTCAAACTTTGATTTAAAAACTTTGAACCAAAAATTTAAAAAAACAATGCTCTTAGTCCCCTTCTGAAGTACGCGAGTAAAATATTACGTAGTTTTTCACCTATTCGGTTTTGCGGCAGACGAACAGATTCTGTGTAAATAATAGACTTCTATGAAATTATTATAGCTAATTAAGAATTGTAATTACAGTAAGAAGTGGATATTTGTGAATACCATGGGTTGTAATATAAATTTATGCCTGAATTAAGATTTCTTTTTACTCACATCTTAAGGAAATAAAGGGAAGAGCATTACTTAGTTTATTGGAAAATTCGTGATTATTTCTTATGAAGTTCAAAGGATGATTTTTTTACACCAAGTATTTAGCACACATGTATAGTATATCTGCGGTACTGAGTGTTTAGAGAGGCGATAATGATTCAAGCAAAGAATTTGTAAAACAGTTGTAAAACTCACCAACAATATTTGCACGAGATGGAAAAGTGACAAGTCGCATAATAGAAAAGCTTGGATCCATACAGTTAACATAAAGCACCGGAAGCTTTGAATAGAAAACGTGGGCTACGGACATACAAAAGCTCACGGCCGACATTGTTTCGCACATAATATCCCTGAAGCACAATGACCCCGCAATATCAATAGGTAATTATGCCGTGCTAATGTTCTCCCTTCCCCTTTACGGCTCCCTGGAGTGTTTTTCCACTCCAATACTCCATTTAATAATATCACCTCAACATGAAGCCATGGCATTTTACGTATTGTACACTAAGCATTTATGTGTCGAAATTTGTTCGGATACTCAAGCTATTTTGAAGAACTAATTAATGAATAGGTTTATTTTAATAAATAATAATTAATAGGCCACCAAGGCGGCGTCTATTTAAACCTCGAATTTGGAATAATTTTAATACTTACGATTTATAAATAATATTTTCCGAATAATCTATTGTTTATAGTAATACGTACTTGTGAAATACTTTATGTATGTTTTATTTAATACAAATTTGTTGGTATTCTGTTAATATTGTAACACGTACCGGACAACTTTATTCTTATGTTAGGAGCAAAGTGCTGAAGTGTTAAACCCGCCTCTGCCCTCTGATCGGAATTGATGGAGTACGTCCCTCGCTTGCTTCCGGAGAGTAAATTAGTTTCTTGTCCTCCACGTGGTCATACGCAGCTTGTAACTGCTTTTTCGACGATAATATTTTTTTATATATTAAGTACGTATTAAAATGGTGTTTGAACTAGTTATTTATAATGCTTTAATCACCTCCAATGAACTGTTTAAACAGTTTTACTTGAGGGACAACAAGTATTATTTCCGGGTATTGTTCTTGAATGCTTATTAATTCATACTTCATTCATTATACGTTAATACATAAACTATTGAGCTAGTCACTATCTCATTCTACGTCCATCACTCAAACAGACGAGGCGAAGACAATTTCGCACCGCTATTTGGTTGTATAACTACTAAAATCGATTAATGAATCAGAACATGATTAATGAACTGTTTTAACGGTAATTTGATAATTACACACTATTCAGTAATTTTCATTCAACCAAATATAATATTAGTTGGTAATATGAAAGTTTCTCCATTCACGCTCCAAAACTGCTCTATTGCATTTCCAACTGGAGTAAAGAGCTAGAAATAAACAGATAATCCGTTACACGTAAAAGAATATTCCTATATTCAACTACTAATATATTTTGGAAAGCAAGACAAAAATTACTTCTGATTACATTTTAATTTTCATCATTTCGACAAGTGTGTTGTTGTGAACACTGATTTTATTAAAAAGAGTTAATGAGAGTTTCAAACTCCCAAGAAATGGTGTTTTCCATATCATTTCGGATGATGTAAGTGATGTTAAGTCCGCTTATATTTTGTTATAGTACACTGTACATATTGATTAAACTCCTTTTTTTATGCATGTTGTTTTTATTGTCTTTTTTATTTATACTCGTAACAGTTTATTTCTAACTATACGCAACCTTGAAACGGTAGTGGACATTACCTCTGTAGCCCCTTTCATCCTGGCCCCGGGTTTTTCTCCGGTTTTCCTTCGGGTAGTGGCGGATTTCCCTTGGGCGGGAATGTCACTAATACTGTTGTGGTTATTGATAACAAATTTTTACTACACTTAATATCTAGAATTCATTTTCGAATAATAAATTGATAATAGTACGTTTTTATTAAATAATATTGAGTCCGCCACAGCCTTTGGGTTCTTGATAGTATAGTCCCTTGCTTGTCTCCGGATAGTCATTTAGTTTATTGCCCCTCACGTGGTCATATGCAGTTTTCAACCGCTTTTCTTACAATAGAGTTTATTTACTTATTCATATTGAATAATAATGTGTTGCAAGCTATCTTTTCTTCTCAATACCTATTCATCCGATGCAGCTCATCAAACTGTGCGAAAATTCGATTATATCTCCAACTACAATGATGACATTGATTGAACAGAAGATGAACATTTCAATACATCTTATTCTACTGCAATCTCTTGCATTAAAACAATTTACAATATTTATCATCCAACTTCCAATAACTCTCTGAATATATATATTCAAGAACACACATATAATAGATTACCAGTTCAGTTGGGAGCTAAATATATTTGGTAATAAGCGAATTACAATCGACGACAATCGTATTCCCAATATGAGCGATTTTTCAGGAATCAGAAAAACAGTGTAATTGAATCATTTAAATTTCTAGGAAACATACCCATGAGAATTGGAATATTTTATTACCATCCCCCAGTCAATTAAAGTATACTTTTTTTGCCAACTCAAATATGGTACAACCATGTACAGGAATTGTTATGTAGGCAATTAACCCCTCCTTTATCAGAATCTCAAATTACGAAATGTATTTGATCAAGAAAATTATATCGTTTAACAGGATTGAAGACGATATTTCCCAAGTACTAAAATCGAATAAGGGTAATAATTCATTTTTGATGGAAGTAGAAATAGTTCCATTTGAACACACCTTTCTTAACTAAAATCTCATTTTGTGAAGACTATTATCACCGCAACGTTTTCATGCAAAGAAAACCCACGAACTGCCCTCATTGCTAAACATGTTAAATTTTTATTGATATTATGAGGTTCGTTGTCAACACTACGAGAGCAACGTCAATAAATCGCTGTTACATTTTTAACAATTTTCAACAATTTTTTTCATTACCGCGGAATCCCCGTTTTCACGAAGTCGTTTTCTCTTGAGTATCTCTTGAGTGGCGCATCTGCTGCCTGTTCGCAAGGGGTAATTAGTGGAACCTCCTCATCGTCTCTCAAATCCTCTCACTATCATCCCCTCAATGAGTACGACGCAGACGTCTCCCCAATTACTGGAGCAATTTGTGTAGACGCCCTAAGACCCTACACAAAAAGTCTGGTTTAAATGGGGTCCGGCTTAAATAACCTTCTGAAGCACCGCACTTCCGTAATGGAATACATCCATTCGTTTGTGGAATATTACACGGTGTGAGAGAATGAACACGATGTCTCAGGGTTATAGCCAGGTTTTGGAGTACTGGAGGGGGTAGCATGTCTTGATCTTTCACTAAAAGACCTGTGTTGATGAGAAGGGGAAGTAAGTTTCAAGGATAAGTAATTACATTTTTAATATTTGCACCATTAATTATCACCCAGAATATAAATTTTTTTAACACACTGAATTAGAGTAATTATTTTTATTTGTCTTAATAAAATAGATAAACCATTTCATGTCCGCATTAAGTGCGCTGAAATATCCCTTATGAAAGATTACAGAGCTCGTGAAATTAACCAGATATTTGTCAAGTGTATATTGCTCATATAATGGCAAAATGCTGCGGTGATATCGTATCACACACTTTATTTTCAATAATATATTACGAATTAGTACAATTTATGTCAGGTTCGCGTGTGAATATACATACTTTTACTTTGGTTTCTCAGTATATCAAAGCGGTGGCAACTTCGAAGAGAATTTTTAATTTTTGAAATTTGAGACTTAATCCCAAGATATTGTAATAATACGAAGAACTTGTTTTGTTGCTTTCGACAACAGGTGCAAGTTGAATTTTCAGCGATGCAAGTCTTTTTTCCCCTCTCATATAATTCCATTCCATAGTCTTTGAATAAAGACTAAAATATTCAGCTTTATTCTGGAAAATTGCTTCTATTCACACGTTCCAAACCCATTTCACGCTGTACTTCAAAGAAGAGGAGACGCAGGTGCTAAACAGCATTTCCCTCATTCGGTTCTACTTAAAAGCGACGGCTGCCGCAACACAACGACCAGCAGAGTTTCCAATCTCTCTCGCCAGACGCCGGTAATGAAATTCCTGTGAAGCGGTAGTCGAATGTAATGGAAGTGGGTTGACAATCCATTTTAAACTCACGTACTGGGTAGGACGATGGATTTTACAAAATTAAGCAGAAGAAAGGGAAATTGTACTGGAATCTGTTATCACTAACAGTAGCCTCATAATTCACACATTACATATTTTAAATATATCAGAAACTCTATATTTTTGCGCTTTTTGCACCAAATTTCCATGTAGGAGAACCTACCATCCCTCTCTATTACAGTATGAACAACCATAAAACTTCATGTGATAAATCTCTTTTCTCTCTACTCACGCATAATTATACAAAAATATAACGGATGGTTCAAAATTTTGATCTTGGGAACTCTCCCCAAACATTCCTAATCCATAGAAGTCAAAACATGTGATTAAGGTTACATCTGATCCGTAGAATCTATGCCGCTTTAAACAGAAGGCAACAAATTGCTCCCACCCAATCTGGTGGCTCAGAGCTAGCGTGCTTGTTTGCCATTCCGGATTCATTAGCCATGGTCATATAGCTGTGACTACTAAAAAGTGATCCCTCCTTTATCCACCTTCTACTAATTATAGTATCTCTAACTCTCATTATTACTAACTACTGCTACTAACACCCCCATGTGAGTCAAGTTGTTGGTAAACCCAGCAAACAGACCCAACTTCTAACAAGTGCCCCTACCACCTACCTCGTACCTCCTACCACTCCATGTAGATAAGCTTTAATAGCACGCTACATTTCCCATTTACAAATACTACAAAAAAAATTAAAAAAACAACAAATTGCTCAAATTCAAATAACAATTTCCTCCAACTTTCCTTTCTTCCCTCCAACGTAAACCGGAGACAGCAGAACCTCTCCAGTATGTCTTTGTGGTTGAGAAAAGTGAAAACCGAAGTTGTTTCGTCTAATACTAGAAAGACTTCCATATGTTTCTTTTTCTATTTTTTATTTTCTTTTAATATTTTTTTTAATTACTAGAGGACAGTAGAGTCCTATTACTTTCTAGATTTCCTTCTTTGAAGCACTTAAAATTATCATTTCTCTCACGAGAAATAAAATGTTGATAAATAAAACGTTACCCTGTGACGTTGTTTCCTTTTCCTTATAAACACATTAAAACATCATAATTTAAAACGTTTATTTTCAAAATGGAGTTCGCTGTCACTGCCAATCTCAACTATCCTGGACTGGAAACACCGCGCACTGTATGGCACGCACTTCCATAAATTGTTACTCTGAAAACAGGTAGAGGATTGAAATTCTTTACATTCCGAAATCTCTTTATAATCAGCTAAGTGCAATGTATGCATTCCTGAATTAAACAGGAACAATTCTGACTTACTCATCGTCAAAAGTCCATAATTAGCTGCAGTAACTCTGTGAAGTTGAAATTTTGCCTGGTATTAGAGCACGTACTTAGAACACTTACAAAGGGAACAAATAGGAAAAATTAAAAGAAAAAAATTCTCCTTAGGAGAATGAGGACCTCCGGAGGAGGGGTGGTTAATATAGCACTTATGTTTGTTATAAAATTAACACAAAAATATAGGGATTTTAAATAATAAACAACGTAAAGAACTCGCTAGGCTCTTGCTGACAGATGGCATCAATTGATATAATTATTAGCGAATTTAGTTTTATTTAATAGAGACGAATTATCAACAATACTTTTCGAATGATTTATAGTTTGATAATAATACGTACTTGTGATTTGACTTTTTTGTTTCATTAAATACAATTTTTGTTGGTATTTGTTAATACTATAACACGTGTGGAACTATTTTTTATCGTTTGGAGTATGTTGAAATGTTAAATCCGCCTCTGCCTTAGGACCCTTGATCGGAATTGATGGGATGGTCCCTTACTTGCTTCCGGAGATTAAATTAGTTTATTGTCCTCCATGTGATCATATGCAGCTTTTTTGACAAAGTTTATTTATTTATTTACCACAGTACAAGAAGATAAAAACCAATGAAAACGTTGAGAGGAAAGGCACAGGAGAAACAAGGTCAAACTGGTGTACATAACAGGTTAACTCACAGAAATCTGGAGTAATGTCTCAGAACACAATAAAGAAAAGAATTCCCAAAGGTAGATTTAGACGTCGCAAGTTCTACTCGCGCACTTAACTGGCGAAGGACCCCTGGTAGCGGGCGATACTTTTCCCAAACATTGACTCACGGAATAAAAAACAGTTACCCTTTCTCGCAATTGTATAGGATCGTCCATAAATGACGTCACACGCTCTTCTGTAATGCCCTTCCCAACGGTCACGCCTTGTCACGCCTTGTCACATTATACCAAACCCCTCCTTAACGTGACGTCACAAAAGAACCTGCCCCCTTGCATCATAAAAATGCAAAACAGTAATTAAAGGAGAAAATATAATCATTTGCATACTTAAAAGGATTATAAAGTTCGAAGGTGTTGCTCGGAGAAAATAGTGAGAAGGGGATTACAAAACTTTGTTTTCATTGTAGAAAAATTTGCTTCAACTCAGGCAATATTAAACATTTGTGATATGCCAAATGTAACGTCATACTATCTAAAATACCCCCGACTCCCCTTGTCAAGGACTATCCCGTTTCACCAATCATCCCAAGTCCGCGATGTAATTTACGAACAATCCCTATAGAAAGTGGTCCTAATGAATGCTAGGTGTACTAAAATTAAGTTATTTTATCCCGTATTGACCAATGAGAAGCATAAGAGGTACAGAAGTAAAGTCTATGTGCCTTCTGAAAAGTTACCAAATTCGAGAGAACTGCCAACCTACTCAATTCATTCTTCCTGTATCGTATACTATTCGACAGTAATATTTTCATCTCATACGTTGTATTCACTACCACCAAACTTGACGAAATAACTCTAGGAGAACCTACCTTTAAAATACTCGTTTTTTATCCTTTCTAGAGTAACACAAAATTAATATTCCTATTAATAAAATACATTGCATAAATTGACCAAGAAATCCTATTTTTTAATCTACTTTCAACTAAATTCATTTTACGGTAGTCTCTTTGTTGTTTCCATAGCGTTGGTACACCCGTAAGGTATGTGTAAGTTCTACCAAACGATGATTTTAATATCAAACGAAAATCTACGGCAGTCCAAGTCTTAACGTGTGTCGGGATTTTTGTTCTAAAATATTGGTGGTGACTGTCCTCGAGTCCGCTATCTTTGTTCTGTAGGTGTCCAAACTCTCGGTAACTTGAGTGTATCTGTGGTTAGATTAATAGCAGCCGGCTCGCGCGCGAATATATCGCGTCGACAATCGGAGTTGATGGTATGGTCCCTTGCTTACTTCTGGAGACTAAATTAGCATAATTGAAATTGTCTTTTACATGGTCATACACAGGTTTTAACTGTAATATTTTACGGTTATTTATTTATTTCAAAAAGGATATACGGTCTTCCATGTATACACGAGGAACATACTTATATATCACCATCAAATAACATTTATTCAACGTACACAATTTTGATTTCTTTTCGAACGCCCTCTTTGTCCCTCTTGTCTCTTCCCGTCCCTCCACCAATACAACCCCTATGAAAGCGGGAAGAGGGGAATCGCAAACAACGCGAACTATTTCTGAAATTGTGGTGTGGTCGAGTGAATGGCAATAATAAATAAAACGAGAGGTAAACCGCATACACTTTGGTGAGCCAATGGCCATACGTTCAATGCCCCATAATGGGGAATTCAGTTTAAATACCACCGACATAAATGTGCTTCGATTTCGTATGCAGCAATGTGAAAAAGTAACTGCCGTATTTCGAAGTTGTAAGTTTTATTTTACACCCTCAAATCTCCTTTAACTCGATGTATCCGCGTCGTACGATGTTAAGAGTCGATGTACGATCTAAAGTAAAAATTAGGTAAAATCCAATGTGTCTATTAACAATAGTATATTGTGTGCTATAATTTATAGTATTTTTCAATTTGTAAATATTAATTATTCGAAGCTACTACATATTTTACAAGTAATAGGCAAATTCATTTTGCATCAAAAGCATAATACTAAAAAATAGGTTTAAATAACAATCGAATGATCGCATTTAACTGAATTTTAAGAAAAACTGATTAGATCGTAGAGACGAGGCAGTTCGAGATAAAGCACGTTTTACAAAGTAGACTGAACTAACTTGACACCTTAATGGAACATGTATTTTGACTGAACATGTAAATTGATTCGATATACAGCCTTGGACGTCAACAGCGTAGAATGGGAGGGGTAGAAGTAGAAGGGGAGACGGAGTAATAGAAGTAATACGGGGAGAAGATACTTTTAAGAATAAAGATATAGAAGAAAGGGTAGTTGGAAATAGATGTAGCGTTTGCAACAGAAGGAAAATATGGTAATTGAATAAATTAATAATAATAATAACAATAATATTAGGGAAAGTGCCTAGAAATTTATTTTATACCATGGGGGATGTTGTCGCAACAGTTTATATCATTCACGGATTGTACTTACTGTAAATGACTCGTTGAATATGGCCAATTCTGTGACGTGGTACCACGAGAAGTTCATCATTTCTAGTTCTCTTTTGTTTTAAATATTGAAAGTTTGTAGCAAGCTGAGTTAAATGTTTATTATTTATAATCTTGAACAGCATGATGAGGCTATGGAGAATGCGTCGTAATTTAATAGGGAATATTTCAGCTATTAAATGATATTCTAATACGTGGTCATATTTGCAAAAAAGGTGCATGCCATGAAAATTATGACCCAAGTGTCGCTGTAAGACAAATCGTTAAATCGGCATGTTCAATAATTGTCAAATTGACAACAATACACTCTTTTCGCTAACAGGGGTGATATTGAACTTCAATTTTTCTTCAAAGTATTATCATTAATCATTAAAGTTCTTCGTCTTTCATTACTAGGTTTTTCTCGTCCATCGCCGATTTTGTAATGAAATTTTTGCGGTTATTAAGGTGGGTGGTCGCGATAATAATATAATAAGTTTATCGACAAAAAGGCAAAAGGTATAAACTGTCTATTACCAGGAGAAGCACGAAAGAAAGGGACCAATCCATCATTTCCGATCGAGTGCCCTAAGGCACAGGAGGATTGAAAAGATAAGAATAAAAAGTTAACTGAGTGTTATAATACCAACCTAACACGAACAAATTTGTAGATAAAACACACAAAGAAAACGATAGTTCTGACGTACGTAATATTATCGAACTATACATTATTCGTAATTTATTGTTTATCAATCGTAACTTTTAATTCTAAATTGGAGATAAATTATTACAATCGACCGGCACCCCCACGCAAAAGAGTCTAGAGGGCCTCTGTATATAAAATTCACCTCTACCCGAAGGAAAACCGGAGAAAAACTCGGGCCAGGACGGAGTTACAGAATTAAGTACACAACCAAACCTATGAAAAATAAGAAAAAAATAATACGCATGCAGGAAAATAGTTTTTAAATTTAATCATTAATTTTGAGAGTACTAGAACAATAAGTACAAGATCAATTAACGTATGTAATATTTAAAAGAATAACTTTAAAAATAAACATTTAATGGGAAATTGAAACCCATTTCAACTTTTATTAAAATCATTGAATTCTTTTATTGGTTTCTTTTCTTTGAGTGATGTGTTCTGTCTCGACAATAACCAGAGTCTTTGAACTACAATCTGCGTAGGTCCATCTGTTTTAAGGCCGATAAAAGTTCTCCAAAACGTTTATGGAATATAAGTTCAAACAGGAAAGAAACAGAAAAATAGAAAAAAATATTTTAATTTTTAAGACTACTCAAAACTTAAATAAGAATTTGGTTCTTCAGAATTTATCAAATTACGATCGCTTATTTAAAATATAGATAAATGGAATTATCTGTTGTACACTTATGTAAGGATGTTAAGTAACTTTCTCACTTTAACAAGATCAAAGCGAGGAAGCTCTCTCCGCTGCAGTTTTTAGGTTTGCTTATTTACTAGTAGAAGGTAATAATATTATTTAGTACCAACCGAAAACTGCTCAATATATATGATAGAGTCATCAATCCTACCAATATTGACAAAAAAAACTTTCTTCCCAACGCACTTTTCCTAGCCCTTAGCAACATTATTTATACTTCCAATCTATTTTGGTAAAATAATTACACTCTGTAACATGACTGATATAAAAAGATGAATTATAAATATGAACTTCGTAGAGCAGACAGTTCTAACTCTTGTGACCTTAAGTTGGCTTTCTTGGTCCTCCAAATCGTCCATTCGGGTTGGTGAGGACTGACCGAAAACGCGTTTCCCATAACGCCGGGAGCTTCCTACCACTGATAAGCTCTTCTTCATTTGTCAGCGCCTGACGATTTCCGGCAAAGGTCAGAAACAGCACTGTGCGGGGCACAGAATGTCCGCTGTACGAGGGAATGTATTTGCGCACTTCAAGGGAAATACTTAGCTCGAAACATGTGTTGCGCTGAGCCTTTTCGGGTGAAAATTAGTTTTCAACTTGATATTCTGTGGTATACTTCCCCAAAACTGTTTGATGCAAGAGAGTCTTTTCGTTAAACTATTCATGTTGTGTCTTACCGAAATTCAAGTGGTAAGGTACTGATATCTACTTGAAAATTCTTCCTTACGCTGACTGTTATCATGGAACCGGACTAATATATTCTATAAACAGCTGGTACTTTACTTGGTTCCATAACTTCCACAGTCCACGAGACAACGGGTAACTTTACCTTGTTGTCTAAATATTTTCGTTTCTTCCCCACTAGGAGACGAAACTGCATCAGGTAAGTTTCAAGGTTTCATCGCTGTTGTTATTTGTTCAAAATCAATAAACTTTCAATCTGGGTATTTTGATGGTTTTTGTAGCATTGCGGATAAATATATGTGATTTGTTGGTTTGTTTGTTTGTTTGTTTGTTTGTATTTATGTCGATATCTCTACAGTTAAAAATGCTATAAATCATTTGAAAACTCCAAAACATAGATCAAATGTTAAGAACTATTATAGTGAAAATAATTATCCCTTTAGGACAGGGATGTCAAAAGAGTGGCACGCGAGCAGAATTGCGATGATCCGTCTGCCCAGAGATCTAAATCGAGATAACTGATTCTGTTATCGGATAGCAGGAAGAGGTTCACAAATTCCTTTCCTGGCCTCTGCGACCACGCGTTGTTCCGCGCAAAGAATCTAGCGATTTTGTGGAAGCGTCAAAGAAATTTTCTGAAAGCAAAACAATATAATTCTGTTTGATTACAAAATAAAATCAGTATAAAGCAAAATACAACATCAGAACACAGAATAAGCAACAAAAAACCTCTGCGATAGCAAGGCCAACCCTAGCTGAAGCCTGACTTCGAGGTAGCCCATACGGAAGAGATGGAAGTTTACTTTGATTTGTAGAAAAAAATTTGGTAATATTTATCTATACGTCACTTTTATCTATACGTCACCGGACATATAACAAAAGATAATTTTTTGTTTTCTGAGACGAGACGAGATGCGTAAATCACGAGAGTGTCGTGCTCTTCGCCTACCACGTTCTTTACATGCTCTCGCACATTGCAAACGAGTCAGGTGTAAACTCTACTACGAACTGATAGATACAAATTAAGTCAGGTTTGTTCTTCGTTATTATTCATACTATTGTGTTTTAAAACAATTAGAATAATAATAAAGAAAACAATTGTACATCTCAATGAATTTTCTAACTTGGAGTGCTGGTCTCACCTTTAATTAATCTTTTATTTACTTATTAATTCCGCTTCTGATTGTTGCAGATACGCAAATCAAAATAGTGTATTTTATGTTATAAACTAGGTGACACTACTTTTACCTAGTGAGAAACTTAATGTCACGCAGTAATACCTATTTGTACCGACGCCACAAAAAACGTTAGGTGAAAATTGCCAATAGAAGCTTTCTACGAACACTACGATTTTTTAAAGTTGCTTTATCATAACTCTTGTTTAATAATCAACAATTTAAAAAAATACATGTGAATGAATGTAAATTTCTAATTTTGAACTAATTTTACTAAATTTCTATTATATAGAATAATCATACGGTGCTGCCCAGTGAAACTTCCTTAAAATATTATCTGCAAATCCAAAACGTGATCAGAGTTGCAAACGTTAAAATATAATTCCATTAAAAATTCTTGATGAAAATGTGACAAGTACAATTCAACCGAACTTCGCAACATCCGGTAATATCTTCGCTAATCCTCCAAATGTTTGTATAGCTCCACGGAAGAACTTTTTAATTTCCTTTGTCATGCGTCCATCTACTTCTGGTTCAGGAACTGAAACAAATGGCACATGATGAATGCAGGAAACGTATTCAAAAATAGAATCTAAAGTGCGCCCTATTTTAATATTACATCAACAGGACCAGAAACTTGTTTCTAATCTTGGATTTCCTATGGCACGATCAAAACGGTGGTTTAATAATTTTTAATACAGCGCTGTTGCAATAGACCCCACAGAATCTAGAATCTCTTAAATTCAGTATCTAGAAGATTACACCTTCATTAATATCAAAAGTCCTGAATGCGTCCAGCAAGGTTATAAGATAAGAAGGAAATTAACGTAAATATCCAAATCCAAAAATTAATTTTATTTGTCCATTTATTTTTTAAAATAATTCCACTTTAAGTTTATATGAATATTCCATATTTGTGTCCTAATTATTCAAAACAATTTTTTATGCGAAAAAATTGTTAGTTGTACGACGGTGACAATCCTATAGTATTTAATCAGTTCAAAATTCTTCGAAAAAGACAGAAATATAAAAAAGTGTTGTAAAATGATAAGCTGTGGGTAAATTTTACTTACTGCAGAATGGTTTATTCTCAGAGGTAGGCACCACAAAGGATCCTCGTGCAGGATATTTCATGTTTTCCAGACTCAGAGGAGAGCACGTCTTCAGGGTACATTCTTCGTCGGAAGGTGTCAGGGAGCGTTTGAGGATTCCTCGAGCAAACACACTGTGGATATGAATACGGAAAGAAGTTTTGATCTATGGATGATTTATTGCAAAAAAGACGTCGCAGTCTGAATTAAACAGTTTATTAATAAATCACAATTTGTCAAATTCAGCCTTGAGTGTTTATTAGAATCCCTTTATTTTATAAACTGAAAAATATAATATTAATCGTGTTACTAAATAATCTTAAATTTAACATGCTGAAAATGAAATAGCACAATATTAATAATAATACAAAAACAACAACAACACAAATAATAATAATAATAATTAAGACAACATTTAGCTGTCTTCCGTCAAGTCCTCGACAGAGGTCGATCCGTCTCCACAGGCGTTTTTCCAAGTGGCCGCCGAAGGAACTCAGGCTCCGCCCAGTTGTCACGTCCGATGTGGATCTGGAAGATGGAGCGCGAGGCGCTCAACACCGCCAAAACCAGACCCTCAGTGAGCGCTGTCCTCTTCCGATCATTAGAAACAAGTTTCTTCACGGCAGCATCATTGCCCACGTCCCATTCGCCAAGAGAACCAATAACAATAGGGAGAGCTTCCGCAGACAGAAATCCGGAGGCAAGGAAATGGACCCGGAGGGGCTCGTACTTAGTAATTTTCTCCTCGCGCACCTTTTCCAGCCTCCCGTCGCTCGCGAAGGGGCAGGTCACTTCATAAATATAAATCCTGTTTCCCTTGCTCACAACCAGATCCGGTCGCAGATTCTCCGTAGTAAACGCTCTAGATTCACGGTATCCCGCCCTAGTGGCAGCGTCTTTTAGAGTCGAGACGACCTTATTGTGACGCAAAGTCCACCGAGTGCCGTGGGACACGCATTCGTTGAGAACGTGTGCCAGCGTCTCTCTGAGTGGCACTGCCCCGTTGGAGTCGCAGCATCCCTTGCGACACGCCGCCGCCGAATCATCCGCATTGTCGTAAACTTGGTGCCGGAGTCCTCGAACGACGTTGAGTCGCGCAGAATGTACAAACCTCCACGTTTGCCAATCGCAGTCCTTCTCCATAAACCTGCTGCTTATTCTCCCACTCCGCGTGAGAGCAGCAGCACAACGACCTTGATCCTTTAGCGTGAGCCACTTCCTGTTGTGGTTTTCCTGCACCATGCGGCGCAAGCGTCGTACCACCTGATGACGCATACGAGCGCTAATGTTGCTCTCCGGGGCTCTGAAAGCGGAGAAGCCGCTCGTCGGCTCGTCGGTGCCCGCTCCGGCGCTGTCGGCGTCGCCGCCAACGCTGCCTCCGCTAGCTCCGCTTACCGGTGTGACGACGGGAGGAGGAGGAGGAGGAGGAGGAGGAGGGGGAAAAGGATGCGCTGCCGGCGCGTTGCTTGGCCCTTCATCGAAAGATGGTAATTGTATGGAAATGCAACCTTCTTCCTCGGGGAAAAGCCAAGTGACTTGGAGTCGGCGGGAACTCACCCGCGTCCTCGTCCACCACACAGTAAAGAACACCGTTCATACACTACACTACGTTTTGACCATGCACTACTCTCTACATGTGCATTAATTAATGTAAATGTCAAAAATCAATAACATTTAAGTTCATTTAACATTCCGAAAATTTGACTCTTTCCTGCTCTGTTCAACTTATCTTAACCCACGGGCCATTTTCTATAAATCTTCGAGAGGCCCAGGATGGGGTTTGGCAAAATGTTGCCCGACGGATAAAACTTATGGGTCATATTTATTTATTTGTAATGCAGCATTTTGATCCTCATCAACAAATTTCTATTACTTGAAGCTGGAAAAAAATAAAAAGTATATTTCCTTTTTTTAATAAATAAATTTAATATTTAGCATTATAAAAAAATGTTTTTATACTTTAATGTGTGAATGAATTTTGGAACACAATTTTCTATTTCCTCATACCGGACATGCCTCGTCAAATACTAATTTCGACAGCATAAATTTGTAACACAAAGTTATGCGCCCCATTGTTTGATGGAAGATTTGATGTAAAATGTATTATAATTAGGGGCGTAAAAAATGTTTCGCGGGTCGTTAGTTGAACAGCACAGATGTAAACTATTCTGAACTAGAGTGAAATGACATTTATTTATTTTTATTGTCTTATTTTATGGTGTGACGTTCAAGAAACAGGTCTGTTCTTCCACCAAACCACATGATTTGTGCGAACGAATTGGGAAGGAGAGTTGCTGAGTTGTCAGCGAAAGTAAGACATTCATCAGGAGTAGGTGAAGAAAACCCCTGCCGAAAACCTCACTCTATTTGGCTGACGGGGTGGGGGCGGGGGGAAGATCGAATCCACGCTTTTCCACTCAGCAAAATGCAAAGAGGGACCCAAGACGCTAACATTGATTCTTGTGATTCAGAAATTTTAAGTGTATCCACGAAAAGCATTCATTGAAACAAAGAGACATTAACTTGAAATAGAATGGAAGTTGTGAGTACCGAAAAATTATTTATTGTGCCAAAGCGAGTTTCGACAACTACGTTGTCTCATTGGCCTTCTCGACCCTGGAGGGATATGTGTGGCCTGAGAGGTGACGTGATCCTCGCGTTCTACACGCACCCATCTGAAAGGCGCTTTGGCACAATAAATAATTTTACGGTTCTGACAATAACTTTCATTCTATCTAAAATTAATTAAACCGAAAATACCACAGTCACCTAAGAGAAATTAATAAATACTTACCCAGCTACATTTCCAACGATTTTGCCCGGATGACCCCAAAAGGTGCAGTTATCTTGTCGAATGATTTCAGCGTACAAAATCGGAGCACGGCCGTGAGAACAAGCAGCGATAATTCCGAGTTCTAGAAAAATACAAAAAGTGGTTCAGTTGATTTGCTATTTGGAATGATGAGGAAACACAGATCGGTAATTGATCATCATGCTCATTATTTCTCGAACGTGAGTTTTTAATGTGACATTTTTAAAACGTAGTATGCAACTTTCTTAGGTATAGAGTGTCGTAAGAAAGCCCTTAAGTGTTCGTGTTAACGTAGACTCGGTAAAAATATAATACAAAAAGTTGACCAGGAATTGTTTTAGGTGCAATTAATATCCAAGTTACAAAAGAAATGTAAAAAATTTCATTGTTTTTACTTCTAAGTTTTATCAATTATGTACTTCGTAGGACTATCTTTACTGCTTAATTTATTCTAATACATAACCTATCATTCAAAACAATTTTGTTGGGTAGGTGGAGGATGGGTTTTACCGACTCCAAAGGGTAAGCTCCATCTCTCAACAACATAAATAAATAGTTTTGGAATGCAGGTTTGATAGAACGAGTTTTTATTGAGTACGTCAGCAAACCTGTTTTGAAGTATAGCAAAACGTGACGCCAGACGGCTGACCGTGAATCGTGAGGTCTCCGCGGACGGTGTGTCTCACGTATGCTGGTGGAGACGTGGCGTTTGTGGTGGCGGCCCAGCAGTACTCTTCTGCTCGCAGGTACTGGGCGTGGAGAACCTTGGCGTCGTGTAAATCTTCAAATCCAGTAGCCGCGCCGTTCCGGGGGTGAAGTTCCTCGGTGTTCAGCGTCGGGGCTTGAAGATCTCTGCGGTCGGGTTCCAGAATATGCTTGAAGGCAAGTTCTTCAAGGATCTGGTGTCGACGAAGTCTTGAGTAGAATTCTGGCGGAGCTTGGCTCGCGTTCAGCGTTTCGTACTTTCTTCGGAATTATTCGTATATGCGTCCCGAGTCGTGGAAGTGCATATCATTGAATGTAATGGCCAGTATGTGGCTTGGAATTCGGTTCAGGATTCTGAACAGCGAAGCTTGACTTTTTGAATATCTCGGAGCGGAAAATTGCATGTGCTCGTCGAGACGAAGAAGTCAGATATAGTGCGTCTGGCACGGCTCGTTAAGGCAGGAAGAA
>NNCF01125808.1:168544-184626 GCA_002313205.1 Laupala kohalensis | reverse complement strand
TCGAGTGACGTCGAGAGTGAGCTGTGCGGTTTGTTGAGACCGTGTGTTCTTCCTTAAGTATCTTCGAAATCGTTGGTTTCGGTTTTGACGCGTTTCTGTTGATGGATTTGATCGATTTGATCGATCCGCATGTCGGTATGTCCGTCGATTTCTTGAGAATCGATTTTGAAGGTGTAGGAGGCCGTAGTGCGTCGCTTGGAGCGATTGGCAAGCTTGTCTGGTCAGTTGTGCGAGTTCGGTGAC
This sequence comes from Laupala kohalensis, assembly GCA_002313205.1. Taxonomy (NCBI): domain Eukaryota; kingdom Metazoa; phylum Arthropoda; class Insecta; order Orthoptera; family Trigonidiidae; genus Laupala; species Laupala kohalensis. The sequence continues at coordinate 184,383 of NNCF01125808.1, read as the reverse complement.
GTGAGACATGTAAAGTCTTGCAGTGGGCCTTGGCTACTGGATTGTTTACAGTTTTGTATTTGCATGGTGCGGTGCAATTTCGTGAGGCTATGCCGAATTTAGAATGAAACCAGCATGTTTTGTTGGATGGCGTCTTACGTGTATGGAGAGACGGGATCTTATTGGTGATGCTGGCGGTAGTGGCGCGTTTGAATTTGAAATCGCAAGGTGCTGAACATCGTTTTGCGTAATTTCCAAATGTGGCGTGAAACCAACAAATGCTTGATCGTGTTTCAGATCGTGGGTTGAATTCGTGTGCATTTCGTTGGGATAACATTGTCTTTAATTCCGCAACGTTCTTGGTGAGGGTGTCCAAGGTTTGAAGGATGTGCTTAATTATTGGATCTCCGGGAGTTGGCGTGCTTGTGACGACGGTTTCGACTACATTGTCCACTGTATTTGACGTGGGAAGGATTGCGTGGAGTCTGTCGGCAAGATCTGCTTGTACAGTCAGGCTGTGCGTGGCGTATCCCGATGTCAGTATATCCTTTATGGTAGGCGAAAGAGCGTTGAGCCATATTTGTGTCGTCTTGAAGTCTTGAAGTTGAGTTCCGACAAGAGTTGAGTTCTGGAGACGACGAAGGAATTCCGATGGCGTGCTATTACCGATGGTCTCCGTGGGTAGAACTTTGTTGGTTGAAGTTTGCAAGTTCGTATATCGGTCGATTAAGAACTGTTTAAGACGATTGTACGAGTCATTGTCGCCTGGCGTCAGAAGTTCTGGATTAATGGTATCGATTACGTGTTGCAAGCTTGGGATAATAGATGCGTACTTTGTGAGTTGGGAACTAATTCCGCGTACGTTGAACTGTGCGACTGCGTACGTAAACCACCGTCTGGGGTGCTCTTTCCAGAAGTGGGGAAGGGATATGCTCGAAGTCATGACTTTGATGCTATGACTTGGAACTCCTGCGTACAGAGGGCTGTGGTTGAATAAATAGACACGCGATGGTGAATGTTTATCATTCGCGTGTAGTGCAAATACGTGCAGATTTGTGGTTCATTGGAACCGTGCGGATCATCATCAACTATGTTGTGCGCGAGGGCAAAGTTGAAAGGCGTGGGCGTTACGGGGAGGCGTGTATACGTGCGTCATACAGTATTGTAGAAAGGACGCGTTTGTTACAATTTCAAAGAATGTATGAAATATTGTTTATTCATATTCGAAATAAAAAGCATTAAGAAGGGTATTCGTACTCTTTGCACTGGATAAAGTAATCAAATAATTTAATACAACAACTATATTTATGTATTTGTTTTTTAACTTTTTATATTTTGCAACTCGACTGGAAACGGTATATTTTAAATACCGTTGTAAGGAGAGAACAGGTCTAAGTAACCATGCAACCGCAATAGACTATATGTGCTTTTATGAATTAAGAAAATATACATCAGAAGCTGACTGAATATAACATCGTCCACTTGAACTAACCTATTCTGTGACTGGTAAACATACATTACATTGTCTTCGGAAAATCAGCAAATATACGTAACTCACCTTTCCTTAATCAACTCAACTTTTTGAATCCCAAACGCCTCGTGTGCGTATAAATATAGTCTGTTATGTTTCAACTTGCCACTGAGATCGTCATTATATTGTTCAAAAACTCATACACGACTACACAAAATATAAAATCCTTGTCAACGAGAACGACGTGGACCGGGTTTTTCTCCGTTTTTCCTTCGGGTAGAGGCGGATTTCTTATACAGGTTCTCTAGGCTTTGTCTAGGGCCATGTTTATTGGAATCGTGAATTTAGTGGGTTTTTTTCAACTCTTATGATTTTTAAACACTATACTCAGAATAATCTATAGTTCGATAATAACTTGTACATGTAAATTTACAAACATATTTGCGTTAAATTACAAACATATTGACATTATATATGTATTATAACTCGCAGCTAACTTTTTATCTTATCTAGGAACTTTTGCTGAAATTTTTGAATCCGCCTCTGCCTTAGGGCCCTTGATCGGAATTGATGGAATACGTCCCTTGCTTGCTTCCGGAGAGTAAATTAGCTTATTGTCCTCCACGTGGTCATACGCAGTTTGTACTGTTTTTTGACAATAAATTTATTATTATGAGGAGATCAGTTTGCTTATTGGTATTACCTTCATTACTAGTCCATCCCAAACGCATCAATATTATGAGAGTATACATATCCAAATTGGTCACAATTTAGTACATCATTCCAAATCGTACTCTTGGCTTAACTGTAGTATCTAGACCATATTTAAGCAATACACTATTACTTACCATACACTTAAGCTTAGGTTTCTCACCTGAGAGTGAAAGTTTCAATAAATTTCTTAGAGAACTTATTCGAGGAACTTTCTTCGGATTTAGACATCCAGGCTGCATAAAACCACCATTAATATAGTAATCAACGTCACCTAGAAATAGAAGAAACGTTTTGATTTTTAGTTTTGTTTTATTTCAAGAAACTGCATCAATTGAAGATATTTAGGCTTAAAATCAGAAAAGCTATAAAAAATGATATCCAAATCTCGAGTGTTGAATCATGCTATTAAAAAAAACCTTTTTCAAAAAAGATGATTTTTGCATAACGTCATCCTAGCGTACGCGTTACATTGATGACGCTAACCGCATAACGCACAAAAAAAGTGTAATCGATGCATTTTTCATAGTATATCTTCGACTCAAATCCCACAAAAAATTGTAAACCCAGACAAACTAATTAGATGCAAATATACAATTATATGCAAGTGTACACAAGTAAACTGTACTGCGAGTACAGCAGCACGTGCTCATACGGCACACTCAACCAACAAATCTGTCACATACCCACTCAGATATCAACATAACCTCAAATTCAGACAAGAATCCGCCATGACCTCCCTCACTGCCGTACCACTAACATCATACGCAAACAGAGGCGTTGTGACGTACTACGCTAGGAGCGTCAGTGTCCCACTAACTTCTGAGCATGCGCAGAAGTAACTTGCATGTGAATAATGAACTCAAAGTCACGTAACTTCATAATGCAATATGGCTGCCTCACACGATTGCCAACTGCTACGAATTTAAGTAATATCCGAATAAATATTAATAGTAGTCACAAAAGTGACTATTTTCTATAAGAAAATACAAGTTAATAACACAACAAACAAAGACACGAGGTAATATTCGTTCCACACTTTGCTCAATGGAGACAGAACAGAATTGCGCCACAAGAGCAAGCAAATTCAATTGATGGCCGATGTTGGTGAATATTAGTTTAAAGAAATAAGAAAATACTGTCACCATAACGGAAGGTGCACATTTCCCTAATGGTCTATGGCGAAGTAAAAGTTTTGGCTACACTATGTTCAAGTCCTGTACCAATATGGCAATAAATAAACAAATTAAGAAGTTTGTTTATTTATTAAGCCTATGACACGTTGAGGACAATAAACTAATTTATTGTGTACTACTTTACAATAAACACAGGGCATTCTCATTCATGTTTTTTTTCTCTTAGATTTCTCTCTGAGTAAAGTTACACGACTTTCAGAATAGCGTATGCGATAATAATAATAATCTCGGCTCCCGTTAATTGTAGCCCATTTTTCTTTGGTAACGACCCTTTGGGTTGAGCCACATTCGCAATTTAGACGTTCCGTCTTCCGCTGCCATCTGGTAGTGGAAGCCGGAACTCTGTTTGGGTGCATTTTTTCACCGAGAATTAATTTTGCCGAGAGCATCAAACGATGCTCGAGGGGTCTTTTACATGCAGTATAATCATACTACACACCGTGTGTGGATTTTTGACACCCGTCCTCCTCGAGCCGCGCATTCGTGTGTGAGAGGCAACTACGGTAGCCACTCGCCCGTCGGCGCCGTTGCGTATGCGAAAGCTCTCAGAAACAATATCCAAAATCTCCGTAATATTTCCGCGTTGCACTTACCGTATGCACCCATCATTCCGAGGCCAAGGAAAGGAATGCTGGGTTTCGCATCTGTGTGAATGACTTCAACGAATGAGGCGTCGCTCACATGCAATCGTACATCGCGATGGAACCCTTCGAAACCTGGTTGCGCAGGGTCTAGGGCTACAGAAGAACATGCGAAACATTTGTATTATTTTGTAGAGGTGTCCTATAAAACATACTCTGTAAAACACCACCGCAACGCCAAGGTCCAGCACTGTCAAACTAGCGACCCGCGGAATTATTTTTACGGCCCTCGCGTTATAGTAAATTTAACATCAATTTTTTTCATCAAACGTTGAGGAGCACAATTTTGTATCATAAATCTTCGTTGTCAGAATTAATATTTGACGTGTCATATCCGGTGAGAGAAAATAAAAATTTGTGTTTGGAATTATCCCGTCATACATTACAATACGAAAATATTTTATTATAATACTAAATATTAAACTTTGTTTTTTAAAATAAATAAATATATATTTAATTTTTCCAGTTTGAAACGATATAAACTTGTTGGTGAGAATCAAATATCGCATTTCAAAAAATGAATATGACACATAATGTTAGAGGATCATTATTTTGTCAAACCCCATCCCTTGCCGATCCGATCGATTGAAAGTGCGTGGAAAATAGCCCGCGGGCTAAGATAACTTGGACACCGCTGTATTAGACCATTGAAATACAGTTGAACGATATTCAAATCTCAGATACATTTTTCAATCAGTCAGATTCTCCATTATCACACGGTATTTGTTTCACTTACATTACATTTCATTGCTCCACTTACATTAATTGTAATAGCCCATTACCCGTTAAATAGAGTATTAAACGTTTTTACAATAAATTTCTGAGATTATTAGTTAACAGTTTCCACTATTAATTTCTCCTTACGTAAACATATAATGCCACATGTAGGTTGATTTTTAGGTAGGGATATATCACACGCTTTTGAAGCATCATCAGTCTCCTTATGCTCCCTCTTTAACTACGAATCAAAAATAAAGTTCAAATCATAGAATGAAAGGGATATAGGACCAAGAACCAAAGACAGTGTACATTATCCAAAGCCTAACACAAAAATATATCAAAAAATTTCCAAAATCACAGACACAATGCGAATGCGAAGAATTCAATTCATGAGACACTTAGAAAGAATGGATCCGAACAGACAAACGTACAAAATACATACATTCTTAAAGAACAAGGCTACTAGACCAAATTGGTACAAACAGACAGAAAAGGACTTGAAAGAATTAAGATCACCAAACCTACAAGACCGAAATGAAATAAGAAAAATCACTCATACGCGGGGTTTCGAGGAAAAAGAAACAATGACCACACAATCTACATCATGGTCAGCACAACGGAAACACACTCACTCATTGCGCATGAAGGAATACTGGACCAAAAGGAAGGCTAGAAAGTATTGATTCCGCGTGGTCCTAAGTGACCCATTCGCGAAGAAGAAGAAGGAGAAGAAGAAGAATGAGGAGGAGGAGAAGAAGAAGAAGGAGAAGAAGAAGAATGAGGAGGAGGAGAAGGAGGAGGAAGAGGATGATGAGAAGAAGAATGAGAAGAAGAAGAAGAATGAGGAGGAGGAGAAGGAGGAGGAGAAGAAGGAGAAGAAGAAGGAGGAGGAGGAGAAGAAGGAGGAGGAGAAGAAGAAGGAGGAGGAGAAGAAGAATGAGGAGGAGGAGGAGGAGAAGAAGAAGGAGGAGAAGAAGAAGAAGGAGAAGAAGAAGAAGAAGAATGAGGAGGAGGAGAAGGAGGAGGAGGAGGAGAAGAAGAAGGAGGAAGAGGATGATGAGAAGAAGAAGGAGAAGAAGAAGAATGAGGAGGAGGAGAAGGAGGAGGAGAAGAAGGAGGAGAAGAAGGAGGAGAAGAAGAAGGAGGAGGAGGAGAAGAAGAAGGATATAAGAACTTCAAGAAGTACTTGTTGTAAACAATATTATTATCAACAATGTTTTGTAAACATATTTTTACAAGGCCCTCACCTGTCAGTTTTCCGATATTATTAACCCTTTTTCCGACATAGGAACATATTATAGCTCCTAGACTGTGTCCAATGAGATGTATGTTCTGTGGATCCACTTGATGGTTCTGTACCAAATGTTCTATAAACCTAAAACAAAAACACTGGAAATGCTTAGTTACTTCTTTGTATTATATCTTACACTTCAACATACACATCATTGCATTCATTTAATTCCATGCTGGTCAAATGTACAATACTTACCTTGTTTTATCAGGAATATTTTGTCTAGAATAAGAGGCTCAGTGGATCAATTAAATAGTACGGAAACCAGATGAATATGGAGGTTATTCATCATTAGCCAACCGCGGTTTCACATGGGAGGGGGGGGGTGTTATTGCTATGATGCAGAAACGTTAAATACGATAAAAAATCATTTCACACAATTTATCCTTCTAAAGTAGAAATTTCAAAAAATCTCCCAGTGAGACTTTCAAATACAAAAGGAATAGTTCATCAACAATGAAAATTCCCATCTTTAAAATCTTTTCTCCGCGTTGTGTCAGTCACCCAGACAACACATCAATTATTTTTACTCCTTTTCGTCCATTTAAAAACGAAATATCATTGCAACAAATGAATTAAAAGTAGGCAATTAATTCTAAAGATTTTTCTTCTGGAACCATTGATGTAAATGCTTTTTAACAGGAAAATACAATCGCAAACAAAAACGTGTTCTTAACCCTACGCGTTTTTGTAATATTCACAAAATCTTTAAAAAGTGGAGCATTCTGTTCTGGTAGAAATAATTTCTTAATCAACTTACTAATCACAACCTATGACAGTATGTGTGACGGCATTTCTTTCAGTTCTCAAGTGGTTGTGTCTGCTCTCCAGTGGCAAGACAGAGTCGCATATAGTATGAGAGCGCTACCCGAGATGTCGCTTATGAACTTACAAGGAAACTTTCAACAAGCGCAGGTCTATTCTCCGTTTCGAATTAAAAAATTATTAAAAATACTTCCAATCGAGGGGGCGGGCAGATGGCGCTGTATGTAATATGACGACGAAATATGACATAAAGGCATCAGTTTAAAATGTTATTAATAGCTTCTAAAACATTTTACATACCATATTCAATTTGGCGTTCACCATTTTATTAAGTTATTTAAAAAGGATTTTATTAAGAAAGAAAGTTAAATCACTTTATTGTGTTTTGAGCTGAAGCACTTGACATATCGGGAGGAACGTTGCTCACGGAATGTTCAATGCGACACATTTTTTTCATTCTGCTAAATTGTTCATGTTCACTTCGTAAGCAGTGGCTTAGAGAAAACCCCATGAAAGCAAGTTACGGACGTTGAAGTTTGGCGAGCAGGGTGACCAAGAACAGTGGGAGTATCGATGATGTCTGAAACCATGCAAGTCTCCTTTAGTGTTATTATGAATACGATAGCAATGAATGGCGTGCTTTGCGGTATGCCAAAAATTTCACATATCTTGAAGTCTCCGCTCACTAGAGCTCAATCCCTTTCAATAAATAAATAAATTTATTGTCAAAAAAGCAGTACAAACTGCGTATGACCACGTGGAGGACAATAAACTAATTGACTTCTGGGTAAAGGGATATCTCATCACCACATTCAGGGAAAGCATTCATGGAGACTCCATTTAACATCATGTTAAACTGAACGAAGCGACGTGTCTCCGAGACCGGTCACTGAATGCGAAACTGCACTTTTTTATTGTAGTATTTGTAAATGGGAAATGTAGCGTGCCATTGAATTTTATCTACATGGGTCGAAAGGAGACACGAGGTGGGCGGCTGGGTCATTGATAGTAGGTGGGCAGGTTAGCAGGGTTTACCGACAAGAAGGAGGGTTCGCTTTTCAGTAATCACACCTATATGAACTGGGATATTAATGTGAAAAGCTACAAAAATTCCTGACCGGGAAATTGAACCCGGATCTACTTGGTGGTGAGCAAGCATGCTAATCACTTAGCCACCGGAGGGGGCCTCAATGTTTACGGCACTCACCGAGCCATCTCTGCTGCGACAATGCGTGTATTGGCCGCCGCTTGCTGATATCGATGAGCTCCAGCTGCACCTGGACTCCAATCAACAAACAACACATTCGCGTCGAGCTGCGAAGAATGAGAAAAAGAGATTTAAAATTCACATACTTGAAACTACTCCATTATAATTTCATAGTGTACTTTAAAAAAAATTATTTACAACACCTTTTTGGAGAAAATCACCGATTTGCAGCCTTGAAAATTTTTCATAGTGTTAATTTTTTATTTTGATTGTAAAAGATTAGTGATACTTTTAAGAAAAATTGAAATATAAATTACCTTTTCTAACAAGGCATCTTTCATGTCTCCCATCCAAAATGAATAACTGCCTGAAACGAACCCATGAACAATAAAAAATGTTTGTTTCTTGCCGTCATAATCAAGTCCTTCCAGTGATATGTGCTGTTTCGTAGGGACTACAGCACGTTCAGGGTGCTCCCTATGAAAAGAAAATTTTAGTTTTATATTTTTTTCTAACATACTTGGAAAGCGTTTCACTGATAATGTTTCCATCATTTGATGTTAAGTCTGGGAAAACCTTGGCTTTAAAATACAAAAACATTCCTTTTGCGCTCTAAGCGTACTTTCCGAAACCTTTCATGCCACTGTCGCATAGGGCTCTAATGACTTTGATGTGGCGAGCCCTAAAGCCCCAATTAAACAAAACATGACATGTGTCGCAAAGATTAGTCGCCCAGTTCTGTCACCTCGTGTGAAACGGCACTAATACCCAAACGTCCAGTCTTTCACATTTCTCTTATTCATGAAAGTTTTCTGTCATTTATTTTATATTTGCTTCAAAATTAGCGTTCCATTCCAGGGAACCTCTGATATTCAGTTGTTTCGCTTTTTTTTCTTTAAACCTCATTTATTAGTGTTTATATTTATTCTTTGTGCTATTTTTTAGTATATTTATTTCTACGATTAAAACTTTTTATGGATATCTCGTTTCCGTTTTTGTTTTTTGTTTTTTACATTTTTTTGTGTCGAGAAGTCTTTTGACGTAGTATCGGTCATCTTCAGACTGAAACATGCCGTTTCAAGATGTTGGTGGCATAATGCGGCATTTTTAGAACCTGAAGATGACCGATATTCGGTCGGAAGAGTTCTCACCACAGAAAAATATAAAAAAACAGAAACGCGGTGGCGATAAAAAGTTTTTATACTTCCTCCAATAACACCTTTTACCAGAACTAGCAAATTATTTATGTGAATTCGTTTGATTGTCGATGGCTGTGATTCAGCAAAAAAAAACGTATGACAACGTAAAGTCTACCGGATCTTTTATCGCCAATTAACTTTCTGCTGAATAATTTACTCCAACGTATTTCAGACAATATTTGAACTAGGAGTCAAAGTACCATGTGTCTACTAACCTGGTGAAAAGGTAAAATTGAGTACCAACTTTTTCTGGTGATTCAGGTGCAGGTATGGGGCGTAATATATAACTCCATGGATAACCTGTAGGAAAGCAACCCAGTAGCTCGAAGCATACAGCACCTTAAATAGAAATAAAAACTGTTCGTAATACAAATGAAAAACGAAGCTTTGGCTGAAATATATTATCGTTGACCATATTTTTAACCTCATATTTGTAAGATCAAAGCGCGTTAATCATGAAAAGAAAAAGTTGGATAGTAACTGGGAACACGTAACAAACAAAAAACGGCGGCAGAATCAAATACTTTCATAAAATAATAAATATTTTGCTGGAGAACAAATTATATATACAAACACGCCAATGTATAGCTTTAAATACAAATCTTTCTATACATATTTACTCATATATCCGTAAAAGCAATGAGACGAAATTCGAGAAAAAAAGATATTGAAGATATCGTTTCAAAGCACTGAAATATTTCAAAATGGGAGCCCTAGACGTCGACCTATGACAGTTTTCGAATGAAAGGTTGGGAAGCGAAGAAATTTGTTGAAAATATTATCTATGACATTAAGTGTTCTTTAAATCATTCGCGTAATCGGTATGTAACCACCTCAGCTCTCGACTCCAGTCAGTGTGACAGTGTACGCGCGACAACAGCAGGACCAGACTGTACTTGACCGTTTTAGCGCCGATGGTCGCCAAATTAAAACATAGTTCTAATTATCACTTATTTGTGGTTACATACTAAGTTTTTAAACGTTTAATTTGATTGATCGTGTTTTCCTGAAGGCTACAGTGTAAACTTTATTCCTCAGAAATGTGCCTGATCGTTTTCAGCAATGTTTTTGGAAGAGGTTAATAACTCACTATATTTAGCATATAGAAGATCTAAATTTTGAAATGTTGTCACAAACATAATAATTAACATTCGCTGAATAAGAATTATTTTTGACACTTTTAATTTATTTTATAGAATATAGTTAAGTCGACATACAGGAAAAAAAGGTAAAAATTTCGCGTTTTTTAAAACATTTCTGTTTCTAAAACAGTGTTAGTCATTCTTAGAATCATTTTTTACTTGAGTATAAGCAGAGGAACGACAAATTTAATAGTGTTAATTAGTTTTTTCTACGATCTTTTGTGGCATCTACAGCAGTTCAAAATGAGGGGTCTATAATAGAAAATCCGATAATAGTCGGGAGGACAGGACAAAGTTCAACGATGCTTCATCGGGACGTAATGGGTGCTGCATTTATTTTTATTTTTTTTACATTTAACACCATAACTATGCATTTTTTGAAGAATAAGTTTCATTGCAAAAGTATAACATCAAACATTTTCGACAAATTGTTTCTTTGCTTCTTCTGTCAGAAAATTAATTTGCCCGTTACAGCGCGTCGAATGTATTTGTAAATTCAACAAGTTTTAACAGGTAAACTATTCACCTCAAAACACACGTTAGGGAGTAGATTACAGGAACTTTTGTCTTCTTTCTTGCTGGAATTAGTATTTTCCTTTTAAACATGCGTGTTCCCTGTAATGCGCGAAAAGAAAATTAAAAAACACATGATATTTTGTAGTTTTTTTATGTTTTTTCATACTTTCTGAAATGTTTTCAAAAGGAAAAGTCAAAAATCGTAATTAGCATCTAAAAATACAGGATGGACCAAAATTTCAGAAGTTTTCCACAACTTCCTTACAAAAATTGCAAAAATGCTGTTGGATTTGTAAAAAAAGAAATGTGCGTAGTAGAAAGTTTTGTCTTTTTTTACCGTAAATATTTTCTTCCTAGTTTTCATAGTTTTCATGTAATAAATAAAAACACGAAAGAGCGCGATTATTTGAGTTCTATTACATATTTCCTAAACACATAAATGCACCCTTTCTTCACCAGGTAACTCTCCCGACTTGATCCACGAATATTCCATAACCTACACTCGGCTCCGGATTGTCCAGTGAGGTGATCATGATGGCCTAGCGTAACCCCGCAGACGTCGGTGTCTGGTTTTTTTAAATCGGGAATTAACTGTTTCCGTTGGCTCTGGAGGCATGCAATTCGAGGAAGGAACCGAGCAGAACATCAGCTATGACACCCTCCATTTTCTCTAATTATTTTTTTATCTGCCTTAGGGTTCAAACACACCACGCGGTTTAAATTGGTGAAAAGAGGTCCTCACTGACCAACACATCAACGCTGAGAGGAAATTTATTAAACACGGGAAGTCAACATTTTGAGAGGATTCACTAAGGAAATACTTTTCCACGTGGTCCTAAGTATCATAATTAAATTTATGTGGCCACCTACCCCGGTTTTGGAGAGACGTGTTGTTTCCGGTTTTCTCATCTGCGCGTCCAAACATCAACAATACATGGAGCACCAACAGAGGACAACGTAGCACGTCCATTGTGAGCACTTGGCATGACACAGAATGTAACGGATACACGTCCGAAGGTTTCATCAGGGAGGGGGAATGTCACACACAAACAGGAGGATTTTTCAGACAATATCGATGAGGGGAAGGGAGATATATGGTGTAGAAGGGAAAGCGTGGATGTTATGGTTTGGGAAAACTATTGTATTAATTATTTACACGTAACTAACATCTCGGACGGAGCTAATTCTACTATTTACGTCCATAATAATATATTTTATCAATAAATAAATTATAACTCACGACCTCTTTTGGACGATCGTATTATAAATTTCTTGAGTTTTTTAATACACTACATTTCGACTCAAGATTGGAGTCGTCGTCAAACGTTAATATGTCAACAAAACAATTGAACATGTTATTAAACGTAAATATTAGCTCAAAATGTTTACAAAAACATTAACAATTGTATGAAATGATAAATTATACAACAACACAAATGTAAGTTTGAACTAACGCATTGACACAAAACTATTGACACAGAGTATTTACAGTCGTATTTGATTGCGTGATTTCTGATCTTTTGTAAAACCCATGAGTTTCAGTTAGTAAAAACACAAAATTTTGACTTTGAATTTTGGAGTTTTGTTCAGCTACAATAGCATTCTATCCCAGTGTGTGCCACATCGCACAGCACCGCGCTCTGTGAGTTCGTACCATGCTACCAAACGCGAACATTATTTCAAGAAGTGATCATGAATGTTACAAAAAGGCAGTTACAATTGCCTATGATCACGTGGAGGACCATGCGTTAATTAATGTGGACAAATAACCTACCAAAATGTGCCTGAAAAAATGATGCTAATTTAGTCGAATTTACAGAAAGGGTTAGACCCTATTACAGAATTCAAGAAGAATATTCTTGTCACACTTCCGATTTCGATCCATTTGATCTTTCCAATGGATTTCCTAGCACTCTTTGTATTTCGATAGAAGCACTGTCTTCCTACATAAGTTCTAAAAATTTATCTCTGGATTTACTCTTACTCTATGAACCAATACGAATGAATATATGTGAATTTATACTGTACTCGCCTCCTACCTCTGGTATCGCTAATTCTATCCCTGTCTGATCCAAGAAGGATTCACGGTGGTATTCACATGATACATGTATGTACAAAATAGATCAGAAAGTGAATTAACTACATGAGTTATGGGAATGCCCAATTTATGAACCACAGAGAAGTGATTATTTGAAAGAGTACTGAACAATTGATGTCCTGAACACTCGTTGGGGTAACACGTTAATCGAGACAGAGGAAAAATACAAGTTATTCAAGATTTATAGAAATAAAATTTGTGACATTAGGGATATTGTGAAAAGTAATTAAGAGTTATCATGACACACACTAAAGCTTACGAAATTGTATTTTCTTTTTCTTATTTATACCTCCCTTTCAATTAATTTATTGTTTATAATTTAATACATTAAATGAGAGATGTAAACAAAGTAGAAGGTAGAGAATGTTGTCCCTGTATTGACATTGTTTGGAGCAGGGTTTAAAGAGGAAAATAAATGACAAAGAGGAAAAAAATGCTGGAAAAAGAGTGTTTTTTTTATAGTACTCCCGTTTCCTCAAGCTTTCACTCCACCACAACATTACTTCAGTACCGGTCACCCGTCATTCGCTCATCATCTCGCGTCATAAATGTGACTTCATAAAATCATTGATAGAGCGCGCGGGGTAAATGCCAATGGAACACTGTCTCGTGTCGTCTCCACATCAATATGAGAATATGATTTCAATATGTTATACTGGTTTTTATATGCATACCAGCTGATTGCCAGGCTTTGTCCGGGATTTTTCGTAGACTACTTTTCTTTTACTCAGGAAAAAATCTATATTGTAAGATCAAAATACTTTTACTTCATGGTTTTAATACAAAATTTGACTGTATACACTACATCATCTCGCAGGACCCGCCCCGGTAGATATTTTGCTTCCCAGGCATGACATGGCAGCAACATATTATTTTAAAATTTTACGATTTAAAGATAATTTTTATCTTTTTTATTTGCACGTAATAGATAATCCATTAAATTAGATGATAATTGATTTTTTCCTTCTTAAATTCGTCTCTTAAATTGAAGTAATTTTTCACTTCTAGTTTTTATAAAGTTTTATCGATAATTTAGGTTTATTTCTGTAGATAGACATATGCTGTCTCCGACGTTTTTATGGAACTCTTTGAGGCAAACAATATTACCATGCGTAGTTGTCACCTATCTCTAACCGTATAGGCTGCGCAAGCAAATATAACTCTTCTTTTCCCAATTTCATCAACATTTAAAATCAAGAACCATTTCTATCTTTCTTACCACACATTTAAAAAATTAAAGTTAGCGTATGTTCGTCCTGGACATATAAACTATCTCCCAGTTAAATTTCATCACGATAGGTTCTGTAGTTTATGTAGCAAACAGACACACTTTCGCGTTACACGTTTATATATTAGTATGGATTAACACTTCTTTTAATACAGTGGAACCTCTCGGATCAATCGGTCCTCGGATTAACCCACTAACGCCCAAATTATTTTTTTATCCTTAATTCGCTAAATATCTCTACGGTTAGTCATAGGAGGTTGTAGGACGATAAAAATGACAACAAAAAGTCATTTTTACATTTCGTTTATCCATAAAAAGTCGATCTATAATTAGATCGATGGGCAAATTCATGATGCATTGAGTGTACAACACGCAACACACTAATTTATTTCATAGTAAACTGATTATAAATAATGCACTGTATTGTTATAAAACTTCATTTCCCTTTCTGATGAATACGATACATCTTTCTACAAGATGTGGTCTTGTTCAAAACGTTTTTGTCACAGTAACATTGCATTTTGACAGAATGTCAGTGGTCATCCCGGAATGTTTTGAAATTGGCAGCGTCTTTGACCCTTCCTTTTCCCTACATAATGGTCAATTCCATCGAAGCGCATTTATAAATGCACATTTCTTTGATATGTCAAGGAGGTGCGCCGCATACGTCGAGGAACATTCGTAAATCTTTCATGCAATCATAACGTTTATGTACTCTTTCACAATCCAAATCAAAATTTTAGCAATATCATCTGGGAAATTCTACAGGGAAGCCATGACTTGTAAGCCAATTTAATCAGCTTCCCTTTTATGAATTATTTTCGCCTATTGAGACGATCATTACGTTGACCGAGAAATTCTGTTCGAAAATTTGCTGAAATTTTTGAATCCGCCTCTGCCTTAGGACCCTTGATCGGAATTGATGGGATGGTCCCTTGCTTGCTTCCGGAGAGTAAATTAGTTTAATGTCCTCCACGTGGTCATATGCAGTCTGTACTGTTTTTTGACAATAAATTTATTATTATTATTATTAAAATTCCAAACCGCAGAAATGATGCATAAAGAAGAATAATTCCGAGTAATCTATGTTCATCAGGATTGAAAGTACAATCTCGGCAATTCTTTGATGCAGTCGCATAGTAAACAGACTCGAACAAAATATTCTCCAACATGTCCTCATAATACAGGTTCATCTCCATTAGTTGTAATGGAGACAAAACCTTCAGTTTTGTCAGTTTATTTTGAGTGTCGTGGGTGCCAGATTTTTGCTTACCCCGTAATGTTGTGTAAACCGGGTCGGATTTTTGTGAGAGGTATGTTCGCTATCAGTTTATTTAGTTTTATTTAGACTTTCTCCAAATAGTCTGAAAAACATACGTCAAAAATTAATAAGTAAATCCACACGCACATAGCTTATCGAACGTAACTATAGTACATAAACATATGGTTCTATTTCATTTTGTGCTCTAGTGGAGGTCCTCGAACATCATTTTTACTCAAGTAAACTAACGCATCATCTGTAACTTCGTCGTCGTCCGTTACTGCGAATAATAAAACAAAGTGACTTTACCAATGCAAAAGTGATGCAAATAAAAGAGGTCTTCTCGTATATATTTACACGGAAAATGTTCACACAGAACATAAACTATATCGGAACAAAGAACACATAACAACC
>NNCF01125808.1:137326-168538 GCA_002313205.1 Laupala kohalensis | reverse complement strand
TCTCTTATACACTCAAGTTCCCTATACCCAAAGCGCAGAGTGCCCAGCGATCTATAAATAGTTCAGCTGTTTTTGCAAAGTGATATCTCGGGTACCATTTCGCTTGAATTACTCCTATCTTGTATAGCGACAAAGAGAAACATGTGTAGCTATACGCAGCAGTCCAAAATTCTTGAAATTAACAGTTTTACTAACTCAGCTCACGTAACACATACAACTGCGCAAAGAGCATGACGACGACTTTATTATTTTATTTTTTAAAGTATCAATAATCATACTTAAAATGCATGTATTAATTCCTACACATCTATCAAACTTCAAAATACTTAGAACATAATTCCAAATTTTTCAAAGTGAAGTTAGTTGTAAGAAATATATAACTATTCTGGATGATCTATAAATAGATCGCTGGGCGTTAATGGGTTAACTGGCCTATTCCGTGGTCCAATGTTTTTCTCTTTCAGAGTATAATAGCTGGCAGGTAGTGACTCAAACATTGATTGTTCGGCAGGACTTTGCTGGAAAGTCAGAAGTGACGTGACGCGACGTTACGCATACAATGTGTTTGTGTTGTGGCAGTCAGAACGGTAGAGGAGGAGCGATTTCGTCAGTTTGATTCTCCTCTTGCTTCCGAGTCCAATATCTATGAAACAATATTTACATATGTCTATTTTTCTATGAATCAATTTTTACGTTTTTTTCCGTATGGATGGATGTACGACCGTGCATACTGAATAATAAAAGAGTTGCAATGACGTCTCATTTGCTTGTTTATTCGAGATAACCTGATGAAATTGTGGCCTTTTTTTTAACGAAAATCGATTCGTTCCGGGCCAAACGCGTAACCGGTTAGGATCTCGGTCTCGACCAGACCGATTAAGAGTGGTTCTACTGTGATATGCTTCGTAAAACAAATAGGCAGATATTGTTAATTAGTCATTTCTGGTTTACTAAATGGACTTACCAGCTTCGCCTAGTGGTTTAAATTGGTCAGTCTAACCGCTCCACAAAGTTCGATGTACTTAAATATACGAGGGTGGGGTGGCGGACGAAGAATTCTAGGGACAGTGGTGAAGAGCAAGACGGAGCAATGGCCCACACCCTTCAGAGGTCGTTTACCTACATAAGGGATCTTTAGTTAACCGCCGGGCGCATTTGCCACTTTTCCTAGTCCAGGGGAAGGTTAGTACGGTCAATTTTCTCGCCATGTGTCCCTTTAATGTAATTGTGTTTATTTTCTGTTTAATTTATCTCTATTTGTATGTATTAATTTTCATTTTGAGAATACTGAAGATGACCGCTATTCGGTCGAAAGTCGACTCTATCAATAAACAAATAGTTGGCGAGACAACACAACTTAATTTGATCTCTAACGTTCATATGTAGTTAAAATAATATAACAACTCCAGATTTTTATTACGCTGAAGAATAAATTTATACAAATCTTAGGTCCGGTAATGAGAAAAGAACATGCACAAACTCTTCAATTTTTATTACGCTTTCCACTTCAAAAAGATTTATAATCTCATTATGAAAATTTATGCAATAGATGTTACTTTTAAAAAGTAATTAACGCTTAGGCATTGCGCGTCGAAATTATCGGCGCAGTACATTCATCCCTCCATATCTTCTACGTTTTAAAACGCATAATAGAGAGATTAGGAGTGAGGACGCTCTCTTGTATTATCAAGACACACCCTAATTGGTTAGTTATTCCTTTGGAGATGGGACACCTTAAGTGTGGCGAGTAGTAGAATTTCGATAAAATCAATTTTAAAATATCGCACTTCTTGGGATGAGAGAAAGAGAGAGCTACTTGTACCCTCATGTTTATAGACTGAATAATGTCCAATCTGTGTTTTTTATGCTGCGAAAAACGAGAAATTCGTTTTGAAAGAGATGAATTACGCTTATTCGCTACCTCGCTCTTCACCACTGTTCCTAGAATTCTTCCTCATACACCCATCAGAGGTCGTTTGCTTATTTAAGGGACGTTTGGTCAACCACTTTTCCTTGTTCACACGAAGGTTTCTACGGTCAATTTACTCGCCTTGTGTCCCCTTAATGTCACTGTGTTTATTTCTGTCTATTTGTATGTATTAATTTTCATTTTAGATTACTGAAGATGACCGCTACGCGGTCGAAAGTCGACTCTATGAACAAACAAATAGTTGGCGAGACAACACAACTCAATTTGATCTTTAAATACGCCAACAATGAATCACCTATTCCATATATATTTGTATGTCAGGTTACAACGTAGTCCTTGACTCTGTACACTCGGTACTAACAGTCCCAAACATCTGAGAGTGAACTTGTATTAATGATTTTCAATAAATTATCACCTCTAAACGCTCAGAAGATTGACTAGCGTGAAAGATCTAGGCGAACCGTTTAGGCGAAGGGTGATAAAACCCGGTTTTAGGAGCTTTTGTTGTTGTAAATGAAGTTCTAATTTGTAAGTGACCGAATATTTTTGTGAGGTGCTTTCTCTCGTTTAAATGCAATTATATTTACTTATTTCATATTAATTGAGAACTTTGTTTCAATTTTCTTGCATGTAGTATGCATAAATGTTCACAGAAACATCTGTGTTTTGTTCCGTTCTCCCTTGGTTTCTTGTTCATTTATAATTTAAATGAGAAAATCAAATCAGTGACCGAATTTTTNAAGAGACAGACCCGACATCCTGTGAGGAAGCGTCGAACAATGAAGCGGCGGCGTAGAACAATAATTGCTGATAACAGGCTTCCATCCTCAACCACGCATATTAGTATCCTCTTGTGACTACTAGTGGACTGCTATTTGTCTCATTTATATTGATCAAACATTAGATAACATTTTTCCCCAGCACGCGATTATTGGGGAATCACAAAATATTTTGTATTTTACTCCACGTACATAAGGATAAATTCAATAATAATTATTCCACTATAAGTTTTCCCAAAACACTGATGGGCGTATGATAAATACAGCACGTATATATTTGTCTAAAAATCTAGTCCTGAGCTATTCAACCTAGCTATTCCAAACCTAGTGCTCTTTACCAGCCACTCTGTCAAGTCATGACTGTGAGAGCTTATTTTAATTGTGAGAGAGAACCAAAACTCAAAAAAATATTTTTAGAAAAAAGTCCACATTGCATCAAGCTAAGTACTCAATTATGTTTACAACTTGTTTCACTTGAAGATTCCAAAGGAGCAATAAGGTGGCACGATTGCGTACCCGTTTGGGTGAAAATATCCGACAGCATCCGAACGAAATGGCTCACGGGTCTAAATTGAACCGTAGGGCTCGCTAAACATCGATAGTTTTCTATTGAGTGGACTATCGATGAATTCAAAATACTATCGAATACTTTAGTGATGTCATATTTTCCAATGAAAACGAAGAAGTTACTCAAGAAATTTTAAAAATTTAATAATTTTGATAATAAAATAAATTTCAAAATATAGTAAATAAAATGCAATTGTCCATATGCTAATTCCAATATATCTCCGTCGTATTTCATTGAAAATTCTTTTGAAGGAATTTAGTTGCTTCAAGTTGGAAACCTGGAAATCAAATTGTGGTAAAAACAAACACGATTTATCATTTCCTGCTGGTTGGCCTGAAGTCAAAACCAGTCCTCAATGTGTACAAAATGTACTGGTACAAAATGCGTAATAACGAAAATATGTTTTTATATTAGCCAAACAAAAATAAAACTAGCACCGAAACGTTTCACGATCTAAAACTGAACATCAAATAAGAAAATATATTCTTAGAATTTTTCACGCGAAACCTAAAATTGTTTTCTCCTTCTGAAACAAATGCTGAAATGACATTCTAGCTCTTTATATTCAAAAAGATCATTAACAATAGTACAATAGATAACAGTAGATAGTAGATACAAAAATATTAATAGTTTAAGACCCAATTTCACCAAGTCCGTTTAATGTCTTAAACGAGATTTTCTGTGCAGTAAATCGTTATGATCGAAATGCGCGTTCCACCAACTTCGATTTACGAGAAAATCGCGATTTACACTTCAACGCTCGAGGACTCTTCGATTACCAGCGCAATATTGCGTCCATTTTGTCTGTTTGCTCGTGGCTCGGTTTATAGGTTATGTCAATTGGCACGAGGGAGGCCCGTTGCTGCCTCCGGTGTCTGTTAGAGGCGCTAGTGAGCAAGATGATGCGTTTTCCTCACTTGTCTTCCAATTACCCATAATGCACTGTAATACTACTACCAACCTAGAGAATTCTTCAAAAACATTGATCAACTTAATCGACGATTAGATTTTATTGATGAAATGCATAAAATGTAATCGTGATTCTATTTACCTAATCGCGTTTAAGGAAATCGCAATTATTCTACATTTGGTGAAATTGGGCCTTAGATAGCCAAACTATCGAGGTTTAACGAATCCTACTTGACAAGAGCACTTTTAGTGGCTTAACTCAACCGTATTTGCATTTGCAATGGAAACGACATCTTTTTCTCCTGTGTTTATACCTAAATGTCTGTGCAGAAGTTATATTTGCACTATCTGACTTAAACTTATTTGACGAAAGAGGAATTTCAGTAGAAATGAACAACCAAACTATGTGGACGTCATGTTTGGTAGGGTTTGTTTCGAAAGCATTTATGCAGTTATAAAAACGAAACTGAAATAAATTAAATAGTTATTTCCATAGGAAATATATGTTACTTTGAATTATTGTATAAAATTTAAGACTTATTTCGTTAAATAACCGGAATTTAATAATTAAAATCAAACTTTTACAAACTAATTACTTTTACAAACTTCGTCCAATTCAATTACTTTTACAAACTTCGTTCAATAGAGGCGGATTTCTTATACAGGTTCTCTAGGCTTTGTCTAGGGGCGTGTTTATTGTAACAATAAATCGTGAATTTAGTGTTTTTTCAACTTTTATGATTTTTAAACACTGTACTCAGAATAATCTATAGTTCGATAATAACTTGTACATGTAAATTTACAAACATATTTGCGTTAAATTACAAACATATTGACATTATATATGTATTATAACTCGCAGCTAACTTTTTATCTTATCTAGGAACTTTTGCTGAAATTTTTGAATCCGCCTCTGCCTTAGGGCCCTTGATCGGAATTGATGGGATGGTCCCTTGCTTTCTTCCGGAGAGTAAATTAGTTTATTGTTCTCCACGTGGTCATACGCAGTTTTTACTGTTTTTGACAATAAATTTATTATAATTATTATTATTACAATATTTTTGGAAATTTCCGTAAACGCGTCAATTTTTTATAGCTTTCTGTTTATAATTTGGGTTTTATTTTTGTTAACACATTATGCCGCCGCTTATTTTTTCGTAGAACTATTTGAGGCGAATAATATTACCGTAGATGGTTCCCTTATTAATAATGATACTTTGGTCCAAGCGCCCGCTGGTGGTATTCACACTTTACCGCACGTCGATCCTCCGTGGTTCATCAAATGATACAAAATCGCAGTGTCCCATTTCTAATAAGCTGATTGCTTACTCTTATCCTAAATACGTTTTTCTAGGTCTGATGGAAGATTATACGATTAGCCGATCTTGTATTAAGATTGCAAGGATTTATAAAAATTACTAGAACAATTTTAGAAAAGATAAAATACAATCTAACACATCTTATAATTAACCATCCCGGCAACACTGAGTAAAATTTTCAACGTCCTTGAATTAACAGTATTGCTAATATAAATTTTCATAGTTGACCCTATGAAAACACTAGAAAATAACGGTTTTTTTACCTTCCAAACAAAAAATTCTCAAAGAAGGTAAAAAATATTAAGTCATACCATATAACTTACAATTTAAAAAGCTAAAGTTTGATGTATCATTTCTTGCATTTTGATAGATAGGAATATTGAACAGAAGGTTCAAACTCGAGTTGGTTTTTGAAACCGATAGTAGGTAGTTTATATAACCTAAAATAATGCTTGTCAATGTTCTTTGACAAATCGATAAATATACTTCTCCTCTCCTTAACTTGTGAGACAAGAACTGAATGTTTTGACAAGTGAAACATCTCTTTGAGCAGTAACATTGGCGATTCTTATGAAAGATCATAATCGTGTTGTATTTAATTGCTGACGCTTGATTCTCACAATAATGTGTCCAGTTCAAGAAAGTCTGAATCAAAGTTAAAACGAATAAATGAGTTTTCCTTTTGAAGTGAAGCTTATTGTAAAAATAATTTTTCAACAAGTCCAATTATTTCTTATATTTTTGTATAGGGGCTTCACTAAATCGTTATTTAAATATCGCGTTGGGGATGGGATGTTGTAGGATATGTTTATACTTAAAATTATTGTTGTAATAAGTTGTTGTAATAATGTAATTAGTGTTTGAGTTGTACGACGGTGTTTTAAATCAATATTAAAAAGAATTTCCATTGAGAAAATTAGATTAGATTATATCACTATTTAGAGAATGTGTTGTAACCAAAGAACAAAATGCTGGCTACTGGTCACCAAGTGGAAACAAGGCCAACCACATAATTTAAACAAGTGACACCCCTAGCCACTAATTCACCGCAAGTAATTAGTAACGCTCGTTGTAATTAAATAAACACCCTTATTTAACGAGGCCTGTTTTGAGCGTTGTAATGCAGTTTTTATTCTGATTCGGAAGCGAGTCAGCTTCGTTGAAGCTGTAGTCATGTGACAATTATATCACAGGAAATTATTCAATTTCTTTTATTCTGTGGCATGAGAGTTAAGAGGATGAAGGTTAGATGTGAAATTTTGACAAAAATTGACTAAACTGCATTGAAGGTGTAAGTGTTGTATTGTTTGAAACACTGATATACTTAAAAAAATACTTATAAATGATTGAATATTTTTTCAACTTTTTATTTTTGCTCTTCCATCGTGTTCTTATGAAAAGAAAGGTAAATTAAAACTTACAGAATCTCAAAATACTGTTAATAGAAAGATTCCCTTATAACTTATAAAATATGAAATTATTATATTATTACTTTTAAATATGAGAAATCAAATATAGCGTAAAAAAGATTATATTTATCACCTAATTTACTGAATGTTTAATAAATTTAATAATAATAATAATAAATTTATTGTCAAAAAACAGTACAGACTGCGTATGACCATGTGGAGGACAATAAACTAATTTACAGAAGCAAGCAAGGGACTATCCCATCAAGTTCCTAGATAAGATAAAAAGTTAGCTGCGAGTTATAATACATATATAATGTCAATATGTTTGTAATTTAACGCAAATATGTTTGTAAATTTACATGTACAAGTTATTATCGAACTATAGATTATTCTGAGTATAGTGTTTAAAAATCATAAAAGTTGAAAAAACACTAAATTCACGATTTATTGTTACAATAAACACGCCCCTAGACAAAGCCTAGAGAACCTGTATAAAAAATCCGCCTCTACCCATAACATGTTTATAACCTCTTGATTTTCTAAATGCTTGTTTATAACCTCTAAATGTTTATAACCTCTTGATTTTCTAAATGCTTGCTTCAGTGTTGGAAAAAATTAATGTGGGTTGATTGAGCCGCGCTTACATAAAATGCGTATGGTCATGACTGAAGTGAGCATCTTCACAAGGACAAAATATTTAATTTATTTGGATTACTGTTTATTTCTGGTCTCAAGAAATCTCGTTCACACGAACCTCTTCTTGTCTCATGTACTATTCCTGAGGAACGTCAAATTATAATCTACAAATATTTGTGTACGTTTAATGAGGCATTCTCTTTTATCGATCATATACATTATTGATTTGATTAAATAAATCACTCATTATTCGTATAATTTTGTCACTATGTAACTAACAAACGTATCCTCATTCATAAACTGCCTCTCAGGTAATACGAAAACATAATGGAAAAAATAACGATATACATTTGTTTTTTATGGCATTTCAATGTATTCTCTTATTTTTCAAAGTATTCTTTTTTTGAAAAATAATTAAATAAATAATTAAGAACTTACGACCTTTTATGGACAAATAACATTTTCGTTATGTTTTCATGATGTTAGTTGTAAGGTAATTTCTACTGCTGTTAGTTGTAAGGTAAAAATCAAGACCAACTTGTAGTTTTATACATTTATTTCTTATAGTGAACAAAATCCGTTCATATATTAATAAATAAATAACTTTGCTCCTGGTGAGTCTATGCAGGTTCAATAATCCTAAACTTTGAATCCTTCATTTTCTCCTGAACTCTTCATTTTCTCTCACGTAAGCAATTTGTACCTTGAGTTACGATCATCTCATCTGCCGCTCCATACGTCGGAGAGATGTTCGATAATTAGAATTCATTTTTCAATGGTATTTGAGAAATTCTTTAAAATATAATAGCAAACACGTAAAATTAGCAGCACTATATCATAAGCATTCACTCAATAGTGATAAATAACTAAACATTAACACAGTAGTTAAATACTTAGGCCTACATCGTATTATTTAAAGTAAGACTTTCACCATCGAACAAAATTATTACATGCATTTCCTGTTTTCGAGATTGTCCAGAAATTACTCTTTAAGGAAACATGATAAAAAATTGTGAAAGAATGCAGTTTTTCGTAAAACCTGGCATGTAACCTTTGTTCCTTTTTTATAAATTGTCGAAGAGCTATTCCATATAGTGAGGGTATTAGAACAGAAGATACTTGTAGCAAAATTTGCAGCTAACAGTTTTCTTTCAGTGATTGGATCGTAGAGTATAAACTATGATATATCAGCTCTAAAGAAAATTGAAATACCAGATTTATACGGGGTATCTGTTTTCCAGTCGCACAAACTTATTGAAGCGCGTTCGTGTTGTGATACCGAAATCTGTTCTCGTAGTAGTACAAATCGTGTCGAAAAGACCAATTGCTCAGTGATAACTTTCAGTTAGGTGAAAATGGCGACGAGTCGGTAATCGAACCCCGGACTCCTGCTATGATCGCAAGGGTGTTAACCACTACACCTTCGTTCGCCTTCCACAACTGTGCATCACTTCAACCCAGACCTAAACTCCGGAAGAACTGAGGCACATCACCATGCGGGGGAAGTTTGCGAACGGGTTTGTTTCCGGAAATTAAATTAGTTTATTGCCTGTCCCCCACACACACGAGATCATATGTACTTTGTAAGGGCTTCTTCGAGAATAAATTGTATTTATTTGTTTATTCAAAATTCTTACATTCCTTAATGTAAAGGAACTTCCTATAGAAGTATACTAGACGAACTGGATTAATACATCTTGCAGTAAAGAAATTATTAACCAGGACGAGTCAATTTCGTGACAGCATCTGAGTTAGTAGTTTCGTAATTATAATAGTATCTTCCAAAGAAGTGCCCCTTGGAACTGAACGCGAGTATGACACTTCCCATGAGTATCATCTGGTCAGAGTTCGTATTCATTCAGAACAAAAAAATTGTTTCTTCTCTTTAATTATTATATTATTTAATTATTATACAATTTTTGGATTATTATAGGTCGACACCATCTGAAGAACAATCGCAAGCAAAGACGAAAACTAAACTTAGGTTTTTATGTAACCACTGTATAATTTCATGGTCCATTCCATGAAACATCTTTGCTCGAAGTAAGACGGTATCTGTCACCTGACATTTTTAAGTCTTACTCCAATATTTGATGTTTCATTTCCATAAAACCTAGCTCTGAGATAATCTCCAAACTCACGGATTTGGACCGTGTGAGTCTGTTCAATCTGTTTTCCCAATCTGTGTGCAACTTTTTCAAACAATAGTTTTGTAGAAGTCGGCGGGTAAAGATGAGCATCGGCGTCGCCAACGGAGGCTGATGGGGACAGCTGCTTCTTTAGAGATAACAACAAATAATTGTATTTTATTTGTGGTAATAAAATCGGAATTGTGTAAAACGGATAGGAATAAGGAATTAAAACTTACAGGTGACACTGGAGGTGTTCATCTAGTTATTCAAGCTAACTTTAAGAGCTTATCGAATCAAAGTACACTTAGCTGAATGATTGAGAGCAATTTAATCAAATTTATTACGTTAATAAGGATCACTAAACATTCTCCCTCGGTAAAATGTTCTATCATGCTTCAGACTGAATACGTTGGAAAAATTGAAGTACGTTTTACTCGCCATATAGATGTGATGAGAAATTGAAATACATCAATCGCTGGTTTTTCTAATTCTTCATTAGTAACGTATTATATTTCAATACAGAGAAGTTTACGGCAACAAGTTACAACTGAAACACTCATTTTCAACGAGGATTAAATCGTTTTTTTAAATATATTTCTCTAAAATACGCCACAAATTAAAGTATTATACTTGTTAATTATGGAGCTTTAGCAACATTATCAAAGCATGATAAATTGAAAGGCGTTTCTATGTTGCTCATTGTTTTATTGGTATAAAGCTTTTTCGGCTGCATAGCAGCCATCGTCAGTAACATACACTGAAAAATATAAATGTACATAAAATGACAATAATAAAAATAGAAACATAATATGAAAGTATACAATAATTGGGTGAAACAGTATCGAAAGAAGTGTATTTTTGGTTGTTGTTGAAATAAAGAAAGGAAAGAACAATGAAAAATGAATAAAAGAAAACAAATACAGAGTGAGCAACAAATTCAGTGTATGTTACTGACGATGGCTGCTATGCAGCCGAAAAAGCTTTATACCAATAAAACAATGAGCAACATAGAAACGCCTTTCAATTTATCGTGTAAAGTATTATAACTATTGAATGCTGAATAAACCGAGGTGTATCTACGTAACGTACAAATTTCACGATTTTGGGTTTCGTCTCTTACAACAGTTGTATGGACACTTTACGAAAATTAAAAAATGAAGATAGGAGGGAAAGGGAGCTGTATTCCGCGAGTTATGATTTTCCCGCGGGTTTTCACACTTTTCTTTCACGTCGCTCATCGATTTGCACAGACTCCTCGCTTTAAATCCTGAACGAATGCTCTCGTTCTCAACTTTAAAATTGTACTCGTATTTCCAAACGGTCGCGCTCTCAAAAACGTCGGTCGGAACAGATGGAAATATGGAAATGGAGATACGAGATGGTGATTAGAAGTCTGATTGGATTGAACGAAATTGCTTCCCATATAAAGTGTGGTGACGATCCTCTCTTCAATCAGTCGCTAAGCCTGAGTAAGTATATACAAAAAGATATTCTGATACAGCGAATTATAATAGGTTGGGTGTCATCATCAAAAAATGCTGAGAGCAAATAATTCTGTGATGTGGGGCGTGGGTTTGAGGATAGCGTTGGGTGTAATCTTGAAAATTGGCCAGTGCTACACATCGCGAACTGGTGATGTATTGATGAAATATTCGGAACGAACGCTGATCCTTGCCTTACGCTTGGGCACCCCTCACATTATCTCCGCCGTCCCCCTCCACCGCCCAATGCCATCTGCCGGAACCAATAGACGAAATGATGTCGCTCAAACCGATAGTAGAAAATGTTAATGATCTAGAAAAAGATATTGAAATCAGCAAATGGAGATCGATGAGAAAGATCAATCTTGAATTATAATATTGAATTGAAAAGGGCTTTATTTGTTATTTACTTTATGCTTACAATAGAGCGTAGTTTTGGCGGGACTGTGATTTGGCCCCGTAGTTGCCGTGGGCTGTGTTTACAATATCTTTGGTATTTACTCTTAAGGCACTTTTGCCAGTTACGCCGTCCGCACTTTCAGTCTTAATCGTGTACGATCTAGCAATACATTCTAATGTTAACGAAACAAACTAAAGTTTAATTTATGTAATTTACGCTAAATATGAATACAATAGAATTAAATCTTTTACGGCAACTGGTGTGTTCGTTCAGCACCGTTGGGAACCGCAGATAACCAACGGTTAGGATAAGGATGAGAATTGTAATATAAGAAGAGAACGATAAGAGAAATTGATAAGTGTAATTTTATCAAATGCTACCCACCCTTGATCCCTTAATCGATTATTCTTTTTGTTCTGATACGGTTTACCCTTCGTTTCAATTCAGTGCAGGCAGAAAAGATCGAAATCGGATGTTAAGTGTAATTTTTCTCTTATATTGAATGTCAAATGTTTGAGTATTTCCTAAAGAAGTACAAGTATTATGCGTTAGGAGAAAAATGGGGGATAGCGAGGTTTATCGAAATATCATAGACGGTGATCTTTCACTAATTTTGAAGGTCGAAAGTACAAAATTTTATTAAATAAAAACAAGAATCAGAAACAAAGTATTTCGGTGCTGTACAGCGACGTTGTAAAGAAGTTTGACAATTATATCATGAATTATTTAATGCTGAAATGTACGAAGTAATAACATACTAAAATAAACCGAACCGAAATAATGTTTTTAATTTTTCTTTTACTTTATTAATTGCATTCCATTTCTTAACCCCCTTCTCAAATATTATAATTAATCCGACCTGAAGTTTCCCCCATTTTTTCATAAAAATACACCTTCTTCCACTCAAATTTGTTTTCCAGCATTGAAGACGCTCGCCGAGCGAGCGAAGAATCTTTTTTCTGATTAAATCATTGTGACAGGTAGGCGATACCCTTGTGTTTAATTGTACAACCACTGTCTACACCTCACCTCATACATTGTTCTACAAACCAAAAGGATTAAATCTTTCAGTTTAGACAAATAACACGGTATATTTCACTCGCATAACCGTGAAGATAGAGGACGATAAGAGATAATGACGAACATGTCTCATTTTTTCCATTGTAGTATTTATAAACGGGAAATATATTATGCTATTGAAGCTTATCTACATGGGACGATAGGAGGTACGAGGAGGGTGGTAGATGCTATTATTATGGGTCGGTTAGCTAGATTTACCGACAACTTGACCCACGTGGAGGGGTTAGTAGGATTTGTTAGCTATAATTTGCGATTCTAGGAGGTAAATAGAAAAAAAATCTTCAATTATCACAGCNAGCTATATGAATTGGGACAATGAAGTAAAAAGGTAAAAAAAAATTTCCCAATCGAGCCCGGAGTGACTCGGTAGGGAGCAAGCATGCTTACCCCGAGCCAAGGGGGGGGGGCATATCTCAGAAGAAAATGATTAAAAGAAATATCTGAGATTTAAATTCACCGTACTATATTCAGGGTAAAAAAAGAGTACAAAATTATAAAATTAAAAGAATGTGAAAACACACTATGTCTACTTAAGACTTAAGTAAACCTCAACCATTACTCGTAGTTGCTTAACTCCAGTTGAAAATTTTTATCCAGATGAGAGCACTCTGCGCGAAACTTT
The DNA here is from genome assembly GCA_002313205.1 of Laupala kohalensis. Taxonomy (NCBI): domain Eukaryota; kingdom Metazoa; phylum Arthropoda; class Insecta; order Orthoptera; family Trigonidiidae; genus Laupala; species Laupala kohalensis. The sequence continues at coordinate 155,270 of NNCF01125808.1, read as the reverse complement.
TCAAACCCACAGTCTTCTGCCTCAGCCGCGGCAGTCATGCGTAAAGAATTAAACATGCTTAGGAGGTTTGTGAAGAAGTCGAAACAAGTGCAATAAACTGGACTATTTCCCCACTCTCGACCTCAACATACGTATCCTAACTTAGATAAATGTTTCAGTGGAAATGTTTTCTGACAACGAAGAAGTACAAGAAGAACATTTTCCGTATTAAAACGCATACACTTAATCATGTAAATTAATTTCTTCTTCCCTTTCAGAAGTTTAAAAAATACGAGCTATTGAGTACGAAAACGGAAGAAGATATTAATTTAAACGAAACTACAAGACCGATATTTGAAGAGGATGTTTCTTATTATTACAAATGAGAAACTTTCTTGTAGACAAGTGTTACCGGAAGTAAACGATATTGATGAATTCGGCATAACAATACAAACGCATTCTTGTGGGTCTAGAATACGCGATAAATTGCGGGAGGTTTGATAGTTGAAATTTCTATTAATTACTCTCTTGCTTGTTTTTGTAAAGATATGTAATAATGTTTTGAATTACCTATATCTATTTAAGCGATAACGTAGATATTACTTTAATTACAATCCACTCGTGTGATATATAATATACACTTACAAATAACATTTAGCGTTTCCTCATGATGTAATTTTTTTTCACTTTAGTACATTTAATGTATTTTATTTCCGTAAACGTAAATGAAAGCTTGATTTTAACTGCTTTTTTATTTACAATATTCTTTCATTTCATTTTATTTTTATTTCTTGCATTTTCATTTAATTTGGAAAAAACACCCTTATCCCATACCAAATATTTCAGATCAGATAATCGATAAAATAATCTGGCATGTTGGTAAAAATACTATTGAAAAATGATACTTCCCAAAGCGGGGCACACACCGACGACTTCGTGAGAACTTTATCCAAGCACTTACTCGAAATCACAAAGATGCCATACCGTATGCGGAAGGCATCAATCCTCCTTTTACAGAATCACAAGACGTGCTGCACTGGTTATGACCTCACTTAGGACACTGTATTCAAAGGTCAATAGACAAACAGTGAAGGAAAAGGTTCTCTTATTGGGTAATACAGTCATCTAAGCGTAATTGGGAAGGACAGTCGCCAAGTTTCCAAAATCAACATGAACAAATCCACCGCGAAATTAAAAAGAAGTTCTTTCTAAATATTTTGATCATTGATTGAACGTGTAGGATATGAAAGGAAATATCTTCTTCTATCCACTTACTACTACTCCTAGTGTAACTAACTCTTACTATTACTTACTACTCCTACTAACATCTCCAAGTGAACCAAGTTGTTAGTAAGCCCAGGTAACCTACTACCTACTGACAATAGTGCTACCACCCACCTCCTATTGCCCTATTGTAGATATGCTTCAATGACCCATTTTCCATTTTCAAATACTAAAATGACGAGAAAAGGAAAAGGTTGGCCAACCCCGCGAGCAGAGCAGGGCGCGACAGTGAGAGGTTGCTAGGTGGCGGCATTTAGCACGGTTGCCACGAACGTTTTTGCGGAAGCACCCAAGACGCTTAATCTACTTAAGATCGGTATTACACGGACATATTTATATGTCATGTCTAGTATCAAAGGTTAATGTCATAGATACATGAGCATAGTTGAAGTACGATCAAAGCTTGTGTATTACATTGTCATATTATTAGTCATATATTTTTGGCCATAGATATATGACCGTGTAATACCGGCCTAAGTCACAATCTAAAGATGCTCATTGTCCCACAGTATAAAATTCTAAGCTGAAATTAAAATTTATCAATATGTAGAATTGAAATGTGCAAAAAAAATTATTTTGACTACAGTGAACTTACTGGAGAAAAATTGTCACAAAAACTTGGATGAACAAGAAAGATTTCAACTGCTGTTCAGTTACTTTGCTGTTCCCATGTTCATCTTAGGAAATCTTATCCAACATATCATCACTCTTCCGGGGTATAATATAAAAGAATGGGAGAAGAAAATGGACGAAAAAATTACTGCTACGATGGGAAATCAGGCGGGAAGAGACAAAAGTTGGGAGTTATCATCTTCGTTTCATAAACGTATTGAAATATTTTTATCTGAATAGGTGCTGGTTTCAACCAAACAAATGCATGGTACAGTTCGTCACACGACACGGGTTCTTCAAAGGAGTTTTACTCTTTGGAATATAGTACGCTACCAACTAGAAATCTATACCATACATATAAAAGCGAAATACCACTCACTGACTAATCACGAGATATAAGGAACTACAAAACCTACAAACTTAAAATATGGCAGATATGTTTCTATTAGCGTATCGGCTTCCGCTGAGAAAGGATTCTACTTAAATCCACACCTATCGGACTAAAATAGGGGTTGAAATATTTTATGTATGTTACGCACAAAAGGGGTGGGAAAAGGGTGACATGTAAAAATAACGGAGAAATCCGATATTAGATTCGAAATCCGATTAGATGGATTTTCGTGCCGATGAGATCGATAAGGACATTCTCGATGCTCCCTAAGTCAATCCACATTGGAGATAAAAACACTTCGGGTAGGGGTGGGAATGGGGGACAGGTAAAAGTAATAAAAAATGATCGATATTGATGTTGAACATATTTTTAAGACGCAGAATAGCAGAGTCACACTCTCAATACCGTCCATAATCACCTGCTGGGAGACGATATATTTATTCCCTTTGGAAAAGAGGTGAGAAGGGAATGAAATATATAAATAAACGAAAGTGACAGATATTAGTGAAGAGATTGTTGATTTCGCGGCCGCTGAAATTACTAGTGATATTCCAAGACGCCAAAGTCCACAATCAGCCCTTTTTCACCCCAGCACCCTAGGGAAGGGGATGCCATGAAAATATTATCGAACATGACAGATACCAGTTACGAATACTATCAATACTATCATACACGTCAATACTATTAAATCACCAACATTAATGTGTAACATTTTCATTGGATATCAATGGGAATGTGAGAAAGAATAAAGTTGAAGACTTATTACAAAATTCACGTGAGCAAATCCGCTAAGCTGGTAACTATATATTTATGGTAGAACAATAAAGAAAAAATATTCGATCCTTAGTGATTTACATGGTGTAAAATAGGTTTGATGTCTATCATATGTCGGTTTAAAAGCTTTTGAACTGTGTTTCTGATCTCACCCTTTTTCAACCTGTCACTTCTGACTCATGCCATTGTCATTACAACGCATCAGATAAGATCGCGTAGAAAAGGGGGAACGTAGTACATGTCGGAGGCGTTCACCACTCAATTATTCGGTGACCGTACACACGCAAACATAAGCGGTGGGATATTGCCGAAGCAAACGTGGGCCGCCAGGATGTGGGGAGTGCTACAAGGGTCTACACTCAGGCGGCGTGCATTAGTGGAGGGCGCGAATAATCGTCACTGGAATGATGTCAGAGAAGCCGCTGATCTGCTTTGACAGTGACAGCATAGCTTCGTGGCACAAAGGGACTACGTAGGGAGGTCGAGATGAGAAGCGTTGTCACCAACATCAAAGTAAGGGTATTCGTTATTCGACAGTTCAATAAGAGTGTTCGCCAATTATATAATATTGCGTCACCCTCTCATACTTCTTCTGTACTTTATCCTTCAGTGATCTTCTCAGGATGAAACAGGGGAGGATTTTCATTGAACAATCGTTTACGAGATGAATTTTTTAACTCGTCTTTTGAAAAGAGGGGAAGAATAGAGATAATTAAATTGCAACATAATGCTTCAAATTAGTAAAAAAAAACACTATTTTCCTGACATAAAACACAATAATATTAATAATAATAATTTTAAATTCAAAGAATGGAGAAGATTCCTCATCTGAGGCGACTCCCTTAGGAAGTACTTGATTTGGGTATTAAGATGAGGAATCTAGTCTCTACGAGACCACCTCAGAGGTCTTTGGGTTTCACAAGTTGAATGAGAATGGTAGACAGGCCCGAGAGGCGAACGGGAAGGCGCAGTTGGTAGGCGCATGAGCGCGTAGAGCTCAAGGTCCCGGGTTCGAATCCCGGTCCCGTCTCCCATTTTCATTCGACGTAACATGATTAATCTGTTACCTGGCGGTGAGGTTCACCGCAATCTAAGAGATTTCTATGTAGTTAAGAGAATAAAGTGTACAAGAAACAAAAATTCTTCCCATTCGCATTGGTGTAAAAGACACAGTAAAATCAGTAATTTTTTTTTTTTATAAAAATATCACCGAATATCGTTCTCGATTTGTAAAACTTTCTGTTGGAATGACTACATTATTTTAAACTGCATGAATAGCTTTTAATCCCATACATGGTTATGAGATTGACTGTCTCCTGGCTTTTTCTTAGTATAGCAAAGAGGGAATAATAGTTAAGAAAGGAGACATCTGTCCTTCAAAAGATGTTTTAAGAGAAACGCTTAGCGTGTGGCAACAACGAAGAAATTTCACAAGGAAACGTTCTTGGTTGTTTCCTCCCTCTTGGTCGCTTTCTTTGTACTATTTCACAATTAGGCCCCTGTTTCACCAAGTTCGTTTAATGCCTTAAACGATATTTTCTGTGCATTTAATCACGATTATCGAAATGCACGTTCCACCAACTACTTTAATCACGATTAACAAGAAAATTGTGATTTACGTTTAAACGCTCGTGGTCCCCTCGTTTACCTGCGCTAATCGCAATTTATATTCGGTGTCACGAAAGGGGCCCGCTGCTGCTTCTCGTGCTCGTTGGTGAGCAACTATCTGGGTTTTTCACCCGTTTTGTGTTCAAGTTACCTACAATGCAGTACTACCAACCGAGAGAACAGACGAAATTAGTGTGACCGCACACCGTGTTTCCCAACAAACTTTCAGGTGCCGCATGAAGCATACGAAGAATATGAGAGATAGTGTGCCTTAGAACGTAAATGTTTAGTTAAGTTTTCTTGATTTGTATTTATATGTCATTGGAGGAAGGACAGAAATCTATCCCTTATCTTATAATTTCTTTCTCCCCCAAAAAATATCTGATACGAGATGGAATTTAATAACACACTTTTTTACCACTACGCAAAATAAATTACAGATCTTAGTGTTTATTGCTATCCGAGTGCAATGTAAACAGTTAACACGCCTTGATAACAACACAACTACGGGATGTAATTGGAAACACATATAACAATCTCCATGGCAACCAACCTTACCTACTAACGCCGTCTATTCTTCAGAAACATCGATTAAGTTAATCGACGATTAGTTAAAATCGTGATTATTCTCCATTTGTTGAAACTGGGCCTTAGAACTAGATCTGACACGGAGGATTCCACGCGGATGCTAACCTCATTAACATTAATAACTTCATATTTGTTCATACATTTCGCGTAATTGCCGCCCCTCGACCGTCGAGAAACAGATGCGAGGATCTATTACTATCGCATGCCAAGGACGATATGTTGAACTGCGGATGTCGCGCATTTTGTACGTGTGATCGTGGATCGCGTCGACGATGAACCGCTTAAACTGTAGATCGAGGAAATGGAGTAAATAATTGCGATATGGGAAATTCCATGTGTAAACTAATCCAATAAAAATGCAAAGGACCGATCTTGGTAGGAGTTGGAGTTGTTTGGAGCTGATGAAAATTCTTTAGGAAACACTGTGTTGGGTGTAACAATAATTTTTTTACTGTCAAAAAAGCAATTAGAAATTTCGTTCGACCACGTGGAGGACAATAAACTAATTTACTCGCCGGAAGCAAACAAGGGACCATCCCATCAATTACGATCAAGGGCTCAAAGGTAGAGGTGGATTTAACATTTCAACATACTCCTAAAAATAAATATAGTTCGGTACGTGTTATAATATTAGCATAATACCAGCAAATTTCTGTTTAATAGAATGAGAAATATTGTATACAAATTGTAACGATTAAATGATATTGTCAGGATGTGATCGATTATTACATTTAATAAAAAATAGTAAATTATATAAACAATACATATTAATAATTATATTTTTGTATCTTGCCACTCCACATGATTGTCATTTGTCAAGTAATGAGGAAATTTGCCTCCAGTTTTTAAAGTGTGTCCCTTCTTGTGTGTAATACATTGAGGTTAATCATCAGTGTAAACAGTATCTTCATACTTTATTCCGTCCCAAGTTCTAACAAAGTTGTGTAGAATGTAACACATTTACATTATACCTTGAGCAATGTCTATGTTTTACATTTACATGACTATGAAAAATACACTTGTTCGCCAGAATCCCAAAAGTGCACTAGTGTTACGTCGAGTTCTGAATAATGTAGAGTTGTAAAAACCCTCATAACAAAAATACTCGTATTATATTTTCAGATTCTCTACAAATTGTAAAAACTTCGAGTTTCAATTAATGTTCATATTTATATTTGAAGTACAATTTTTATATGAACGAGTTTTGTCAAGAAACATCAAACTTTCTTTTTCTTCTATCTTTAATAGAAAATTAGACAACACGATAACATTTTCTAATAAAATATGGTAAATAATTGTTCATCCAAGTGTCATGTGATTGTTGTGACTCACCTTTTATTGAAACACTAATCAGTTATCTAATTTTTACGTCAAAAATGTTTTATTTGGCTCAATGGGCCAGTGTATGTGAGTGCTATTTTTCTTGTATATTCTCCATGATTTTTCTTAAAGAAATGTCCGTTTCTCAAATTTAACAAATTCAAACTTAACTGGCGTTTCACCAGTTTTCACTGCATGTTTAAGTATATGTGGTATACTAATATAATGATACGACGTAAAATACATTTGATCTAGTCGTGAGAGTAATTCTTGTATGTATTTAATACAAATAATAATTAACACAGCCTGTGTAGGGGTGATAGTGGGTCCAGTCCATCCCCCATTTTGTTTCTCTTCCCGTGCTTCTAAACATCCGCTTTTAGGTAACACTAAGGAGATGTGACATCAAATCAAGATATGTTATTAAATTATAAGCTTCCACGACAATTCAACTGCCGAATAATGAATATCTTGACACCCTTTCGTCCTCCATTTGATGTTCGAGAGGCGACTAGTCTTGGATCGATCACCCTAAATAACTTAATCAATGATACTTGCGTCGCGTGTCAGTGCAGACCACTAGCAACTTCGCACCTCACTGACTGAGCATCGACCCTTGTGGTACTCCCATCTCACCATTCTTCACTCCGCCCACTCTCCAATACTACTATACGCCTTTGCGTGCACTGTGAATTATTGAGGAGCCACTAAAGCAAACACGCGCCGGAGATCCTCGATCGAGAGTGATCTTATCTCATTCATCCACAATGACGTTTGCGCAAGAAACTGGAGGGTTAGTGATTCGTGGGACCTTTGACACATGCTTTGTTCAAATATGCTGTCTCTGAAATAATTTCAACGCGTTTCTGTTCTCTTTATCCCATTTAATTGATCCTCAATATTAAAACAGACATTCCTCACTCCATTTTTGTCATAAGTCCAGGAATCTGGGCTAAGAAAGGAGGTAGTATGTTATGCCGGAGATATATTTTTCTTCTCTGTATGCTTTTTGGGTTGCTGAACACAAATCTGAGTTTTACCAACCAAAATATTGACTAGCAAAGCCCTTTTCTGACAAAAATTTTGGAAAAATGCCTCTCTATCCTTCCCTTTTACTTACTACTCGCTTTTAGTTCCTACAATGGATTTCCGCGACGGAGTGACCATAATGGAATAATATCCTCGTTTAATTATTTATACGAAAGAACCATCATTTCAGACACAAAAATTCAATAGAACCATCATTTCAGGAATATTACATCTAAGTTTTCGGAACTTTTGTCAAAGAATTGTTATTCCGAAAAAACAGCGCAACAATCGAAAGTTTTCGTATTTTTCTCAGACAAGGGGATTCCCAATCAAAAGTTTTGTTGGAAAACCTCAAATCCGTGTTTAGCACCCCAAGAATCATACGGGTACCAGAAACCATCTTCAAAACTTTCGATCTAAAACCCCCAGATTTTTGGACTATTATCATACAGACTTAAAATTCTATGTAATAAGTCAGAAGGTGATAGATTGGATAATACAATGAGGTTAACCAAAAATTTATAAAAGTCCAGACTTCATATCTTCTAGGGAGTTGTATAACGATTATATCAGCAAAATTAGTGAATTTCGAGACATCTTAAGATACAAACCCTACCCTCATTCAGGAAAATAATAATGAAAAGAAATACATTCGAAGTTTGATAAGACGTAGTCATATAAATACGTTTTTTTAAAAATAAGATATACAAGATATTAAATCCGCCCCTGCCTTCGGGCCCTTGATCGGAATTGATGGGATGGTCTCTTACTTCCTCCCGGAGAGTAAATTAGTTTATTGTCTCCCTCGTGGTCACACGCTTTTTAGATTTTTTATTATTATAAATAAATAATATTATTATAATAATGGTGACCTAGGTATATACATCTGAAACTTCGTACCTCTCTTTATTACGGAGAGACACGGAAACATGAGCAAATAACGAATAGAGAATATTAATTTGAGCACAGAAATCACCAAAAAATTGGGGTTGCATTCATTTTTCTCGAAGCAAGGAAAAACAAGAAGAATGTGTGTCTTAACTGAACTGGTTTTAGAGAAACCAATAAAAATGGATCAGTAGATACGACTTATTCATTTTAAATATAACTTTAAAAGGTTAAGTCCAGTTGTAGCTGAAATTGTGATTCGAAACCTGGCGGTACTCTAAGAAATAAAACCAAAGAAAACTCATTACCATACGCCATGATCTGAGTGTCTTATGTTTAGCGAAACACGCGCTCGTCAATCACTAGTATGTCCGTTTCGCATACACAAGACGGTAGCAGATTACCTTCAGCGTCGTTGCATCGAATGATTGATTTCACCCCTCGGCAAACCATCAATCGCTCGAGGTAATATCTGTGGGAAAGGGTCAGAGCTGGGCGAAGGGCAACGGACTGGAGCCCGTAGGGGATGAGAAGGATCTAAAGGTCCATCCTCGGGGACTCATTCCCTGACCTGAGGTCCCGACGCGAAATTGATTCGCTCGCTTGCGCGTGGCGGCGAGCGGACTCGTTTGTGGTACTTAAAGAGTCCGGTATGAATCCTTCCCGTCACCCTTCTTACTATATTCCAATTGACGTAACTTTACACAGAGAAGAAAGGGAAAAAAACGCGAATGTTAACACACTTATTAGATTATTAGATTATTGTAAATTTATTGTATTGTAAATTAGTATATTGTCCTCAATGTGGTCATAGGCAGTTTGTAACTGCTCACTTAACAAAAAATGATTCATTAATTCATTTACTTTTTGCCAGTAAAACTGGTTTGATGTTGGATACAGGATTCGTACACAATGTAGCCAACGCTTTTACAAGGTCTGTCCGGTGCGTAAGAGAAATGTTTTTCTACTGGTCATAGCGCATTCAGACCGGTTTGGTTAGGTGGGGAGAGGCGTACGTTATCCGGCGATGTCAAGATTAGTGTGCTCCGAGCTCTCGGAGTGTCCGGATCATTGATTAAGTGTACTCCAGTTTACTACCTGTGTCGCGTCGCGCGATGGAGGACTCGCTGGAACAACGGTACACAATCAAATTTTGAGCCAAGAATCTTGCCGACACCTACACAATGATTAAGGAAGCTTACGGGGACGCTGCTCTTTCGTATTCTCAAGTTTCGAGGTGGTTGAAGATTTTTGAGGACGGCCGGGCAGAGGTAGTCGATGAACCCTGCTCTGCACGTCCTTCGTCAACCAAAAGTGGCCCGAGTGCGAAATTTGTTGAACACGGATCGTCGATTGAGTGTCCTGATGATGGTGGAAATTTGAAAACTTCAGAAAACTACGCCGATGTGCTGCAGAGATTGGGAAAAATGGTCATCCGCACGAGAAGGGAGATCGCCGCCATCTGGACGCTCCGCCAAGACAACGCTCCCAGACACACTGCTCTGAGCGTTCGGGTGTTCCAGGCCAAGAATAAATATGCAACACTGCCGCAGTACCCGTACAGTCCGAACCTTGCACAGCTGACATTTTTCCCCCAGGATCAAAAGCACCTGAAAAAAACGTTTTAGGGCTACAGAAAAAATTTAAATCGCCGTAACGAAGGCCCTTGACGAGGTTCTCAAAGACGCCTTGCAGGACGTGTACCGTGCATGGCAGCGTGTAGGTGCCCAAGGGAACTATTTTCAAGAGTATTATAAAGTTTGTACCTTTATCTTACATAAATTTGTCTCAAGAAAATATATTTGTTACCGCACAGACCTTGTACTTTTCCATCGTTCATGAGGGTAATGACACGTGTATTTCACGTCATTTTCTCATGCGGCGCCATTTTCTCCGTTCTTTCCGCTTCAACCGCATGGAATGAACATTACCTTGCGCCTTAATTTATTGTGTTTTGTTAATTCGTATTTTTTAACAGTAAATAGTTGCTTTTGTGACTATACTATTAATATTTATTCAGATATNCACTGCACACTTTCACGCTAAATGTGTATTAAACTGCGATCCTCTTCTTACTTTCCAATTGCACAGAGTGTGTAAGGGAAGCCGAAAGACATTGATCTTTTTGCAAAGGGGCTCCAGAAGAGAGTCTATTTTCAAATTTTGTCGATTATGTTTGTGTGTGTGTGCGTATGTAAAGAATTTTGTTTCCCGATAACTTATGAACAAGTTGATGTATAGAAACGAAACACAAGATTTGACTTTGAATGCGTTGGGAATAGAAACTTTTTTTTCTGGACAGAAGCTCATTTCCTCCGAGTTCGTTTACATACCGCGCTTCACTTCCGGTTTCTCAATATATTCAAAATTTNGTGTCTGTCTGTTTGCTACTTAATCACGACTAAACCACAGAACCGATAGTGATGAAATTTCACAAGGACATAGTAAAGATGTTCAGAAAGACAAAGGACAACTTTTATTTTTTAAATGTGTAAAAGAAGGTTAGAAAATGATTTTGACCATAAATAACGATGAAATAGGGAAAGAACAGAGGTATATTCGCTTCCGCCGCCTAAACGGTTAGAGATAGATGACAACTACGAATGAAAACATTGATCGCCTCAAATAGTCCTACNTTATATTTATTTTATTAAATTTTTAGTGTTTTGTTGAGTGTTTAGTTCCACGAGTTTTTGTAATAAACTGTAATTGGAAAGTTGAAAGGGGTAAATTCCAGATTTTTAAGGTATTATATCCTTCAGAGAGACTACGGAAGACTAGCCTTAAAATATTTCCTATGGTACATAGAACTGTTTTCTCTCCATTGCCGATGAATTTTAATACCTTACGCAGTAACATTTTGAATTCTTTTTCTTGGCATAAGTACACTTACATGAAGATACTCTCGCNTCTGTACCTAATATAATTTGTGGATTTTGTGAGCTATGCACTTGTTATTCGGTTGAGGTTACTTCAAACGACTTCTGTTTTATTCCCTGACTATTAATTCTTTGAATAAAGTATTTTGAATTTTCGCTAATGTTCAAGTTAAACAATAATAGCCAAGTGCACCAACGTTCATTAAAATATAACAATTATAATTTCTGATTTAACAGTCATCATCTAGTAATTGAGATGTACCAACATTTAATGGTTGTTAAAGTTTCCTTAGAGGCTGTTAAATTTAATGGGTCATTTCTATCGTGTTACATCGTTAGTCTGAACGGATGAGCGTTCGTGATGGAGTGTCGGGAAGTTTGTCGAAATGTTTTATGAAGATCGTGTAGTTCGAAGGTAACAGATGATGGTAGCTGAGGTAACCAAGAGGACAGTTTTGTTCCTCGTTGAACGCTTCAGAATGAGGTTAGAGTATCCGAAGGACAGAAATTTTCTTATCTCACCAATGAATCATGTATTGCCGATCACTGCTTCTTCGTAGTTTCCATAGCCATGGCGTGATGCAAAATCGCAACTAGAAAATTTCACGTTAACAGAAATTAACCTTTAACATTCATTTCTCAACGGCCACATTTAACAGTTATTTGTGCACTTGGCTATTAATGTTTAGAAGATGTACGTCAAGAAGGTACGTTGTGTCGCGAATAAATTCACTGTATCTTATTTATATGAGGTAGCTTATGTATGGAAGGAAGGACGTGTCAAAAATAATATTAATAGTGGTACGTAAATTGATAATTTCTAGTGATTTGAGAATACTAGTTGATAGATGTGGTATTGGCACATATGCGTTAAAATCTGTCTTCTCATTCAGTTGCCAACTATTTCTAAAAATATAGATTTAAGGCGAAATCTTATTCACTGTTTCTACATTCAAGAGAATGTTGCGGGGATGTAATGAATAATTTGGTATACAGCAATACACAACGATAAACATTTGTCGTGAACGTTATGAAAGATATCTACTGTCGTCTAACTTTAAAAGTAAATTATAGAAAGTAAATTAAAAGGTAAGATAAGTACTTGAAGGATCAATTAGTAATATAGCAATGCTTTCGTTCACAAAAAAAATCCAAATCTGGTTAGAGAAATTATATGCAAAACGCATTCACACAAAAAAAAAACATTCCAGAGAAATAAGCATTATACAACAATCTATGGTATCGAAATAACGCAGAAGGATACACTGCACACTTTCACGCTAAATGTGTATTAAACTGCGATCCTCTTCTTACTTTCCAATTGCACAGAGTGTGTAAGGGAAGCCGAAAGACATTGATCTTTTTGCAAAGGGGCTCCAGAAGAGAGTCTATTTTCAAATTTTGTCGATTATGTTTGTGTGTGTGTGCGTATGTAAAGAATTTTGTTTCCCGATAACTTATGAACAAGTTGATGTATAGAAACGAAACACAAGATTTGACTTTGAATGCGTTGGGAATAGAAACTTTTTTTTCTGGACAGAAGCTCATTTCCTCCGAGTTCGTTTACATACCGCGCTTCACTTCCGGTTTCTCAATATATTCAAAATTTTGAAAATATGCATAGAAGCATTTTGATTGGTCAGTTAATTCTGCGTACAGATTGATAAACCGCATTCCGGTTTCGAGATGGCGCTTTATTCGAATAAGATAATTCCAAAGATATTAATGTGGGACATAATTCATGATATCTATACGATACTATGGTTTTTAGGATTCCATATTTTGTGGTAACAAATATTTTACATTCAATTGATCTAAGAAATATTTTATCTTGTTTAATATTTTTGGTATATTATTACTTCTTTTGTGAAGTTTTTTAAATTTTATTAAATTTTTAGTGTTTTGTTGAGTGTTTAGTTCCACGAGTTTTTGTAATAAACTGTAATTGGAAAGTTGAAAGGGGTAAATTCCAGATTTTTAAGGTATTATATCCTTCAGAGAGACTACGGAAGACTAGCCTTAAAATATTTCCTATGGTACATAGAACTGTTTTCTCTCCATTGCCGATGAATTTTAATACCTTACGCAGTAACATTTTGAATTCTTTTTCTTGGCATAAGTACACTTACATGAAGATACTCTCGCAAGAGTATGATTTTTTTATGTCCAGACGCAAATAATGGGTCAATATCTAAAAAAAACTAAAACATTGGAGAAATAGAAACGTTAAGGTTTTCATGCGTCACCCGGTACTAAAAAATCAATTCAGGACAAACTTTCTCAACATCAAATGTCCTTAGAAATAGCAAGGCTCGCAGAAGAATGTCTGAATAACACCTCATTTCTATACTGCGAACAATTATACGCCAATCCGGAAGGATCTGCTATCGGACCACGTCTGTTCCCCAATGTCGCCAACATCTTAATACAAGATGTTGAGATCGATATGCTCGAGAATACACCCATCCGACGGTCACTTTCGCTACGACATTTGGACGATACCTTTGTCATCTAAGTACATGGATCAGACGTCCTGGTAGACTTCCTAACGGCGTACATCCCCGAATGCAGTTCATCATGGAAATTAAAATAAAAAATTATTTTCATTTATTTATTTTTTGTCGCGTCTACATCTCTCGACATTACATGACACGATACATTATTTTATTTCACGCATGCACAGTAAATTCTTTTATAGAATACAACCAAAATGTTCTCTCTTTCCAAGATCTTATCTTTTTCTCCACTTTCTCACTTTTCATTCTGCAATGTTGCAAATATTTGCTGCCCTTGTCGCGTTGTCCGTCCCTAGTCGTTCGAGGTGGTATGTGCTGTCTCTATTATCTCCGATATACAGTTCTTAATACACCTATTTTACACGCAAACTCTTGGATACCCGGTATTTTGCTTAAGTATTTATTATTTGTTACTTGCTCACGGTATTTACTATATCAATGGTTCCCATTTCACGTACGTAAGAAACTCTCCTGAGCGTACGGACAGTCCCACAGCATATACGTTGGTGTATCCGCACCCAGTCCAAAGACACACATCTCATAATCTATCATCCCGAAACGTCTCAAGTAAAATGCAAAATCACCATGGTCTACCAAAAATTCTGTCACTACCCTTGGCGAGTCAAACCATTTCCTGTTTTTTCCTCACAAAAACCTACTTTCGGAACATATGCATACGTTTCTCGTCCGGTGTCTCCTCCATCCCATCGTGTTTGCCAGGCCGAAACTAGGAAGTCCGTTATTCTTTCCTTGATGTTTTTGCACTGGATCGTATTATTACCTCATTCAGTAGTACCTCACCATTCCGCATAAGATTACTCCGACATCCCATCTTCTGCAGATGTAAATCAATAGGCACATTCATCTCCGCAGTGGAGACTGTTCGATAAAAGCCAGATACTAGCAGCAAACATTGCCCTTCTATGGTCCGGAATCTCTTCTCGAATGTGACTTTCACTATCCTATCCCCCAGGTCACAAACCCATGCGAAATCTCTTGCCGAAGCGCGCCTGTATACAATATTATCACATCTCGTCGGTTAATATCGTAAACATGAATGCTCACACGCTGCATGCTCTGTAATACGCACTCTGTGCGACACATATGTCAGGTGTTCATTACACGTCAACTTATCATCGAGTTGAAAACTTTCGTAAACTTTCCTTGTTAAGTGACCTTTGCACGAGGACAGTAATGGGACAGACAGTTCGCAGGACAGAAGCTGGCATCGCCAAGGATAGTTAAGGTTTATATTTTTTCTCATTATTTGATACCACAACAATATGAATAATAATTAAGAGAAACCATGATTTATTTTGTACCTATCGCTTAATAGAATAGTTTAAACAGTATTCAGGACTCGTTTGAAATGCATAAGATCATGTAAGATCACGGCGGGCGAACTCAGCTGATTTTTTGATTTACGCCTCACATCCCACCTCTCGGTAAAAGTAAAGTATCTTCCCCAAATGTCCGGTGACCTATAGATACAATCGATGTACAAAAATATTACTGAAAATTTTCTACAAATCAAAGTAATTTTCCATAACTTCCATGATTTCAAAGTTGGTCTTATTTTGAAACTAAGTGTTTTCTCCATGAGAAGCAATATATTACACCATTAATTATAATAACAATTATTTCATTTAAATGGCCGGTGAAGTGTGTTTGTCAAGTTTAATCACGATAAGTGCGTGTAACTGCTTAGTTATTCCGATTTCAGATATTTTTGTGATTTAATTCTATCTCCGCTGAATAACTGTCCTGACATAAGCGTAGCGACGTTAAATATGGCTCTACACAAGAAGGGACGCGTGTTTGGCGCAAATATAACCTGTACATAACCTTATTTATAAAGCAGCGCTAGTGCCGTTCCTGTAGAAAAGTAATAACAAAAATCTGTAAAAAGTCTGTAAAAACGGAAGTAAAAAGTCTCATTTCAATCAAAAATAATATAATTTGTAGAAAAGAACATACTGTAACCATACTGTATTCTAAACATACCGTATTAAAATTATCAAGAACGACGACTTATTAAACGTTCAATCAGTTTAAAAATATGTATTATCCCAAAACGTACAAAGTATACTTGCCTACATATCTGCATATTCAAAAAGGGTTACCTTAAAATATCATTTTCTTCCTTGAATTCACTCATTGACTGGTCAGAACAAGGCGCCTCCAAGATAATTTTGGCGTAAATATTTTTCGCTGTATCTCATAAATGGAGTGACATACGGGAATGTTGCTTGGCAATCAGCATGCAGAATTCCTTGCGTATAATACAAATGATATTTTCATGTTTTCAAAGTTTTGTATTAAAAAAAACCGGAAATGGACCACAGAGCGTATATGTAATCTGAACGAGTTGTCCAGAAATAGGCTTCTCTTTTCAATGCACCCAAAGTCAATTCTCAAGCTTGGTTTTGATGCATCGATTTATTCGTGAGTTATTGGGGAACAAAATTCTTTAACACACGAACACACACACACACACGACATTCGACATCATCGCTAAAATGTGAAAATAGACAATTAGTCAATATCCGCACGGATGTCGATTTTTCTTTCAATCCATTACCATACTTTCCTTGCGTACTGCATAATTGGAAAGTAAAAATTTGACACTGAACTCAATCGGGTGATACCTCTTTGAAAGGAGTGACTAGAGGACAGAATAACCTTACTGCGCGACTCAATCGAGCTACTTTGTTAAACTTAATTAAGAAATACTAAAGTACTCCAAGGTGACAATTTATTTCTAGATAATCGGATGTAATAAATAAATAAATAAACTTTATTGTCAAAAAATCAGTTACAAACTGAGTATGACCACGTGGAAGACAATAAAATAATTTACTCTCCGGAAGCAAGCAAGGGGCCATCAATTCCGATCAAGGGCCCTAAGGCAGAGGCTGATTCAACATTTGAACACACTCCTTACACTAATATTAGTTCGGTACGTGTTATACTATTTATATAATACCAACAAATTTGTATTTCATAAAACACAAAGTAATTTCACAAGTACATAGTATTATAAAACTATAGATTATTCGCAAAGTATTGATAAATGGTAACTATTAAGTATCACTGAATTCCAGATTTTTTATTTCAATAGATGTCGCCCCTAGGAAGAGCCTAGCGAAAAATAGCTATTCAATTCACATTCCCAGTCTTATCAATAGTTTCATGGAGTGATGGAAATCTGAATGAAACGATAGAATGTGTTTATGTTGCCTGGTAACAAATCAGGGTCCAGTTGTCAGTGCAGGAGTGACAGCTCTTGTATTCATCAGCGATGGCGTACGAGACGTACGTACGAACATGGTGCAAAACGTGACCGAAACCTAACTGACTACGTAGCAGTCTCGCAAGCTATGTCGCAAGCACGCACGGCTCGCAATGCCCCTGAACGCGATAGTTGTCAGGGAGCACCATTCAACCGTATAAACGACCCTTCACCCGCGGCCATCATTAGTGGCCTTTGTCAGCAGCCGGAGGCAGAGAGCAGATACGTCTATGCGGATCTGCGCAGCAGAGGCGGTGGAGACAGCTGTGGCGATGCTCGAATGCGATGATGGTGAAAATGGATGCAGGTCACGAACACTGCAATGGAGTGAAAATTCGTCGAATATAAATTTAAACATATTTTAAAAACTTCATTGTCAAAAGAGTAGTTATGAACATGACCACGTGACGGACTATAAACTAACATACTCTCCTGAATCATGTAAGGGACCTTCTCATCAATTCCGATTAAGGGCGCTAACACAGAGACGAATTTAACATTTCAACACACTCCTATTTAAGAATAAAAATAGTTCGGTACATATTATAATATTAACCGAATACAAACAAATTTGTATTTTATAAGACACAAAAATGTTACTTCACGTATTATTATAAACTATAGATTATTTGAAAATTATTGTATATAGATCATAATTATTACAATAATACTAAATTCTAGATTTATTATTTCAAAAGATACCGCCACCAAGCAAAAGCAAAATAATAAATATATCAGTAAATAATAATCATAGTAGTAATAATCATAAGTAAAATTTAAGAAA
>NNCF01125808.1:87887-119150 GCA_002313205.1 Laupala kohalensis | reverse complement strand
TCACTGTGACATCTCGGGACCCGTACCCGAGAGCCCGAGAGCCCAATGGCCCTTTTCCGAAAGATTGGACCTACCAGTAGGCGCACTAGTAGACAGGAAGACGTCCAGCTGTCGCCTCACCATTGCTATATGCGCTAACAGTACCCGAGCAGCAATCCTGCTCACCGATCGGAAGCCGGAGCTTCCTACCCGTGACCACGGATGGGGAAACCACTACCCGGCTGAGTCCGACCCAATTAAGGGGCGCCAGGAGAGTGCAGAGTCACCCTCCTGAGGTCTTTCGCCCCTACCCTACTTACTCGGTTTAAAGTGCTGAGTGTCACACGAGATCGCATACGGATCTCTACCACTTCGTGTAATCCCCAGCGTCCGATCCTTTACCATTGTGGTGAGCCCGAGTTTGGGTACTTGGTGCGCTGGGGCGTGGCCGTTCGTCCAGTGGTCCACCGAACGGCTGCTCGAATTGATCCGGATAGGCTCAATTAAAGGATTACCCTTCACGCACATAAATATACGGAGCGCAAGCCCTCTCCTCATGTTACAGGATCCAAGGCGGATCCTTGAGCGTTGATGGGTAACGGTTGAGGCGCACTACATTTGCCTCTACCGCCTGTCCGAGACATCCGTTCCACTTGCCCAGCGGTATCTAGGATCTGGGCAGGGTGCGTGTCCCGGTAGCAGTGCACTCAAGGCGGTGGAACACAGTGTATCCTCCACTATCAGAAAGGTTTCCCTCTCTACGGCGGGTCCGTCGAGATCCCTTCACGGGTTTCTCTGCTCGTGTTAGACAGATTTCCCCGTCAGCGTGGGTTTCCCCAACGAGTAACGGTCGATGCCCCTTGCAGAACATTTCCCCCATTTACCCCCCAGACCGATCCGTTGCCCGGAGGTTTTCGGGATTGGGTACGGACCCCGAGGAGCCTCCTCCAGCCGACTAGAGGTGATCCAACTGGATGGAACTGCGGAGAGTTCGAAGATACCATCTGAGCAGAATTTCTCGACCTAACAGTGGGGAGGAAAAAATATTATTTCTAACGTAGATACATATACTTCCGTGAGGATGATTACCTTTGAAATTTTGTACAGTAAAAACTAATTACAGAATAATTTGGAATAAAAGTATTTTTATATCATTATCAGAACGTCAAATTTGTTAGACATAACAAATCAAATGGATAGTTTAGTAAAATAATGTCGATATCTATTATTTTGTTGGAAAGGGACTGAACATTATGATGTAAGATATTTATTTCATATTCTCGAGGGATGCAATTGAATTCAGATGGTTCAGGAGAATTTATATTTAATTGTCATCTTCGAGCAACACATTGAACTCTCGACCGCAAGTTATAACCGTGTTTGTGGCCGGAATGAGTCGGGGTTGGGGCTGGTGAAACAGATTTNGAGACAGGGGCGGAGATACGTCAAGGGCAGGAGAAGAGATGGGAACGGGAAGGGATGGAGAAAGTGAAGAAGTAGCAATAGGGGTGGGGGTGGATTTGATGTAGGTGGAGGAGAGGTAAGGTATGAAGCTAAGAGATAAGCGAAGCGTTGTTTCCCAGACGGTCTCAGATGAAGACCGTGCCGGGAAAAGTCCTCGGCAGAAAGGTGGGTTTGCAGACCAACAAATGTGATGTTTGTATCTGCCAGGTGCTGTCTTAGAACGATGTTTGCGTTGTTAATTTCGTTGTTCAAGTGTGACATGTTGTAGCGTGGAGGCAGGCTACAATGTATGATGTTAATGCGTTGGAAGGCCTGTTTGAGCTTTTGCATATGTTAACTAGAGTTGAATTGACCACCCAAATTTAAATCGTTTTGCCCACCAATAATAATTACAGTGTCCAGCTCTGTGAGTTTTTCCGTGTGGGTGTCCAGTTCTCAGATAACTTCAGTCAAAAAAGCGTTTGGATTAATAGAAACCGGGTACAGAGAAATGGCTAGGAACAATTCCACGCATAATGGAAGACAAGTGTTGTATTTCAGTATTGAGCAGCACAATTTTACGTGTTTTTGGACGCCTGAACTGACCAGTGCGGGGTTTGCGGGGAGGAGGGTTAATGGGTTAGAGTGCGGAATAGAATGGGGTGAAAGAAGTGGGAGGGGTGGGTAGAGGAGGGAAATGAGACATGTCTTCTAACACGCTAAACCTATTTTGTGTCAAGAGAGAGAGTGAGGTGCATGTGTTTTTGATGGAACCGAGTGAGAGCATTTGGAAGGTCGGCGAAAATCCCTAACTGTTGTCCAACCACCACAAGTCGTTTTATTGACTTCAATTTATTGAAATCAATTTAATATGTATTAAATTATTAATTATTGTTATTACGTGTTTGATTGTCTGGCAAACTGGACTGGTGGCAGCGGTACCACAGGAATATTGGTGTTTATGTGGGGACCGGCAGTCGTCTCATCACTACTGCTTCTCCCCACTCTTGAATTCCGCTTCTGCCAAAACCTACACCGCATCTGGTATATTGTGGTGTGGTTAAATGTGTACTCAAGACCAACTACTACGCATTGATGAAACATGTCGCTAAAACATGTTATATTATATATAATACAAATTTTAAATTAAAGGAAACTTGGAATCAGGTGAGATCCATTATATCTCTACAGATTTTATATATGCAAATGGGTCCCGCATGCTACCAAATTTCCTTTAATTTAAAATTTGTATTATATACAACATAATATAAAATGTTTTAGTAACATGTTTACCCATACATTTTAAAAGACATTTGTTGTCTCCACGGTCATACCTCAACCAATCTTAAACTTTTCTATCTTTTTTTATGCTTTTAAGCTAATTATATAAATTAATTTTGAACTTAAGTTTTTGTGTATCGCAGTCGGGCTTTTTAGTTTTTTAATTACCTTTTTTATTAGACGCTTAAATTGTTAAAGTTAACATATAAGTGTCGAGATGGTCTCAATTCATTTGTGAGATTTAATAAAAATAGTGAAAATTCAATAAATCGCATTTAACCATAAAGTACCCTTTTGAGATTAGAATTTCAATAATTTCTTTTTTATTAATCCTCTACAATACGAAAGATTTCTACTCCTTTTCAACCATTAAAAAATAAAAATATCGAGGAAACTAGAAACCCGTTTTTATATATTTGAATTAACAATGTTTATTTGCGAAAACTGAAATAATATCGCATTTAGTTCATGGAATATCGAGACAGTCGTGGAGAGTTGAGAACACATCTTTCACCCATTTCAACCCGTTAACTTTGGAACGTCGAAAAATTCTTCCTGAGTGCACCTTTACTGAAAGTGCAACATTCCATTAAAATTTGAAGAGTCTTAACGTAATACTTTTCTCTCTGCGTTGTCCTATTAATAGTGAGTCCGGATAAACATTTTCAGGTGGATCATCAAAAATTGCTCAAATCGCTTTTTATATACTTGATTTAACAACAGATTAATTCAAAAACAGATGGTATCTCAAATACACACGTAACACCAATAGCGAAAAAAATGTACCATGGTGTTAAAATGAACATTTCTACCTTTTGGCAGCCATTAAAAATGAAACATCTAAAATCTTAAAATTGGTTTTAGATGTTTAAATATCAATGTTTATATACAGAGTCCGCGATGATGTCTCATTTAGATCGTGATAAATAATCTCTCAGTAAATGAATGTAAGATACATTTGTAAATAAACATGCAGAATACTTTTCATTCTGTAATAAATATTGTAAACTAATATATTGAATTGTTGAAGAATGAAGAATATTGAGACTGTGCATCGCATCAAGTCTCTAAAAAAATATACTCGGAATGAATATTTATCTATCAATTCAAACATAAGAAGCACTATTACGCGGGTAATTGTCATTTTCTCTTATAATGTTTTAATATTCTCTCTTACTATGCCATTATTTTTCCCATCATTGGAAAGCTAACTTGACTGCATGATGTTCATCTTCCATGGTGTTTGTCAAGGAAAATTGGTCTGCCTTGTTGAATTTATACTCTCGGAAGTATTCCAAAAACAAATGGTGTTTGAATCAATTGTGAGCAAATGTCTTGATTGGGTCCAATTTTCAACCCTTTCAAGGGCGTCTGCCAACGCTTACGTCACGTTCAATTCGTCTGCCATTATTCTCCCCATCATACTTCACTAGTATGAGCTCTGAACAAATGGGGTGACTTGTCTCCTTTATTTATTATTTAATTTAAGTTATGAATATGTGCGTCATGCGAACCGTTTGACAGACATGCATTTTCTGATACTACCAATCAACTACCATCTCTTGGTAAGTATTATAAATGTGAGATAATGAGGTGACTATTTTTGTCGTTCGGTCTTGGTCTATTTTTACACGAACTTCCCTTCCTGCTCCACCCATAGCGAATCTTCAGTTATTTACCCCCCCCTCCAACCCCAATAGTGTCCCAACTCTGACATAGAGGGCTCTAATGACCCAGACATTGGCGAGCCCTAAAGCCCCAATTGAAAAACTCTGACATAACATCGCAAGCGTCTCTATTCTTCTGAGAGTATCGCCGAGAACGAACCATTCGCCGGGAGCCGCGCAGGTCGAATTTTCGCTTCTGAGACAAGACTCAACGGCGTAGTGCACCAGCACCATTTCATTAAAATGCTAGTAAAATCTTTTTTTTTAAGAAGTGTCCGACATTTTTTGCTTATATTTTTCTCCAAGAAAAAAGTAGAGGTTAGAAACAAAAGTACATGAAGTCNCAAAAGGACATGAAGTCGAAAAATCAAGACGTAAAAATGACACAAGGAAATTTTATAAAGACGAACGAAATTGCAAGAAAATCGGTTATAATAACCTACTCGCTAACAACGACACTCGTGAAGTATTACCTTCGACATAAAAGAAATTACACAAATAGTGAAGAAATTGAAAAACAATAAATCTTCAGGATCAGACAACATTATACCTGAATTTATTAAATTAGGAAGTCCCATCCTTATAGACAGAATACTTCGGTTGATTAAGTAAATATGGATGAAGGAAGAAATGCCTAAAGATTGGCATGAAGGGATAATATGTCTAGTTTATAAGAAAGGAGACCGCAAATGCTGTGAAAATTACAGAGGAATTACCTTACTAAATGTAGTTTACAAAATATTCTTTACCGTATTGTATAATAGACTAATAGACATAGTAGAGCAAATGCAAATGGGATTTAGATGTGATAGGTCAACCATAGAAAACATCTTTATGGTGAAACAAGTTTATGAGAAATGTCATGAATTTAATATCCTAATTCACAACTTGTTTGTAGACTTCAAACAAACCTTCGACAGAGTCGAGAGATCAGCGATACGTAAAAGCTTAAGTAACTTTGATGTGCCACATAAACTCAGGAAACTGATTATAACGACCCTCCAAAACTTCCAGTGTAAAGTGAGAATAGATAACGAGTTCACAGCAACCTTTGAAGTGAAAAAAGGTGTTAAGGAAGGAGACCCACTTTCAGCCATTCTGTTCAGCCTGGTAATGAATGATATCTTAGAAAGTGAGAGTAAAACATAACTTACAAGCTCAAGTAGGTATGCGCACACGCAGACGATATATTGATTCTAGCTAGAACTCAACAGGTCCTAAAAGAGACATTTATTAAATTGAGTGCAGAATCTCAAAAGATAGGTTTTATAATAAATTAAGGGGAAAATAATACATGAACTGTGATATAAGGCAAGGTACAGTCTGAATTTGAACGTGAAAACCTGAAATTTGAAAAAATATCTTCATTTAAGTATTTAGGCACAACTGTTAACACCGACAATAGCATCGAAGAAGAAATAAAGGAGAGGATGGCTATGGGCAGTAAAGCATAATATGCGCATAAACAACTGTTCTTCAATAGGATACTTTTTAGAAAGACAAAATTACAATTGTACAGCACAATAGTTAAGCCAGTGCTTATATATTGGGAATTAAGATTGTCAACGAGNTAAGAATTTTGTATTTGTAACAGTTTTTAATTGTGTTCCGTTTAAAGAAAGAGAAACCTGGGGTAAAGATTTTGTGATACTATTGTGAAATGACATAGATACTGTTTTGTCAGTGTTTATAATGAGGCGATTTGCATGGAACCAAGTAGAAAGGTAAGATAAAACTTTTTGAGCACTGGCGTGTTTACGTATTTAATTAGTGTCATCAGCAAAAAAACCATTTTGCAATCTGATGTGCAGGATGGCATGTCGTTCACATACAATAAAAAAGAGTATAGAACCGAGAATTGAATCTCAGTGTACTCCGCAAGTAAGTGGTTTTGTTTCTGAAAGACAACGCTGAAGTACTTTATTTTTAGTATAGGATATTTTGACCTGTTGATATCTATCTTTTAAATAAGAAGTGAGCCATTGATGTGGAAGTCCACGAATGCCTAAAGAATGCAATTTGGTAAGGAGAATTCCGTGATCGATGACATCGAATGCTTTGGATAAGTCAAGGAAAACACCCTGAGGATTTTCTCCACTGTCTAGAGATGTGGTAACATCGTTTAAGAAGGAAAATATGGCGCTTGTAGTGGAAAAGGATTTCCTAAAACCGTGTTGATCGTCAGACAGAATGTTATAGAATACGCTTATAGAAGACGCTTATAGAATAATTTTTCTAGGATTTTTGAGAAAATGGGTAGTAGAGATAATGGTCGGTAATTTCCAATATTAAGTTTGTTTCCTTTCTTGTGTAAAGGTTTCACTTTAGCTCTCTTAATTATGTTGGGAAATACCCCTTCCGATAAAGAACTATTAAAAATATTTATGAGTGGATTTAATATACCGTGGGACGAAAATTTAACAATAAACTCGGGTATATCGTCTATGTCTGTTGAAAATTTGTTTTATTAATCAGCTTATGATTCTCATGACTTCACTGGCGTTAGTTTCGGAAGTGAACATAGAATTGGGTACGTGGGTGGATATAATTGGAGGACATTGATTTGGATATATTGAGTTCGTTATTTTACCTACTTCTGAGAAGTAAGAATTACACAAATTTGCGATGTCCTGAGGATTTGATACGATTTTGCCATCGTTTAGTAGGGAAATATTTTCTTCGCGATTTTCAGACATTGACGTGTAATTTTTAACAATATTCCACATGGCTTTCATCCGGTTGTTCGATTTTATTACCTGCCTGTCGTTTTCAATTACTTTAGCTGAATAGACTACTTTTTGAAGAATAGTCTTATATTTACGAAAATAATCAAGGAATTCGGGTGGTTCGTTATAGAGTTTTGAAAGATAATATAAACGGCGTGTGTTTTTTTGAAGAAATCCTTATTTCTTGGGTGATCCATTTATTGTATTTCTTTTTGTTAATTAACTTGCGTTTTATGGGAAAGCTAGAGTTGTAATGTTTTAGGAATATTGAGATNTCGTCGGTGTTTTGGCAATTGTAAACATCTTTCCATGTTTCTTCACGCAAATAATTTATAAATATGGATTTATTTATGTCATTAAACTCTCTTGTAAATTTGTAAAGGGTTTTAAGTGGTTTTAGTTTATTATTAATAGTGAATACTTGAGCAAGATGATCACTGTATCCGTCGATAAACACTTCAGAGAGATACGAGATTCCATTGTTGACTATAATTTGATCTAGCAATGTTTGAGATGAACCGGAGAGGTGAGTGGGGTCGTTTATCGAAGTAATAAGGTTGAAGGAGTCGATAACATTCTTGAATCGATTAATTGGTGAATGTGCGGAGTCGGATGTACTCAGGAAATCGATGTTGAAATCGCCACATATAACGATAGATTTAGTAGATTTATGTGTGATATGTTTTAAAACAATTTCAAAGTTCCGAAAAAATATGTCATGATCTGATTGAAGAGCTCTATAAATACACAAAACAACAAAACCGGTGTCGGTCAGATTCACTGCAGAAAATTCGAACACACTATCTACGCAGAAGTTCTCGTAGCCTGGCAGTGGAGAAGATAAAATATCATGACGAACGTAGATACACGTACCTCCGTGGGGATTTTTTCCTTTAAAATTTTGTCGACAGTAAGAACTTGCTAAATAATAATTAGAAATAGCAGTATCATTGATGTTGTTAGTTGAAAGCCAATGTTCTGTGAGGCATAGCAAATCGAATGGATTTTCGTGTACCAGAATTTCAATGTCTGTCAATTTGTTTGAAAGGGATAGAACTTTGTGATGAAATTTAATTATTTTATTTTCGCAAAGAGTTTGTGATTCATGAGAAATGGGATAGACGTTAGATTGTTTAGAGGAATTTGAATTTGGTACGGCTTCTAGTTCCGGATCAAGCCTGCACACTGCATCCGAACGCGATTGTCACCTTCCAGTACCACATCGTACTTCTGAGCGCAAGTTGTAACTGTGTATGGGGGCGACAGGAGATGTGGATGGAGGAATAGATGAGGATGTGGGAGATGAAGCAGTAGGTGAAAGAACGGGGACAGGAGAATAAATGGGTGTGGAGATAGGAGGGGGAGATGGTAATGAGGTAGGAGCAGAGGGAGATGGAGGAGGAGGAGATGTGGTAGGAGGAGGAGATGTGGTAGGAGCAGGAGGAGGTGTGGGAGTGGGTAAAGGGGCATGTGGGTGATGTGAGGAGGTCATATGTGAAGTTAGGAGAGAACTGAAGTGATGTTTCCCAGACGGTCTCAGATGTAAACCGTGCTGGGTAAAGTCCTTGGCAGTCAGGTGTGGTTGCAAATTAAAAAATGTGATTTTTGTGTCTGCCAGATGATGTTTTAGGGAGTTGTTTGCCAGGTTAATTTCGTGGTTTATTTGTGGAACGTTGAAACGTGGAGGCAGGCTAGAGAGTACGTTTGTGTGCTGAGAGGCCATTTTTAGTTTTTGTAAATGTTCAGACGCGTTGAAATGACCACCCAAGTTAATATCGTTCTGCCCACCAATGATGATTACTGTGTCCCACTCTGTGAGTTTTTTAGTGTAGGTGTCCAGTTTTGCATTTCGCATTTCTATATTAGTATGAATAACATTTTAGCTATAAGAAATACCTAAGAAAATGCATTTGCTTCGAATATAAAATCTCTTATCTTGTTGCAAGAACAGAACTAGTTTTGGAAGATACACCTTTGCCAGGACAAGTTTTGGTTACTTTAAAATGCGTTAAAAACTCAACGTCTAAAACTAATATGGTTTGTGTAATCTCCTCAAACTAGTTCTGCATGTGTGGATGACACAATCTTGTAGCCCGATCCCGGCTTGGGTTTTAGTCGTTTTTCTTGGGGTACTTCGATAGGAATTGAAGGGATGGTTCCCTGCTTGCTACCGGAGAATTAATTAACTTGATGTTTTTCGTGATGTCATTCTTAGTTTTCAACTGCTTTTTGGCAATAACTAAATGCATATTTAAACTCTCCGGAAGCAAGCAAGAGACCATCCCACCGATTCCGATCGATGTGCCCCAAGGAAAGCCGGATAAAAACCCGGGCCGGGATAGGAAAGAAGTCAAATTGCGAACACATACCTCTTTTCCCTACCTTTCAATTATCCCCAACATCAATTATTTTGTAGGATATAAGTAAATTGCATTTTTATATCACGTGAGTGTCTCGAAAAAGAAACATGGAAACAAACCTATTTGAAGATCTAGAATACTTAATAAATTGTAAGGGGATTAAAATATTTGTACAACCCAGTATAATTTCTACTATCATATTTGTTTTAGTTATGCTTCTTTTTCTTTTTACTGTCAGAATTTTAACCGATTTTTTTGCTCTTGTGTTGCAGTACTGATGGAATATTACATAAAGGTTCGAAATGGTTCTCAAACAAAGTTCTATTATGATTCTGAATTAATTTGGTTTCTTTTTCACGTTCTGAGTGTGATAGGCGAGGAAAGTTATCTGCGAAGATCAAATAACTATAAGATCTCGAGTTACGAAGGAAATTAAGAAACAGCAGGAACAGTGCAGGTTGATGGGATGAGCAGGAACAGAGTGAACATGCGGTAGCTGAAAGGGTGTGGATGGACGTTCGTAAACAAATGAAGGAATATCAAATGCAGTAGAGGTAAATCCGAGTTATTCGATTTGGAATTCTATTTCTTGTGTGTAGAAGATATTTTGATCTATATGGTTCTCGTATAGAAATGAAAAATTCGCGTGACTTTCAATTCAATCAAGGTTAATTGTGTGGATGTGTAAATGCCGGTATTTTTACAATAATTTATTCCTTTTTCCTGTAGTTCGTAGCATGAATATATATTTCCGAGATTAAATCACTTAACTATTTCGATGTCAGTGTTGGGAGATTTTATAATTCGTTTCCTATTTGTTGCGGCTCTTGCTCTACACCCTGTATGTTGAAGAGTGCAGCACAATAATCTGATGCCCTTACATGTTCTTCTCTGAATTGTAATTTTTGTGGGTGAAATTGCTAAGAAGGTTATTTAACTGTTCTAATGTTCTTGAATAAGTTTTTCTTCAACTTTCGTTTTATGACTTGCTGCTGTATTGATGTTGAGGTTATGTGAGAAACATATGTATTCCTCCAAGTGTGGAAATCTCCTAGTTTCGGACTCCATCAAGAGATTTTCTTTAAAGAAGCTTCATACCTCTAATTACTTATATTGCTTTTTTTGTTATCCTATTGGATATTATGAATATGTTAATTTATGTAGTTCCTATTAGCAGTAATTTTAAGATGTGAACATTTTGGCAAACTTGAGCTTTTATTTTTTTCAGAACTGTATGCTGTACCTGATGTAGGAAGTTGTATTTCTCTACGCTTCCTTAATCAGAATGAAAGAAGTGGAAATTTATCATGTCTAGTCAATGCTTTTAAATGCATGATTTACAATGGACATGACAACAGCTCAGTCCATGGTGCTTGAAACTCTTCGACATGCTGCTACCCAGAATGCTGAAATCCTGAAACCTGCCGAGTTACGATTGAGAGAATGGGAAAAGGAACCCGGATTTTACTCTATTTTATTGGCAAGTACATCAACAAATTTTGAAGTTCCTATATTGTGACAGTTTGTTATTCAATAATTTAAAAAAAAAAAGATTTTTCTTCTATAAGAAATATTTGACTTGATGTAATAATATTTGTGTAAGTCTGCATATGTTATTTTGTGTTTATTAATGTTCTCCAAACTTTATTTTCAAATAATATTGGAAAAGAAAACAACTTTTGATTGTATTTTTATTAGCCGTTGATGATTTCTGTGTATTTATTCCTGTAATATTTATTTATTTCCTTGTTTGTTTGATTCTTGTAAGATTTAATTGGTAGAAAGTAAGGTTCCTATGACTGGGCTATCTTAATTTTTTAAATTTCTGATTATTTCATTTAATTTTAATTAAGGAGATGACTTATTGTAAGTATATGGAGAAAGTAAATTTTCATGGTTTTAAATTTTATAATTGATGTTATGATTTTTTTAAATACAGAACATAGTGTCAAACCATTCCATTGATGTAAATGTCCGATGGTTAGCAGTACTATATTTCAAAAATGGTGTTGATCGATATTGGCGAAAAACTGCTCCTGAGTAAGTTGATTGAGTACCACATTTTTACTTATTTGCATTTTTAATTTTATGTGGTCAATTAGTAACTTATGTTTTATTGCTTTTAGTGCTATAAATGAAGCTGAAAAAGTGACTATTCGCCAAGGTTTAGTTTCCAATTTTCGTGAACCTGTTAATCAAGTTGCTACACAATTAGCTGTCCTCATTTCTAAAGTCGCAAGGTAAGAAGCACTTACTTTCAATTTTTCTTTTAATACTGAAATGTTAAAGCACTTTCTTCCTGTCCCATTTCTCAAGGAAATATTGCCTCTCATCTGATGTAATTATAGGAATTATTGTGTGATATATTATCCCTAATGAGTGAAGACATCCTGATGAGTTGTCTGTTTTTCCATTTTGTTTTCAACCTAATACAATTGCCACAAAAGTTCAATATTTGTGTAAATATAGGGGGTGTTTGTCCATCTAATTTCATCACAGAAGACTTTTATTTCTCTAATTTTTGTACAAGGATTTTTTTTATTTGAAAGAAATTTTACATCAGTGAGGAAAAGTTTTTCCTTTAGGGGTTAATTAAATACAATTAGAAAAGCCAAGAAGTATGAAGGAGTTATGTTGTGAGTTGTGGAGCAATCTTGTATACCAATGTCTGTGCTGGGCAAAGTTGTGAGGAAGGAAAATATATTATTAAGAACCAATCCAACATCTGTGAGCACAACAGAGAAATAAGCTTATGGGAACTTGGCAATTCATGATAATTTACATCTGTTCACTTTAAATATGGTCGTAATATGTACAGAGATGTTTTATAACCATCCTATTTCAACATAATTGTATAAAATTAGGTTTAACTTCTTAAAAAGTATGTTCCGTTTATAAGAGAACCTGTTTCCCAGTTTTATCAGTTTCTATATTAATATAGTATATTTTAATCATATTATTATTTTAAGAAAATCTTGCATATTTTCTAGGTGAACTACCTGGCAGTGGGTAATTCTGAAGGTTAATGATTCATTTGTTTTCGATAAATTATCTTAACCCAGAAAGATTGTTATTGACAAGAATCTACCTCCATTGATTGTTAATCTTTCGAGAAAGATTGCATTTAACATTTCAATAGAATTCATATCATAATTGACTCTAGTAAATCATTACATGATAGTGAATTTGGATAAAGCTATTTATTACGAATTTATCATAGTGCCTGATGTGTGGAGGAACAAATGTGTTGAGATCGAATAGTTGTCAATGGGAAAAGGTTATGATACAACACCAGGTCCTCTGCCTCAATTAGGAGTTGCCTGCCTTTTACATTGATCATTCATATTTTCTGGTAAAAATTTGATGTCATTTAAGAGATTGGTGATCAATACTTTCTTTTTGGAAATATCTTAAATAATTTGTGTTGGTGAAACTTGAGATTTATATGACTTATCGTTTCAAATGGTTTTTTGTTGTTGTTTTATTCAGTTGTTATAGTTGTTTTTATTACCAGCTCTATTTTATATTTCTGAATGTGAACATGAATTCCAATGTGTTGATTATTTAATTTTTTAGATTTGATTGCCCTAGAGAATGGCCAGAGCTAATGCCAACATTGTTAGAGGCGGTCAAAAGCGAAGATGCTCTTGTACAGCATCGTGCTTTGCTGATGCTTCATCATGTGATCAAGACGTTATCTTCAAAACGTCTCGCTGGCGATCGACGAATGTTTCAAGATCTGACCTCTAATGTGTTTAGTTTTAATCTTAATTTATGGAATAGTCATATGCAAACTTTCCTTTCTCAGGTAAGTTTTATATTTGTTGTAATTTACAAAGTCTCTTTGGAAAAGATGTGTACATATTTGTTTTTATGACTTCTTGTTAACAACACGTTTCCTTTCACATGTAATTGCTATATGTTAACTACATCTTTGGTGTAGGTTGCCGAGAATGATCAGCAAATCGGATCTTCGTTGGAAAAAGCATTGCTTTCTTTGCGCATTCTTCGGAAATTGACAGTCCATGGTTTTAAGAAACCTCACGAGTCAGAAGATGCAATGTTATTTCTTAATTTGGTATTTGATAGAGCCAAAACTATGTTGGACTGCAGTAAGTTTGAGATGCATTTATTTTATTTGAAAATTTGACGTATATATCTTTGGGAAGAGTGAAAGTCAGTGTTATGTCTGTGTACTAATGAATAATACATTTTTCAGGAAAATCACTTCAAGCTAAAGGATCTAGCTTGGTTCAACTATGTGAAAAGTTCATTATTCATCTGACTAAAGTTCTGATAGCAGTTTTGGAGCATCACCCATTTTCTTATGTTGATTTGATTCATTCATCTCTGGAATTTGCAGTTTTCTATGTTTTCACTCCTGCTGGAGAGCCTCTCCTTTTTGAAAGATTTATCATCCAATGTCTAAATCTTATACGAGGTATTTTAATGTGTGCCGAATACAAAGCAGCCAAAAATATTGAAGGTGAGACTAATTTCTTTTTGTAAGTGATTCAGGGGTCTTTCATCCTCAGTGGTTTTTACGTACTTCAATATAACTTTAGAGAAACAGTAATAACTTACGAGAAGCAAAATGTGTTGAAACATGTAACTCATATTTTTTGCTAAGAGAAATTGATCACTAGAATGGCTCTCATCAAAATTATTATTTAATGAAAAATACTAGTTGAAAATAACTGAGATCAATTAAAAATGATGTTGCTGTTAAGAAATGTTACACTGGTGAGTAAAAATGGCCTCATTCCTCTCAAGTTTGTTATTGTTAGCATAGCTACTAATTATGAGGTCTGAGGCTCGAGTTAGACTGTTCTTAGAGGCCGTCTTTACAAGTGACACACAAAAGAGTGTGCATGGTGAGTTTGCAATTAGTATTGTGTTCAATTGTATAAATTAGATTAAAGCTCAGTCATTTGTGATTTTACTGTTATAATGAAATTATATATTTGTCCAAATTAACATATTTATTTTACTTTTTGAGAACCATTTGGAGACCCCTTCAAAGCTGACACCGAGGGCGGACTGACTCTTTGCCCCCACCTAGATACTCTACTATTAGAGATCTAAAAACTTCAAAATTGTTCGATATAATGATCAATCTGTTTGCGTAACGGGTGTTGAATGAACTATATGAAATATTATAATTTATGGTTAATTTGAATTATTCAATATACTATATTTTCAACTAATTTTGAAACATGAAAAAAAAGTAGTGATAATACTATTTTTCTTATTTAAAACTTGCTCTATCATAAAACTGAGTGAGGCTTGTTGACTACAATTCTTTCTGTCACATTTCCTAGAACCGAGTCAAGAATTATATTTTGTATACGGAACCATAACTATTGTAGTTTTGTCTCTGTATTTTCTATCACATGCATTTGGAAAAGTTATCATCGGGTATCAGGTAGTATCATTTGGAAGTGAAAAATGACACCTTGGTAAAAATTTGAATGCCACAAGCAACTTAAGAAGAGAATAGATTGATGCCAGGATAGACTAAAATTTTGAAGTGTGTTCAACACAATTTAATTAGAAATTCATCCCCCAACTTGCCACTTGGAGACAGTGTAGCCAACAGGACTCATTCAGTATCCCTATACATTGAACAGAAAGCTTGAGAACCAGAAGTGTTCATCTTGCAGGGGTTTTACTGTACTTTAACATCTTTCTAAACTTACGTATTTTGAATAGTTTTGGATCAATAATAGTATCTTATTACAACCTAAAGGAATCCCATACAGTTAAGTCTTGAAAATATAAATATTGAAAACATTGTATTTTCAAGCAACAAAATTTACCAAAATGAAGAATATTTCCTTATCCTCAGCTGTTTTTCAGACTTCGGCCAAGCTTGCCTGAAACATGTTCTGCCAATTGAAGTTTTTGTGAAATGTCGTGATCTAAAAAAATACATTTGCAGTCCAATATACTGAGCCACATTTCACTTAGCCTAATACGAGGAAGTATTTGTTTTTAATATAAATCTGTAAGTTCGGTCATAATGAAGCACAGAGTATTACCCAATTGAATAATAATCAATATCTGAATCTCATTTCTTCCTTATCAATGTTTCTTTTTAATTTATTTCTTTAATATTAGTGCATTTTATTTTCCCATCTTTTCCCTTCAAATTAATATATTGGGTATGCTAGTGTAGTGTTTTAATAATAGTTATAATTTATTGCCCCAAAAAATGTTTAAGTTCCATGTGGATATATCTATGTAGCTATGATACTTCTTTCTTGTGTGACTTATTTAAGTGTTGCTCTCAGAATCCAAATCTTTTTGTTCCAAGAATCATGACACATTCAAAGAATCAGAATCATTGTAATGTAAAAAATAACTGATATGAAATGATAAATAAATTAACTTTATGAAAAGTAGAAACAACATATCTTTGGTGTTAGATAAAAAGGGTGAGTTCGCTGAGGAGAATGCTGATGAGGTGAATTTGCCCTTTTTTTGTAACACCGACAAAATGGATTCCATATATGTGTTTTGCTTATTGTATCAGTATTTTGTATCCTTTTCAGAAACTAAGGAACCTGCTACTCTGAGAGCTCATCAAATCAAATTGAACTTTTTTATTCCTTCAACTCTTACTGAAATGTGTACAAAATTGGTTACACATTATTTTCTGCTTACTAGAGATGATTTGGAATTGTGGGATTCTGATCCTGAAAGTTTTGGTAAGTAATGAACATATTGTGTTATTGGTCCTTGTGAGAAAGTGCTTAATGATGTGATATTGCCTGCAGCTTTCTACTCTTTGATGGGCTGATCAGTAACTCTTTTTGCATTGTTCTATAATACATTGCTGATGTGAGAATATGATTGTTATAAACTTACATATCATCTATATGTAATTTGAAGCTTAGATTTTTTTATATCTTTGTAACATATATCAGGTCACTTACCTTAGTATGTCTAAAAATTAATTTTTACACTCCCTAGTTTTCAACTCCTTCAAATGTTTCTAGAGAAAGTTTAGGAAATGCTTTTTTAAAATATTCATCAATATTAATATGTCGGGTATCAGATACATTTAAGTTTCGGTCTTCACAATTTTTGGTGTTTCATAAGGATAAATTCTTCTAGAAGTTGCTATTTTTTTGTGGTATATAAAATTTTAGTTTTAACATTGGTGGTCAAACTTGAAAATATTTTTAGAAATAACATAATAATTACTATAATTATTTATAATGTTTTTCTAATTTTATTTCAGCCACAGATGAAGGAGGAGAGTCTTGGAAATACAGTTTACGAGTGAGTATTAATTAGATTCTTTCATATAATTAATATTCTACAATTTTTCCAAATACCATTTTCTCCTGTTTAATCTGTATTTTCAATGACAGTGCCATGCATTTGTGAGAGTGGAGGTTGAACATAAATATGAATGAACAAAATAATAGAGTACAATGTGATTTAACATGATATCTTGGCAATGAACAATAACCAATGCATGATATGGACAACAAGTCAATAATGCACAGTACAAAGACTACAAATAGTTCATTTGTAATTTTATTCAAGTAAAATTTGGTCAACATGATATTTATGTCTATATTGAAGAACGTAGGAAGGATACTTATATTTATTTATTTATTTATTTATTGAGAATATACGGGATAAACCCATTTACAAAATTAGATACAATTGGTGGGTGGCACAAGCAGTTCATCTATATTTATGCATATTTGTGAAACACTGAATGAGACTAATTGACTAGGTACCAAATCCATATATATTAAAATTACAGATAGTACAAAAGACTAAATAATGATTTGTTGTCATTGAATTTCTAATTATTCATAACAATTAATTTTTGAGTGAACTTCAGTATTAAATAAATTGGAATTATAGATGTCCAACCAACCAGGAAGGTTATTACAAATTTTTGTGTCTTGTTATGGGATTGATATTTAAAAGAAATATTAAACAGACCTGCATATTAATGTTAGAACATTGAAAAATTGCCATATTGTGATGTTTTCACTGTACAATATGAAAATTGTGATGTTTCATTCTGTGTATTTTTATTCATCTATTAGAATCACCTCAGGAGCATGGTATTGAATTCTATTTGTGCCAATATGGTATTCCATAGTACCAAACATTTTATATTCTGTGGGACATATCAATTATTTTTGTTTATGATTCCTATGCAGTGAATTGTAATATGTATTGATTTGTGACTCTACTTTAATACTCCCACTTAAGTTATTTTACTGTGTGTGCATTCAATTCTTGCCTTCTTTGCTTTCATATTAAGTTCCTTATTTAGCTTTGTAATTGAATTTTGGGATATTTATACAGAATATGTTTCTATTTGGTTGCAGCCCTGTACTGAAACACTATTCCTGACTCTTTTTCATGAATTTCGGGTAACACTTGTTCCTGTTCTTTTGGAGATGATCCAAAACAATTATGCGTTGGTCCCACCTTCTGACTTGAATGCAATTCTTCGTAAGGATGCTGTTTACAATGCTGTAGGCATTGCTGCTTTTGATTTATATCATGAGGTAAGTCTTTTACAAGGGATATTTGTTATGAAATTATTGGGAGACTCCCTTTTATCACTGAAAATAATAGAACACCAAATGTAGATTACTTGGAGTATTGAATAGTGTGAGGCAATGGCTCTCATCCAACTTGATCTCACTCTACCCAACTGGGGTACGTGTGCGCTTCTCTTCACCTCAAAGAACATATGAACTACCATATTTACCCCAATCTAGTTCCTCTGCCCCCGCTCCTCTCCTCTTCTCTTTCTTTTCTCTCGAAAAAATCGCCCAAAAATATGCGGGGGACAATATTTGGAGTTTAGGATGGGAAAACTCATTCAAAGTTTCGTGGGTGAAAACTAGTTTAGTGAACACAAGCAGTACACGTAAGGTAACACAAAGAACATCAATTGATGATTTGATGATTTAATGCTTATTCAAAGTGGAAACCGAACTGACCCATGTCATGTAGGAATGACTGATTGCTGTCACTGTACCGACTGTGATGCACAATTCTGTAGAGACGGGGATCTTCTTCGAAACAATGAAAGTTGGGTGATTTGACGCTAACTTCAAACTAAGCTATGCTCTGACATATGGAAATAAAGCGGTGACACACGAATTCGAAGTAGAGCTGAAATTTGTGTGGATCTGGTGATGTCAAAAGGAGAAGTTGAACTGCACCAGTCAGCTTTTCATTTTATAATCTTATAGTTACCAGAGCCTACCATTTTACATGGAATTTTGAATGAGAATTTCCCTTCAGAAAGACATTAATTTTACTCAACTTCATTTCCCCCCCTGATTTTTGCCTCCTAAAATGAGGGGGGACTATATTTGGGTAAATACGATAATAAATTGAACTAAATTGTCATTACAAAATTCTCCCCCTTTCTTTCTCTCCCTCCGTAGTGGACATGATTCCCCCCCTACTGAATCTCCATATTGCACCTATATGGCAAATGTAAGTGTGATTTTGTACATGATATGATTGACATATTACGAATTATTCAAATATTTCATTCTTTCTTCCTTGTGATAGAAATATAAATTGTAATTTATACTTCCATTCTTTACTGTCCTTTTTTTTTTTTTTTGTCTTTCTAATAATTCATCTTTCTATCTTCAACCTCTGCTTATGAAGTTAACTCACAGATCTGCTTTCATTGTCAAAAAAATACCTCTCAAATTATTATCAGGATTTGTCTAAGTACACTAGATCATGATTATTGTATTTCTCTTTTTCTTTTGTTTTACTGAATTTGTTTTGTTTGTTTTTTTAGGTAAATTTTGACCAGTGGTTCTCAACAACTTTGACTCAAGAATTAAAAGTTAAAGACGCTAATTATAGAGTAATCAGAAGACGAGTAGCATGGCTTATAGGACAGTGGACAGGTGTAAAGTTCTCTTCTGAATTGAGACCAGCACTGTATTCTGTGATGTTGCCTTTACTGCAAGCAGACGAAGATATGGCAGTTCGTTTAACTGCATCAAATTCATTGAAACTCACTATGGATGATTTTGAATTCATTAGAGACCAATTTCTTCCTTTCCTGGAACCTGCTTTCTCACTTCTTTTTGCATTACTGAAAGAAGCCCATGAATGTGATACTAAGGCAAGTAGTCACCATTATTATCTTGCTTATAATGTGTGAAATATTACACCAAATTCCTTTGTTCTGTTCCTTAGCTTTGCATTGTTCCAATTGTACTTCTTATGTGTTACGGAGTGCATACCTTCATTTTTGTCTGTTCTGCATTTAGGTTCTTCCTATCCACATTATCATTCTACATCCTTTATGTGCTAACCTAACTCCTTCTTTACTTGTCCCATACTTATTTATCTTAATATATTCATATATTCTTATATATGTTTCAAGTCTCATACACATTTTATTTTCATTTATGTTTTCCCAATTGCTTTCCATAATTTATCTGTTGGTATTTTATTCTGACTATCCACTTCAGTTATATCATTCTCATGTCCTATGTGCCGTGTTCTTTTCTAATTTTTTTTTCCTTTTATGGAGACTGGAATTCCATTTATTTCAAGTATTGATTCAAGTATTTCAACTATTCGTTCTACAAGAATAGTAAAAGAGCCTTTTTTTAGCAATGTCACTGGAAACTTGTTTCAATTGAATTTATAATAGAAATCAGCATTAGTATTTAATAGCTTTCAATTTGAAATTTCCTACCAACCTACAAAATTCATATGCTTTATACGAAGGTACTTCAATTCCTTGAACTCTTGCTTCCCTCCAGTGTTTTGGCTCTGCTGTAGAGGTCACTCCTTCTGTTTCACTGCCAATTATCCTATCTTTTTTCTATATATTTCATATTTCCAAGTATTTTAGTTATCCTTCACTGCACTGGTGTACCTTCTTAATGAACTGAAGTTATTTTTTATCAATTTATGTATAATTATTGGTGAAAATTTTTTTTCTTAATTTTTTAACTAGTTTACATGTTTGACAAGTAGTGTCTTTCCAATTTTTTATAGATGCATGTTCTGTACGTTTTGTCACTTATTGTGGAAAGAATTGGATTTGCTATTCGACCCCATTCTGGTTCTTTAATACAATATCTGCCATTACTTTGGGAAGAATCTGCAGAACATAACATGCTTCGCTGTGCAATTGTTTCAACGCTTGTTCATGTCGTGAAGGTAGTATAAATCTGAGCATTTTGCGTGATTCTCTTGAGATTTTAATGAGTGTGACAATTACAATTAAATGTTAACACAGGCACAAACAAAAAAAATCCCATTATGACTACTAAAAAATTTTAATTATCCAATTTTCCCTTAGCACCCCTATAGCTGTAGGGGATGCTAAGGGAAAATTGGATAATTAAATATTCTTTTTTTATAATCGTAATCTGCTTCAGCACTCCAAAATACATAGGGGTAGTAGAGTCTACCTTCTGGGGTTCGATATTTTTGTGTGTGTGTGCACCTGTGTAATTTTTAAATAATAATGAAATGTTGAATATTTCCTCCAATATTTTAATTATTTTTAACAATGTTGTTTACAAAATTATTCCATATTCCTTTTAATGCCATCATTATTCATCAAGCAACATTACTAAATCTCTTCCTTTAAATGTAGTAGTGCCCCATCTTCTGTGTTTCTTTTATTAGTCATTGTCAAATAATACCTTGTAGTGGTCCCTCTGTATATAAATTAGATGTCAGTTATTTTACCTACTGTACTTTCTCAAATTTATAATTAACTTTGTTTTTCTCTGCATTGGCTTGTTATACAAGGCTTTGGGACCGTCATGTGAGTCCCTAAGACCCTTTTTATTGGCTGTAGTACAACTAAGTACTGATGTGCAACAAGCAAGTCATGTATACCTCTTGGAAGATGGCCTGGAATTATGGCTTGCTATTTTGGAAAATTCAACAGCTATGACACAAGAATTGATGCAGCTATTTCACAACATGCCACCTTTGTTAGGTAAAAATGACATCTTTAATGTGCGTTAAATTGAAAATTATATGTGTATGGCCGAAATAAATGCTGTTTGTGCTAAACTAAACATATTCCGCATAACAACTATTTCAGTATTCGGCTTTTTGATCTTTCTTCAATATTAACAAATCTTAGTATTCGTCTTCTCATGGGCATTGAAGTAGCTGTGAGAAATACATTATTGTTTTTGAAAAATCAAAACAAGTGTCAATATCTCCACAATTTTCAGAGTTACTAATATTTAAATATGTCAAAAATTACCATGTCTTATCTTCATGAAAACCAGATCTCAATATCTTTATTCGTTGATAGATATTTTAGGTGTTAGCTTTTATTGACTCACTCGGTATATCTAAATACTTAGAACAGGTTTTCTGAAATGTATAATATGTATGGTACCTAATATATTCTTGTCTATTCCATATATCATGTTTTTACCTCTCAACTCCACTTAATTTACCTTACTCTCATCCTAGATGAAAAAAGAAATGAGATTCTTCTCTATTTAACTTAAAAAGTTAAGTCACTTCTTGAATATGTCTCAAGCAAGTGGTTCAAAATGATGTCCATCAGAATCAAATACTTTCTTTTTTCATCCAAAAAACTAGCAGCTACGGCCAATTTCTCAATCTGTCCAAATTTAATGTATATAAAATGTTCCCGTTTTCTTTTTCAATTTTTCCTTTAGGCTACCTAATGTAAAAAGTATTGCAATCTATACAGTTAATCAGAAAAAAACTGACCTATTACTAAAAGGTACTTCTTATTTGAAAGTATCCTTAATTAATTATTTTATATACATATATATCATTGAAGAAAAAATTTGTTTGGATTTTCTAATTAAAGGCAATAGAGAGTAAATTTTCAAATTATAGTTTGTTTGTTTTTTGCTGCCTTTTTAAGGTAGTTATATTTTGTGCTAGTTTCAGTCTCTCAAATTTTATAATCTCATCCACAAAAGCTTTTTAAAATCCAACATTTAGTTAAGTTTCCATCATAAGGAGTGATTGTTTCTACACCTGTTAGAGTATAGCTTTTATATTTTGAAGTTCTGTGGCATAAGAATCTTATTTCAACACTCCTCCACTCTCTTGTCACCAGAGAATCGGGCAGTATTGGTTGATAATAATATAATATTTATTTAACTGCAAATGTGCAGATTTTGCCTGGTGGCAAAATATAAGAAAATACAATTAAATATACAAAAATATATATTACAGAGAACTGAAATTAAAAATTGTTGAATAAATTATTAAACTATATGATTAAACTACTATTAAAATATTAAATTTAAAGCATTTGGTGTTGAAAATAATTTTAAAAATTAATAATTACTTATTGCATATTAATGATATTAAATATAAAAACATGTGACACTGAAACAATTAAAAAATTAATAATTACTAATTGCACATTTTACGGGGGATGATGCGAACATTTGATTTACCCCTTTAGTGCACTTCACATTTCCCTTCCCTCCCTTTGTAACTCACGCAATTTCCCTCGTATCACTTCACTTAACTACCACTATGTTCACATCTACACTAACGCACCCTTTCTTCCAGAAATTGCCTAAACCTGTGAATAGATGCAGAGCTCGAAATCTTTTCCACAACCAATGCAAGCATTAAGTTCCAGTCTCAAATTGTTCTATTGAGATATGAGCATTTTCCAATGTCAGTTTTTTGTTTCCTAGTTCTAAATTGTAAAATATAATCTTTTCTACCTATTCAAGAATGTTGTTCCAATTTTTCCGTTATATATTTCCATGCAGATCCATTTGTGTAAGCTTTGAGCCTAGATCGCTTAAAGATTCCAAAATTACAAAATGGAAAAAATTACCTAATTAAACGATGGGAGTAAGAGAAATGCATTCTAGGTAAAAAATGTAGGTGGTGTAATAACTCAATAGATACTTCATTGTAATGACTATGTTCCTGAAATATTTTTTATAAAAATATAATTATGTGTTATTATTATTAATGTCTTAATTAGTGACTAGTTTGTAACTTTTTCTTCTTCTTCTGGATTATGTTTTGCAGTTCTCACATTTTCAGCTTTATTATTTCTCAAAACTCTTTTGATGTCATGTTGTTGTTGTTTTTTTGTTTTGTTTTTTGAATTTTTATATTGCAATTTTTTCATTTTCCAGAGAACAATATTGAAAATCTTAGAACTTGTTTTTATATCATTCAAGCCAACATTTTGTTAGCCCCAGAAGAATTTCTCAAAGTGAGTAGGAGTGCTGTGATTACTTATTTCAAGCATTAATGTAGCCTTTCTTGTAAATAAATTTTCTCGTTTGTAGATTTATGGAGAAGTAATAATCTCAACTTGCAGTGGAATGCTATCTGATATAAGATTAGAAGGAATTGCAATGATTATGCAACTGGTAGAATTGTGTCTTCGAGCAGCACCTACTCTTTCTGTTGAGTTGGTTAAACCCATGCTTCCTCGTATCTTTGAGTAAGTGAATTTTTTGTACTATATTTCAAGTCATGTCATATATCTACCGTATTTACCTGAATATAGTTCCCCCTTATTTTAAGATGCAAACATTAGGGGCAAAATGAAGTCGAGTAAAAGCAAAGTCTTTCTGAAGGGAAATGCTCTGTCAAAATTACATGTGAAATGGTTGGCTCTGGTAAGTATAATCATAAGGATTTTAAAATGAAAAGCTAACTGGTGCAGTTCAACTTCTATTGATATCGCCAGATCCCCACGGACTTCAGCTTATTTCGAATTCTCTTGCCGCTGCTTCATTTCCGTGTATCTGAGCATAATTTAGATCTTGCAGTTTGAATTTAGAGTTGAAGCATCTTCGATCACCCAACATTTGTTGTGTTGGAAGAAGATCCCTGTCTCGTCAGAATCGTGTCACGGATTTTTTGGACAATTTTTTCTCTAAAAAAGGGGGACTGTATTAGAGTAAATA
This sequence comes from Laupala kohalensis, assembly GCA_002313205.1. Classification (NCBI taxonomy): domain Eukaryota; kingdom Metazoa; phylum Arthropoda; class Insecta; order Orthoptera; family Trigonidiidae; genus Laupala; species Laupala kohalensis. Next base: position 94,755 of record NNCF01125808.1, on the reverse strand, counting down.
TGGTAACAGAAAAGTGCAACTTTTGGCTTGTGGACTGCATTCTGCGTGACATGTATTGCATAAAAATGAACTATTGGTACAGGACCATTGCAAATTCTTTTTCATATTCTCAAGAATCTCTCTCTGTGTACTGTAGTGAAGCAAATATAAATTTTGGAATGACATATTAGCTCGCATTCAACAGCAATTCATTCCTATCATCCTCATGAGTCGCATTCATATATTTTGGGAAAATAAAACATTTTACAGTCGCAAGATTTACATCATCCATCACCTCAAAGTAGTGATCAGAACTCAGAGCTCCGGAAGGTTCGTCATGATCTTGTATTTTCCAGAGTATAGTGTCCCTCCAAACAGTTCTCGCCCCTTGTTTAAAGAGATAAAACTGAGAAAAAAATTAAATTTAGTAAAATAAAGGTTTTTCTGAAGGAAAATTCTTAAAAAAATTCCTTGTAGAATTATTGGCTCTGGTAAGTACAATCATTAGGATTTTAAAAAGAAAAGCTATCTGATGCAGTTCAATTTCTTCTCTTGATCTCACCATATCTACATAGATTTCAGCTCTACTTCAAGTCCTTGTATTGCTGCTTTATTTCCATGTGTCGTTTAGAAGAGTAACTACGAATCGCAGTATGAAGTTTTCGGCAAAGCTTCTTTGGTTGCTCAACTTTTGTTGTGTAGTAGGTCGTGACTTCTCGACAGAATCTTGTTGCCGAAGCATGATGGTATATTTTGCTGTCTAGGCAGGCTATATTAAACAAGAATGATTGTCACTTCCCAAACTTCCACAAAACAAGCACCAAGCCAATTAATTTCAGAAAATTTCTGATTTAAAATCATCTTTGAAAAATAAAAATTAAATAACAATGCTTGGCAGAGTTCTAGTACAACTGTTGTTTCTGGAATCCCTCGTTGACCTCTCGTTATTTTTCCTATCTTTGTGTTACTCAGCACATTCAGTTAATTAAAAATTAAGAACATTCAAAGTAAATTATTCATAAATTAAGTTCATGAATCATTTTTAAAACTCTTTAGGTAAGCACATGAAAATGGAATCCTTTTGAGAAAATTAGAATTTTTTCAAGCATTTTAATATTCCAAATTATTATGATTATTATGTATTTATTATTTCACTATTTTAAAGAACGATCAGTCCTAAAGCCCTATCAGCAATCGGTCATTCCTAGACGACATGAATCAACTTGGTTTCACTTCAAATCGGCTTAAAATTCTGGCATCATTGGGAAACAAGTGATCATCCTCCATTATGATTGTGTTCACCATTTCTTGTGATTTCAATAGTTTTCTCTTCATATTAGGTACTTCTATTGGCTTTCTGTTATGTTCACTTAACTCATTTTCACCCACAAAACTTAGGGAGGGAAAGCTGATCATTCTAAACTCCAAATATAGTACCCCCTTGCAATTTTCATAGATTTATTCACTATGCAATATATACCCTTGCATTGATATTTATCAAACTTAATGTAAAAATATGAATTTGCCTTACAAGAGTGTGTGCTTTGTAAAAAATTTACCCCTTGCTCATGAATGGAAATTCAGGCACATTTCGTGAAAGTTTTTGCGTTTACATCACTACAAGAGAAAAAACAAAACAGGCTAGGCTACCTGTAATTACATAGAAAATGTAAATCAAAATAAATGAACAAATTTTTAAAATTATTTACTAATTCCATTGAGTAATGCATGATGCAGTGAATCCCTCTTATGAAGAGGCACTAAAAAAATAGAATAAATGAAACAAAAAATTAGAAAATGAGATTTCAATGGGACATTTTTCTTCATTTTCATTTCTATCAAATTAAAAACAATTCCAAATACTTGTCCCTATATTTTACCAGCTGAAAAAATTTTTGTTCAGAGCAAAATGAAACATGTCCATCTAATGGTGTAAGCATAGCAACACCTGTCCAACCAACCAATAGCTTACCATAAGGTACACACCTTGTTTTGTTGGAATTAAAAGTAAAATAGTCCTCATTCTATAATTGAAACAGCATCCTGGACAGTTAGGAGAAGTTCTGAGTTTTTTATCCTTGGGGTTGTTGATTACAAATTTCAACTATGAAAATATGGAAATTCTTAAAAAACTACCTTGTCAAGTTTTATGGACAAATGTTTTTTTAAAAGTTTATAGTTTTCATGAAATAAACTAATCTAGAATAAACACTCTTCAACATACTTATGTTTTTCATGGTTGAATTGTTTGCCTTTAAATTCATTAAACATACATTCTGACTATTAGCCTTTTGCGTGTAAGTTTTGATAAAGTTATTTTTATAATTTTCTTTGTGCTTTTGAGGCAGCTGATAGCTAATTTTATTTTTGCACACTAAAAATTTCAGGAAATATAAGAAACCTAAAATATTTAATATAATAAATTAAATTATTCATGACATTTTGATCACTCAATTTACCTTATGATCGGAAATGTGTTTTTATGAGAACTTACTATGATCTTCAACCCAACATGACTGGAGCTCCACTCTCCATTATTCGAACAAATTGCTGACTTCATGTTGAGGTTTCCTGAATTCATGGTACCAACCATAAGGTAAATAGAGTGATGGAAGCGTATTGATTGGTTTTTGAAGATTAATTTTATTGTGAAGAATACACTTTATGATGCAGAAATTCCTTAAGAATATCATTTTAATAAATTATAATTTGTTAAAAGGAATTCTGATGTATTTTTCTATTATGCAAATTATTTTCTTCGTGGAATCTTACTGAATCTTAGCTTTGTGTTTATGTAATATAATGTATTGTGTGTTTTCTAGGTCAGTGTATCAAGGAGAAGAAAACCTAATCGTTATGTCAATGTATCTATCAATTATGGCAAGACTTTTGCTATGTTCACGTGATGTTTTTAGTGAGGTAAGAGTTGAAATTTTTGTATGGTACCTTTTTGTTTTTGTTATAAGTTTTTTTTCTTCTTTTAATTAAATGAATGGTAATTTAATTTGAAGTTATTTCAAGAACTTTTTTTGTTATTATTATAAATTTATTTCAGGTTGTTGCTAAAATAACCCAACAAATGCATGAAAACCAAGAAACTATTCTGAACCGTTTATTAGATGTTTGGCTAGATAAAATGGCATATATATGTCAACCTGACAGGCGTAAATTGTTGGGAATTGCTTTAGCGTCATTACTCACTGCTCAGTCAAAGTAAGTTCTTTCTGACTTTTTATGTTTATCACTGATCTTTCTTTTGATTATTTTATATTTATTTTTTAGTTCTGTTCTGGAGCGGTTTTGTGGAATTTTGTTAAATGTAACGGAAGTACTAAATGATATCATTAAAACAGATGATTTGGGAGCACAGGTTGAGTGAGTATCTTTATAAGTATCATTTGGCCATGTATACTATATTGCTGTTTTGAGTTTGTGTCTTATGAAATAATTTTTATCATATTCCTTAGTTCATTACTTCTTGGTGATAACAATTGTCTTGGTCAAGATGATGATGATGATGTTGATTATGAAACGGAACATGATCATAGGCGAAATCAATTAGCTGCAGCAGATCCTGTGTATACAATTGCCCTCAAGGATTACTTTCAGTCTCAGGTATTACATTGATTTTGTAATCTTATGATTCAAATGGTGAATTTAATGTGTGAAAATTATTTTTATCAGTTAGTTATTTTCTAAGTGTGTTAATACAAGTTCTTTCAGCAATAATTTCTTTCTTTCTTTGGTGTATTTATCTTAACATGGTCTTTACCTCTTCCTCCTCACTTTAGGAGTAAAATAGTAAATTCGTGTATTTATTGTAATTTAATTTAGTAGATAATTGAGTAAAATCTAAGTCACTCTCTGTGAACTAGTTGACTCTGGTGTGTGTAATAGGACTTCAAAAAGTTATTATTAATCTGGTATCTTTAATCTCAATTTTCTTTAATATTTAAGATCAGTGAGGCTTGTGAAATTATTGTGGCAATGAAGGCACTTTGAAGGTTAGAAACACATTTATTTCTTCATCCTCCACATATTCACTTCTGTCACTCCCTTCTGCTTTTCGTCGTTTTGCAGTATGTCAGAATGACTATTTGAGGTAGAAAACGCAGACCAGTTTTGATTTCCCATCAAATTCTGTTACTGCCATGATGATTGTGTACTTATCGGAAACTGACTCGTCTGCTGCTCACATTTTTATGTCTCTTTGCTATGAAAGGTAATCAAAACCTTCATAATAGATTCACCAATTGTAATACTCTCCGTGCTTAAAGGTAATCGCTATTATTATTGGCTTTATATTATGAGGTATAAGCGGTCTGTGTTCACTAAAATTACTTCTGTGTGTCACAGTTAGTATGAGCAACTTTCCTTTCATACTCTCAAAGAATAGTTGTCTTTGCTGCCCCCCAACCCAGAGATATTGAGTGAAGTTTTTCAAAAAATGTGGGAGCTATAATGGCAATAGTGGGTCCTTCCTATAAGTTTGGTTTAGAGGGAAACTTAAATACAGTAATATTGTCATCATTCAGTGATCCACTAACTTATTTTCACATTATTTTTCTAATAATATTCTCGTTAATTATTGATCATGAAATGAATGCTACCTCTCAGTTTGTGTGAACAGTGAGAGGACTTTTAATTTGTTTTACAACTATGGAAGAATTGATTTGGTTTTTTTTTTTTTTTTTTTTCATGGAGAGTTAGAATTCAATAATTTTCAATATCATGTTTTGAGGCGATAATTAGAAACAGCCATTACTTATTTTATGTTTCACACTTCATTTCAGTTTCCTAAGACCTTTTTGTAGAATAAATGTTTCAGAAAAAGAAAGAGAGATTGTTAAGGATTGGGTAGTGTATCGAATTGTAACGTACACCAGTGTAAGCAGAGATGATCAGTATTAGTATATCTATCTCTGATTATATTAACGTGACATTGTTAATATAATTTCCAATTAATATCATCATATTTTCTCCATGCTTTGTTGCTCTAATGACTGCTCATATGCTAACTTGTGGTGTCTAATGATGTTAGCACGTGGCTTTGCTTACCTTTGTTTATGTTTATTTTGATATATCGCTCTTTAAACATTGGTTTAATTTTTCTCTTTTTAGTTAATAGCTCTTCAAAATCAAGTGGGAGCGACACAATTTGAGCAATTGAAGCAAACGGTGGATGTTGAGACTTTAGAGCAAGCTCGAGAATTTGTGGTTCTGTAAATAGAAGAGTTGCAAGACTGATAACGGTTGCTATTTTCTACTGAGAGGTTGTGTAAATTAAGATGATGAAGTGCTGTTGTGTAAAAAAAAAAATATTTAGTGATTATTGTTATATTCTTGAAACTGAAAATTGGAAAGACAAGCTTATACTTTGAGTATTATAAACATTTATGAAGAAATCCAAACACATTTGTATTATGCAGTTATATTCTAACACGGAAGATATGTTAATTACAACGAAGGAAAAGTGAAGGAATTGGAGAGAGTGAACTATTGGCACATTCTATTTATTTTGTCCATAATTTATATTCTTGAGAAATGTTGAATGTTTTTATTTAAGAATTGGTAGGGTGTCTTAACATCCTGTAATTTGTTCTGTTTTTTTAGTTTTCAAAAGAAATGTAGAATAATTTATTCTTTGAAAAATCAGGAATATAGACATCTCTACCTTTTATCCTTAAACAGAGGATAAAGGAAGGAACTGTATTTTATCCATGTTTTATGTAATGTTTCTTGTAATCTGTATTTTACTTCAAAAGTGAATTAATGAAATATATCTAATAAGTTGAATTTAATGGACAAATTTATTTTTGATACTTTGTGTCAAAAGCTAGTAGGCGGAAAGAAATTTTTTTCTGTGGTCTTGTTTCCTTTTTTATCATTACCAATCAGTAGTTTTACTGTTTTCTTGATGTGCCTGCAATTCTGAATGTATAGAAATATATTTATATTTTTCTCCATTCCACTTATGTTCTTTATTTCTTACTAAACTCAGTAAAACATTTAGTACTTGTATAATGCATTATTAAAATAAGATACCTGCTGGAAAAACAACAATTCATTTTGATCTTGTGTGTTATTAACATCTTTTATGTGAGTATTTATCATTGAGTAGTTTATTAGGAAGAGGATCTTATAAGAACAAGCTTCACCTTGCTAACTAAAAGACTAGTTATCAAACTGGGTGAATTATCGAGGAATTTTATCCCACAATATTCGGACCAACTTATAATTTTGCCCAACCTGCTCTTCAGTCGTGCCTTTATGCATGATGGACGGAGGTGGGTCAAATACCCATCTGCTCTGTTTATTTTGGCATTGTACCTCTGACAACTGCCAGATATTATGAGAGTAGGAGAACGGCCTCACAATTGGTCATGTGAGTAGGGAGCGGTCGTATATTGTTTCTATGTATTGTGTAAAACTAGATCCTCTCAGATGTGTTTTATTTGTAACTATCCATAACCAATTATTTTTACATACTCATCATTTGCACAATTTTTGAAAACCATATCTAACAGTTCTCGATTCTTCTACTTGTTCGACATTTGGAAAATCTGATACAGCAGTTCCTGGTACTATGCCAATATCATCACAAGACGAAGCTGAGGATCAAGTGAGTTTCGGCTCTTCTCTCCCTCTTGCATTGTGCCTTTGATTCTATCAGCTGAATTATGATGTTGGGATACTTTACGTCCTTGGACTGAGGCGCTACGAAATGGAAATTTTTCTACTTCAATCTTTATATAGTCTGCTGAGGTTGTTTTAATTTTCTGAAGTAGATGATTTTCTGACTATTTGATGGATCCCAAATATTTTAACTGTTCAAATCAACAAGAACTAACTTGCATACCACATAATACTACAGATGGGAAACTTTTTT
>NNCF01125808.1:40022-82303 GCA_002313205.1 Laupala kohalensis | reverse complement strand
TTACTATGTAAACACGCCAACGCTCAAAACGTTTTGTCTAATCTTCCGACTTGGTTCCATGCAAATCGTCTCATTGTAAACACTGACAATAGTAATACAAAATCTTTACCCCAGATTTCTCTTTCTTTAAACCGAACACAATTAAAAACTGTTACGAATACAAAATTCTTAGGCCTCCATATTCTAGACAACCTCAAATGGAATTGTCACGTTGACAATTTTAATTCGCCTCTGCCTTAGGGCCCTTGATCGGAATTGATGGGATGGTCCCTTGCTTGCTTCGGGAGAGTAAATCAGTTTATTGTCCTCCACGTGGTCATACGCAGTCTGTACTGTTTTTTGACAATAAATTTATTATTAATTCCCAATTAAGCAAATTGTGTTACGCATTCCGAAACTTAGTTGTTAGTCCACATATTTCCCGTTGCATATATTTTGTAAACGTTTACTCCTATTTACGTCACTGCATTACCTTCTTGGGCAATTCCGGTCAAAGTATTCAAACTTTCAGAATCCAAAAGAGGATTGTTCGGATAATTTGTACATCTCACCCCCGAAACTCTTGTAAACCTTTATTCAAGGAATTAAATATCTTAACACTTCCCTGCATTTATATTTATGAAACGGTCGTGTTTGTTAAGACCGAATTACTGAAGTGCCACACTTTCTTTATACGAAACAGTCTCGTTCACGAACACAATACTCGCAATAGTAATAATATTCATGGCCCTAGAGTGTCAACCACTCTTTGCCAAAAAGGACCTTATCATTCATGAATCGTTCTATATAATTCCCTGCCCAAGAATATAAAAGATATTATGAAATTGAATCTCTTCAAATCCGCGGTTAAAAACCACCTCCTGCACCAGTGCTTCTACACTGTAAAAGAATTTATTGATTTTAATAAAAGTTAAATCCGTCTTGTACTTTATCACGCCATTGCTCTAGTACTTTTAAAACACCTTATAACAGTTTCAAAACCTATTTTCTTGTATGATTGTTGTGTCTTATGATTCACATTAATTAATTTTATGTGTATTTTATTAACTTTGGCACGGTTGTGTACATAAATTCTGTAGCTCCATCCTGGCCCGGGTTTTTCTCCGGTTTTCCTTTGAGTAGAGGCAGATTTCTTATACAGGTTCTCTAGGCTTTATCTAGGGGCATGTTTATTGTAATCGTGAATTAAGTGTTATTTCAATTCTTATGATTTTTAAACACTATACTTAGATTAATCTATAGTTCGATAATAATTTGTACGTGTACATTTTTTTGCGTTAAATTACAAACATATTGACATTCTATTAGTATTATAACTCGCAGCTAACTTTTCATCATATCTGGGAATTTTTGCTGAAATTTTTGAATCCGCCTCTGCCTTACGGCCCTAGATCGGAATTGATGGGATGGTCCCTTGCTTGCTTCCGGAGAGTAAATTAGTTTATTATCCTCCACGTGGTCATGCGCAGTTTGTACTGTTTTTTGACAATAAATTTATTATTATTATTATCATGCCTGAAACAATGTATCGCCTATGCTGATGATATACTGATTACATCAAGAACATACAAAACATTGGCAGAAACATTCTGTGCACGTAAAGAGACATCGTTAGATTATGGTCTAATAATTAACAGCAACAAAACTAAATACCTAAGATGCAAAGCAGGCGAAATAAAACTAATAAATATTCATGTAGATGGCGAAGAGTTTCAAAAAGTAAGATCATTTAAATATCTTGGATCAATCGTAAATGGAAGCAACAAGATTGAGGAAGAGATTAACGAAAGAAACTCAGCCGGCAAAAGATTATACTGTGCAAACAGAGCATTGTATAAGAGCAAATTACTCTCGAAATTTGCTAAACTTCATCTGTACCAAGCCACAATATGACCAATAGTTACATATGCTGCAGAAACTTGGACTTTTAAACAAGCAGATATTCAAAACCTAATGTTTTTTTAAAGAAAGATTCTAAGAAGGATATATGGACCCATAAAGGTGGAAGATGGTATTTGGAGACTAAGAACGAACCTGGAGCTAGATACAATTATTAAACACAAGAACATCATAAATCAGATAAAAGCATCCAGACTGAGGTGGCTGGGCCATGTATGCAGAATGAAAGAGGATAGAACAGTGAGAAAGATATATGAATGGAAACCGCTAACATCAAAGAAGAGAGGAAGGCCCAAAACCAGATGGAAAGATGAGAATGATGATGTCTTAGAAGATTTAAAGAAATTGAATATTAAAAATTGGACAGTGAAAATGCAAGATAGGAGATGGTGGAAAGCTATTGTGGAGGAAGCGAAAACGATGAGATAAATCGTTGTAGTGCTTTTTAAGAAGTAGAAAGAAATAAGTGGAATTTAATTTTCTTCATAGTTAAAATGTGTTCCTAGAGATGTTCAATTCAAAAAAAGAAGTTCAGTATTGAATTCAATGACAAAATTCAACTACTACCATATTATAAACAAATAAAAAAGAAACGCCCATAGAATACGGCTGTACTTTTGCCTCTCCTTTTAGTTCTCGATTGAAGATGTGTAGAGTATTTTATTTCAGCGTTGACCCCAGTCCCAGTTCACCCTTTTTTCCCAGTTGTGTGCGAAGCAGCTGGTGTGGGCGGCAGCGTGCGAACGTAACATTCTGCTGACACGAGTAAAACACCCACGTGTCTACAGCGACAGAATGAGTCGGCAATTGAGTGAATGAGTGAATCAATGCTGGCATAGACTCCTCAACTTTCACGTGATCTTAGGGTTCCTCCCTCATTACTTTTCTTTTTTCTGCGCGGATATAACTATACTTTTGCAAGCATAAGAATAAAATTATTAATGTCAAATCAAATAGTTAAATAAAATTACTAATGTCAAATCAAATATAAATGAAAATTATTTACGAGTCAAATCTTTATTCTTCATATTCTTTGTAACTGGTGATTCACCAATCATTCTGAATATTGGTATTTATTTTATGGGAAGACCGACATGGCTTCTACCTTTTGGGATCCGTAATTTAATTTACATTAAGTTCCTTTCTTTGTAATTTGTCTTGTTTAATTTAGCTGTAAGATTAATATTTGTATTATATATTTCATGATATTTTAAAAAAACTCAAAAAGCTCATTAAAACGCATTTTCCCTGAATCACTCCTTTGAAATCGGAGTTTCGAAATATGCTTCCTTATTATTATTATTATTATTATTGAGAAGTTGCTGCAACCCCGCCTGCTGGCAGCCATCCAGTCTGGTGGTGGCTTGGTATGGTTTCAGAAAAGGGCTCTCTACAGTACACGCCATAAGGGCTGTAGTCGGCGCAGCCGAAGCCACGGAGCAGGGGAACCGTTATTCGCGACCGGTGTGTGTTCTTGTCACACTGGACGTGAAGAATGCATTCAACTCTGTGCGCTGGTGCGACATGCTGGATTCCCTCAAAGACCTCAATGTACCAGGATACCTTCTACGCATAATTGGGGATTACCTGCACGATCGAGTCCTGCTCTACGATACGGAGGAGGGACAGAAAACGAAGACTATCACTGCTGGTGCGACACGGGGATCAATCCTGGGCCCAGATCTGTGGAACGCATAGTATGATGAATATAAATATANAGTTGATATCGTTCTGCCCACCTATGATGATTACTGTGTCCCGCTCAGTGATGATTACTGTGTCCCGCTCAGTGTCCCGCTCAGTGATGGCGTTCTGAAGACTGAAATGCCACAGGGAAGTACCCTAATCGGATATGCTGACAACATCGCAGCAATTATCATAGCCCGTAACGTGGACTTTGCACAGCTGAAGTTAAACCAAGTGATGCGACGCGTCCACGGATGGCTCGAAAGGCATGGACTCCAACTGACCGCGGCAAAAACAGAGATAGTGCTCCTGACGAAGAAAAGGATTCCCACCGCCCTAGCTATGAACGTGGGAACAAAACCAGTCGAGACCAGGAGCTCATTGAAGTATCTGAGACTCGTGCTGGACACGAAACTCACGTTCTGACAGCAAATAAGGCGAGCTGCGGACAAGGCAGCAAAGGTGACCACTTCCCTGAACAGAATAATGGCTAACGTTGGGGGCCCGCGTCCTAGCAAACGTCGACTCCTGCTTAATATTATACATAGCATTATCTTGTACGGCTCTGAGATCTAGGCAGATGCTTTGCACAAGGAGAAATACAGGAAGCGCATCTCAGCAGTGCAACGACGAGGCGCACTGAGAGTGACTTGCTCCTACCGGACAGTGTCTGAGCCAGCGGCTCTCGTGATTGCGGGCGCAATCCCTCTTGACCTGCTGGCGCGGGAGCGACGACGAATTTTTCTACGGGGTTCCGGCGCTGAAAAGAGGTCAGCCATCAAGGAGGAAAGAGCGGAGACGCTGAGGCGATGGCAGGAGAGATGGGACGCGGACTCCAGAGGTAGATGGACCGCAACTCTCATAAGAGACCTAAATAAGTGGGTGCAACGCAAGCACGGAGAAACGAACTTCTACCTGACCCAATTCCTTACTGGACATGGTCACTTCCATAAGTATCTCCATAGGATAGGTAAGGTGGAAATACCTAACTGCCTTCACTGCGAGTCGGTCAAAGATGAAGTCCACCACACCTTCATCGACTGCCATAGATGGAGAGAAGAGAGATCGGCGATGGAGAGGGAGTTAGGACTCGTAACAACCGAAAACATTGTCGGGGTCATGCTACAAAGACAAGAACACTGGGTCTGCGTTGCCACGTATGTCCAGTCTGTGCTCTTGGCAAAGAAAGCATAAGATGATGGAGGAAGATGAGCACGGCCTATGATGGCCAAACAAATGGCACCATCCTGAAGTAATGCGAAAGCGGTCCCGTGGTGGCCTAGTGCCAGGAGACAAGGGTTAGCGGGTTTAGTACGTGACAGTCGCACACTACTCAGGGGTGCGGACCCCCTGAGTGTCCATTAGGATTTCCGCTGTTGCCCTCATAAAAACAAAAAAAACAAAAAATTATTATTTTTTAACTTTTCTAATAATATAGGCTAATCTTAAAATAAAAAACTTTTACATTCTCATATACGTAGTATATAGAAAGAATTGTAGTCGTGAAAAAATTCGAAAACGAGAATTTTGCAGAAATTTCCGTTTTGGAGTCCCCTGTTTCCGAAAAAGTTGTTTTTGGCATAACGTCCGTCCGTCTGTGTGCAGCGATTCGGAGGAAATTGGATGAATCAATTTAATTCACATTTCGTATTTACGATAGATTTTACTTGTTGTCGATGCACGTGCTCTGATTTTTTTTTTTGCTTAAAAAAAGGGTACTTCACATGAAGGTCAAAGTACTCTTTTGAATGTTTCTCAAAAATGGTTCCAACGATTTTCCTTAAATTTTCTGTACGTAAGGTTCAATTAGTATGCATTACATCCACATTAGCGGTATTTCGCTCGAACGTTTGGTATAGACGCAGTAAAATAATTTCTGTCTGCTACACGTACACATCTGTGTACTGTTTCAAGAAGCTTGAATAATATGTAGCAGTGTAAATTGACCAAGAAGACGTAGAATATACTTTTCGTAAACTGAAATGAATGATGTGATAATGATAATTTCTTACAACAGAAACTCTACTACATTGTACAAGAATTTCTCAAAGGCAATAACTAGTGTATGACATACAATCTGTTGCAGATAATCATTGGAACAAAAGTACAGAAGGTGACCCATGGTGCAGGAAACGATCTAACAACATCAAATTACACTGTTTTACCATAAATATAGACCTCGACATAAATTAATAAGATAAAAGTAAAACAATAGAATTCCTACCATAGATATCTAATAACCCTAGCCTAAATAAATATTAATATTCTGTAATAGTAGAAAAGAAATGTATTTTATGTTAATTTCTACTTAGCCTAAGTTAAATGAATATGGTTAAATTATTATAATGTTGTTAATAATAATAATAATAAATTTATTGTCAAAAAACAGTACTAACTGCATATGACTACGTGGAGGACAATAAACTAATCTACTCTCCGGAAGCAAGCAAGGGACCATCCCATCAATTCCGATCAAGGGCCCTTACATGTAAATATTATTGTCATTGTTGTTAGTATTTTGACTCGCCATACATCAATGTTAGGATCTATGTGGTTCAATAAAATATTATTATTATTATAAAATACATAGGACAGCAACGCTCTGCAGATACGAACATACATCAAATTCTGTCTACAACGAAATTACATTTACATAACACTTTCACGAGATTTAGAGGACAGCTATGTCACCATATGTTTTGAAATAATATTTTCAATTTTTATTTTGCTATCAAATTTCAAATAAAGGACAGTAACAAGTTCATATACAGACTTGGAGCATGAATAGAGCTCAGGAAGACGACCGAACTATAGAGGACCACGCCAGTAATGACCCTTTCACTATAATTTTTTTTCTGACTTTATGCTGTAGACTGAGAAACGTTTATGAGAAAGTATGTGCAATGGTTTTACATCACTAGTTTGGATTTGGAACGGAATATTACGTGCAGAGAGAAGGTCATAGTTCTTTTTGTATCCTTTCTTTTTCAGTTCCCAAAGCACCAGTAACAATGGAGATGATTTGCATCTTAATACTCCACATATGAGCTATCCCTATTTCCAAATCTTTATATTTGTTCCTTTTCTCAAATTCATTGATGGAGATGATTCATTTATATCAATAATTAGACAATTACTGTTGGATTTATTAAAATATATTATTATTTTTAATATGAAACATTTTCTAGGAGATGTACATCCACTATATAGTAAGTGAGGGGCCATTACAACACACCTCCTTCCACGCTTAACTTTAAAGTTCAACACAGTGCGTTCAATTTTACATGTATCCAAAATGTCCGACATTTGTGATTTAGTGATTATTTCTGTTGAATTTTTTCAGGTACTTTTTTCGATTTTTATTCACAAAACCATTTGCTGTGATAACTATAGGAATGTTATCAATGGAATGAAGAGAGTATATTTCTTTGTATTCTATTGCAAGAGGGGTATATTCGGATATTTCTTCTGATTCAGCTTTATTACTTTCTCATGTACGAAGTACATAGAAAGTAATTTAATCGTGAAAATATTCGAAAGCGAGATTTCGACAGAAATATCCGTTTCGGCGATCCGTAATTCTGAAAAAGCTGTTTTTGGTATAACGCCAGCCGGTCTGTCCGTCCGTCTGTGGGCAGCGATACTGAGTAAATGGATGAATCAATTTAATTCGCATTTCGTATTTACGGTGGGGTCCATTGGGGAGTTAAGTGAAACCAACAACCTTTCCTCCCCAATTACCAACCTCACCTTCTCGTGGTGAACCCTGTTACTAAAAACGAGGTTCCGGTGTCCGAGTACAAGCGAGGTAACCTTAACATCCATCGTGGGAGGAAATGCTCCGACATCGCCACAACGGCAAAAGGCAGTCTGGAGTCTTCAGACAGCAGCCCTGTTGCCAGACTACGGATCTATGGGCGAATAACTTATGGAAACCCGAAATTAAACTTATTTTCGAAGAGTTAAACAGAAAGAGCCGGGCTGATCTGTTAGCAAAGGAAAAGGTATACGACTTGGCCAGTGGAACGTTTGAACTTTGTATCAGGTTTGGTAGATTGTCCAAAGAAATGGAAAACTACCGTACGAAACTTCTTGGTGTAAACGATGTTCGATGAAATCAAGACGGAGAAATTAGAACTAGAAAAAGAACAATAATTCCTATATTACGGTATGGCAAGAGCAGACCAAGCTGGAGTTGGTTAGTAAAAGGTTCAATGAGGCACTCCAAAGCCGGTCCCCTGTATCAGAGCGTATAATCACAGCAAGATCTAACTGCAGAGTGCGGAAACTGTCGGTTATTCAATGTTATGCTCCTACTAAAGAAGCAGAATTTGAAACAAAACGAGCATTGTATGATAAATTAGATGAAATCTTGTTGAAGATCAAGAAAAGTGATTTTAATGCTGAAGTAGATGTAAATAACAAAAACATTGAACATATGGATAAACATGGTGTTTGAGAGAGAAATGAGAATGGTGAGTTGCTGGTAGAGTGCTCTGGTAAACATGATCTTCAAAATAGGAGGTATCCTGTTCCCACACAAATCTTGTCATGTTGTTACGTGGGTGACATCAGACAACAAAACGCAAACCAGATTGATCACGTATTCATCAGCTCAAAATTTAGTAAGTCGCTCCTAGATGTTAGAAATCGAAATGGAGCTGATATAAACAATGATCATTACATGATAACTGCTTACATCCGAGTGGAGACTATAACTATAAAGAAACCTGAACAGAGAAGGAGAACGTATTTTATTGAAAATCTGGAGGATCTGGAACAGAAGAGGGAATTTATTAGGAAACTTAGAGAAAATGTTGAGAGCAAGAAGGCCATAGAAGAAGGTAAATGGAAAGAACATTAAAGACATTTGCAATGCGACTGGTGTGGAATGCCTGGGATACAAAACGAGACACAAAAGACTGGATGTCAACAGACACATGGGATACCATACAAGAAAGGAAAAAAGTTAAAAATTTACTAAATAGCTGTGTAAATAAAGATACACAAAAGTTGCTCTCTGAACAATATCAAGATTTAGATAAAATGGTGAAACGAAAAACAAGAAGTGACCAGAGGCAAGAGATAGTGAACCTGGCGGAGGAAGCGCAAGGATCAGCATAAAAGAACGATCTGAAAGAGCTACATCGGACTATCCGCAAACTATCAGGCGAGAGAAGATCCAACAAAGTGCCCGTAAATGACAAGTTTGGTAAAGCTTTGTGTATGGTGGAAGAACAACTGGAAAGATGGAAAGAATCATTTTGAGGAACTGCTCACCACAGAATATGAAATTAGCGGCACTACCACTGAGTGTACAGAGAATGAACCAGTTATGAATTTGGATATTGATACGAGTGCACCAGCCCGAAGAGAGATTGCTCTGAAGGAAATGAAAAATGGGAAAGCTCCGGGAAAGGATGGAATTCAAGTTGAAATTTTGAAAGTGGACATAGCCTCTTCCGCTCGGTTACTGACAGCATTATTCCGCCAAGTATGGGTTGAAGAACAATACCCACAGGAATGGAAAGAGGGAACTGTGGTAAAAATTCCAAAAAAAAAAAACGGAGATCTGTGGGAGTGCAAGAACTGGAGGGGTATTACGCTTCTCAGCGTAGTTAGCAAAGTGTTCAGTAAAATCATATTGAAACGTATGTATCAAGTTCTAGAAATGTCTTTTCGAAGATAACAAGCTGGCTTCCGTAAAAACAGGTCATATGCATTGATCATTTATGCACATTATGCATAATAATTGAGCAATCGGTTGCATGGAATTCCCCCCTCTCTGTGACTTTATTGATAGCATTATGAGAAAGCTTTTGATGTCCTGTACAGACACCAGATATGGCAGGCGTTAAGAGCAAGAGGCCTATCGGATAAGTTCATAAACTTAATAAAGGAAATGTATAAACAATTTACTTGTCAAGTACTTCATAACGGGAAACTCTCAAATTTCACACATTATCTGGAGTTAGGCAGGGGTGCCTATTGTCTCCTCTTCTATTTTTAGTTGTCATGAAGGATTATGTAATGAAGAATGTTACCAGCAGAGGAAAAAGAGGTATAACTTGGAACTTGACTGATTCTGTTGAAGACCTTGACTACGCAGACGAAGTATGACTCCTTTCTCATTTACACAAACACATGGAGGAAAAATTGGCTGATCCACAAAATTAATCTGCAAAAGTAGGTCTTAAAGTAAATGTGCACAGAACGAAAAAAGTCAGATTATATGGTAAATCGAACGCCCCTCTATACATAGAAAAACATCAAATAGCTCTATCCGATGAATGTGTCTACCTTGGCAGTGTTATAGATACGAATGGAGGTACCAGAAAAGATATCAACGCTAGAATACAAAAAAGCAACCTTTATCTCATGCGTGAAATCCGTTTTACTGCATGACTGTGAGACGTGGCTTAGTACTGAAGACACCCAAAAGGAAACTCCAAGTTTTCATAAATAAATGCCTGCGTTATACCTTGCAGATGTGGTAGCCTAATGTTATCAGCAACGAAAACCTTATGCGTAGCACAAACCAGGAGACATCAATGTTGAAATTAAAAAAAGAAAATTTTCCTGGATAGGGCATACTCTTAGAAAAGGACAGAACGGTGTAACTTGCTGTGCACTTCAGTGGAATCCTCAAGGTTCCAGACACCGAGGAAGGCCAAAAGAGAATGGAGAAGAACGGCATTGAAGAAGTATGGAAGTAGCTTTGCTGTAATGAAGACAGAAGCAGCAAACAGAGTCAGATGGAGAAAAATAATTGATTCCTATGCTCCTGATGGAATGTGAAGGAAGAAGAAGAATTTGCGGTAGAATGTACTCGTTGTCGATGCACGTACTCTATTTTTGTTTACTTTAAAACGAAAGGTACTTCACATGAAGGTCAAAGTACTCTTTTGAATGTTTCTTAAAACGCCTCCAACGATTGTGCTTACATTCCCCGTACGTAAAGTACAATTAGTATGCATTACATCCACATTAGCGGTATTTCGCTTGAACGTTTGGTATAGACGGAGCAGTAAAATAATTTCTGTCTGCTACACGTACACATCTGTTTACTGTTTCAAGAAACTTGAATAATACGTAACAGTGTAAATGGATCAAGAAGACGTAGAATACACTTTTCGTAAACTGAAATGAAAGATATGATAATGATAAAATACATAGGAGGACAGAAAACGCATTGCAGATACGAACATACATCAATTTCTGTCTACAACGAACTTACAATTACATAACACTTTTACGATATTCATAGGACAGATATGTCGCCATGTGTTTTGAAATAATATTCTGAATATTTATTTTACTTTCAAATTTCAAATAAAAGACAGTAACAAGTTCATCTAGCGACTGGAAGACTACCAAAGTATAGAGGACCCCTTTGCCAGAAATTACCCTTTCATTATAAAAAATTTTCTCACTCTATGCCGCAGACGGAGAAACGAATATGAGAATGTATGTGCAGTGGATTTGGACCACTCGTTGATTTTGTGATCTGCTGGGTGGGTGGCATCAATGACGAATGCATATTTTTCTTGCATCCTCCTTCATAAAAGAGGATGTCTGGTTTATTGGCTATGATTGTTTCGTTGGTATGGATTGGGGTATCATATTCCCATCTAAATATCTCATTTCCACTGTTTGAGGGGGTCTGTAGTCGTAATACGGGCAGTTGGTTTTCGGGTATGAGTCCTGTTTTTATGTCGAGAGCCTGATGATTTATATTTGCGATTACTTTGTGGCGATGGAGTATTCTGTATTAGCCAGATTTGTGCAGCAAGCTGCTATTATTATTATTATTATTATTTTAGTTGTGCAATTGTACTTTATCTGTTCAAACAGGTAAGAAATTTCCTGGTTAGGTGGTATATTACAGATTTCTGCAGTACATTTATAGTTAATGGCAACCTTGCAAGACGCCCTTGCTGTGTTTTGCAAATGACTAATTTCTGAAATAATGAGGTAAATAATTACTACTTGGTTTTTTCAGATCTTTTAAATTTCTAGCGTAAGTTCCTGATAAATAAACAAATTGAATGTTTTGAATGTTTGTTTGGTTTGTCTTTTTTAAATTATTAGTGTCAGCTACATCAATGGTAACAATTTTTTATACATTTGTCTATTTAATTTATGTCTGGCTCATTATGATCTACTGTTCTGTCTGTAATGATTTGCTGATCCCAATACAAGGGGTGTCTCTATTTTCCATGACAGGTGATGAGTCTATTAATAATAAGGGGAAACTGTTTCAAGCAAGTTAAAGTTTTTAGCTAGCTGTTGGTGAATTATTTTCGCCACTTGATTGTGTCTGCAGGTATAGTCCAGAGGGGCGAGTATTTGGCGACCTGAAATAAAGTGATGGATTGTTTCATTGCAGGTGTGTCCTGCTCTACACAATCCATCGACATCCTTATGCAGAATCTCTTTTCTGTAATATCTAGTCGCTTCATCCTGTATAGCACACATGTACCCTTCAGTCTCTGCATGGAGTCAGCCGTGTTCCAGCTATAAAGTTGATTCTGTTTTGTCAGCATTGGCATCGAGTAGAAAATGTGGGAATTGTCCATACAAGGGATTTGATATCATTTATAGATAGTTAAAAATTTTCCGATAACTTTAAGGGAGTGTAATCTTCATGTAAACGAATAACTGATGAAAAGGGTCATGACTACTCTTGAAGAAGTTTCTTAGTTTTATATCTGTCAGTTACTAAGATTTCCTTTGTTGTTGTTATTATTATTATTATTATTATTATCATTATTATTGTTGTTGTTATTATAAGTAGTAGTGTGCTTTCTTAATAGGCCTATACAATACATAGGCAATATCCTGTTAAGTTCGTATCTTTAATATCTCTTCTCTCTGTTTTGATGATTAAGTCAAGTTTATGTGAACATATGAAATAATTCATCATAATTCATAAACATTAATAATTAAAATATCGAAAATTGTAAAAAAAGATTTAAATTTTTTAATTTTAACTTTACTAACATTCAAAAGTGAGATGATGTATTAATTAGTTTGTGAAATGTAGTGAAATGCGAAAACTCATGTTTTACTCAATTGCACAATATTAAAATCGAAATTTCAAAAAAATCCCTTCTTACTGGGTCTAGACAATATAAAAGTAACATTCAGTAGAAATTTCGAGATCCTCTAATAATTCTTGTTCTGCGTTGTTTCGTTGCTTTTGTAGATGCGGGGGAGAGGTTTGCGATCACAGTGAAAAGATACCGTTTTCTCGGTGTCTACAACGAGATAATGTCATAAGTAATTAATTTCATTAATATGATAAATAGCATAAATGAGTTGATCTCTCCTCCAGCTCTAAACTGTGTCACAGCTTGCTAGACGTAACATCAACATGTCCGATCCATTGTTATTGCCCTCTAAGCTCGCAACGTCTCGCCGTGTGTAGATGGCGGCTCGTGATCCCCTTGGATAACTTCATGGATTAAAGTTTTTACTGTAGTATAGCGTTAGTAGTTTGTGTGCATCTAGTAATTTCTCATTTCCTGGTTATGTCTTCTTTTTTTAAATGATTTATGTAATGTCTTGAGATATGTTGATATTTGAGTTGTAATTCAGGAGGGCTTTTAGTGGGTAAGGTTGAGTCATTCGGCGAGTCCCACACACGGGGAGAGTCATGTTGACTCTCCCTAGTGCGTAACTGAATTTTCCCTACCTGTACAAGTTTTAGGGCTCTAATGACCTCGATGTCGACAAGCCGTAAAGCCCCACAAAAAAATAAATTCTCTCGACCCAATCTCAATAACTAGTTTATATTTACTAATACACTCTTTTTGTAATTAGATACAAATATTCTGACTCCAAATAAGAAAAATAAGTTTTTGTTACCGAATGATAAAATTCCTTCAAATTACTTGAAAGCAGTGATCAGTGTCACATATCTGTTTGATATTACCCTCAAAAATTACAATTCGAACTGTTCCTGTTTTAACTTCGCGCTCTGATGTCATTCGTTGAACAGCCAATCAGAATGCAGGACTCGGCTACAGTTTCATAGGCCACTTGGGATGAAAATAATTACACGAGAAGTAAACGATTACAATTTTTTCTTCGAAAATGTATCCAAGAGGAAAGTGTTTTTTAAATGCGGTAACATAAAGAATTTATTTGATTAATTTTATGATAAGTTAAATGTAATTTTATCATACTCAAAGAATAAAATGAAATTATATTATATTTTTGCTTTTTTTTTCAGTCAAAAGTTAGTCAGTCTCAGAACCAAGTCAACTTGACCCAATAGAAATGATGCTCTCAAGGATATCAGCGATATAATATAACTTCAAAACGTTCTTGGATATTTCTCACTGCAGATATTTAATAGGATTGGTTCTCGGATTATCGGGTTGGCTCTGGACTGTGTTCAATAGGACGCTAGCGACGAGCTCTGTTGAGAATGCCAGGAGATACTGCTTCACTCGTTTATTCGATATATATCGGAAAGTCGAGCTTTACCTTGCAATATCGATATGAAACATCAACTAATAGACGCCATTTTTCTAGTTGTGTAGTTTATTATGTACAATTAGAGTGGATTTGAGAGTAAATATTCTCTAAAATCATTGTCTTCTTACGGATAACGTATATTTCATGGTTTGTCCGCCTGCAATTTTGGTTTTACTCATAATATGAGCTTAGTATCTTCTTGCTGTAAGTGATAACATGAGGCCGTGTACAAAAGAGGTTGTTAACGTCTTGTGAAACACAAGCATCTTTTCTTGAAAGTATCTGCTATATTATAGATAGTGAGTGCGTCTTATACATGAATGTGGATGCTTCAACGAGTTTGGAAGCTAACCCTTTGTGAATAATTTTGATCTTTGTGCTTCAAATCGCGTGGTGACTTTGAAATTGTGTGCTTTGCCTTGAAGTATAGAAACTGTTATATGTTGTTTGACGCTGTCGTAGACAGAGAATGATAAGGTATTTGCAGTTTGTTGCCGTCAGTTAGTGATTATTTGTAATTGTGAGAATTGTATCTTTTGCAGACCAATTTTTGCTTTAATGTATTGTAGAACCACCTGTGACATGTCTCTCTTTGTTCTGATTTGTAACAATTTTTTCGAAAACTTTTAGATTGACTGATCTTTATAAAGTAATTTTGATGTATTTTTTGTATGTTTCATGTCAGTAATATGTGTGTACTATATTATAACCTATTTGATACCAATGTAGTTTTATCTGTATAAACAATATTTGCAAGCCATTTTGGGGTTACTAAATTAGCTACTCATTCTCTTTGATCAATTTAGTTGCCATGTAAGTTGCAATATAATTAACATTTCTGTTATAAATATTTCTTTCCCATGTGTAATCCTTACTCTCTACGTCGAATAGGTTTCATTTCTTAGATGTTTCAAAACAATGCATAAACTCTGTTTAAATTGTTCCACATATTGACATTAAATATTCATGTAACATTATATGTAAATATTTGCTTAAGTTTCTTTTATTCAATATTGTTCTCGTGTTAATGTATTAAAATTATTACTTAGTGTTATGCTATTTGCTGTAATACATTGGAGTATTAATTTTCTCTCTGATATTAATATCTCTTAATTTTAATGAAGTGGTCAGTTTCTTATTCACTGTATGTTAAGTTAGATCTTAAGTCAAACATTTTTCATGACTTTGTTTTTTTTCCATAATTTTACTTTTTTTGATTTACAGCAGGCAAGGGAAAAGAACTCATACTAAAAAAGATGTATGATGGTGAGAATGGTTACATGCATGTGACTCTCTTTTAATTTTGAAGCTGATGAGACTGCTATACGCTGATTTATTATTGATATAGCAGGTAATTAATTGATGTTGTGCTTAATGTAATTATCTTCCTTTCAATTCTCTTCCATTTCCTTTCCTCTCTTCATGTTGAAGTTCTTTTTAATTTCAATTTTCATTTATGATAATCTAAGAAAATGAGAAGAATTGTATACATTTGGAACTTATTTTGAACATTTTTTTGAGTTTTTATTTTTCACATTTGCTATTCTGTTATACCAAAAACCATTTTTGTTGTTTAATTTGTAATTGATGTTATACAATTTCTGGTTCATATTTTCAATTTATTTGCATGCATTCTTTGATATTTGTGTTACAATAAAATATTCTTTATTAATTTTATTGTGTCTAATTTTCAGATGGACTTATGTGGAGTAATATGTTCACAAAGGAGTTGAAAAGTAGTTAATAGTTCCTTGCTTGCTTATGTTATCATGATTGGACAGACACAGCATAAAGGAAAGCATGTATGTTTTACTGTGATATTCATTTAAGATGTACTTCCCTGTGTGAAACGCTGATAGCGTAATTGTAGTTCCAGAATGTGGTCAACAACGTTGCAGTCTCAGCAGCAGCAACAGCATGCTCAGCAGCTGCAACCTCAAAATCAACAGCATCAACAACAACTTCAACAGCAGCAACTACAACAGTCTGGATTACGAACTCTTGGAATGACTTCAGCAATTAGTCTTGCATTACCCAAACCTCTCGATTACCAAAGGACAGAAGAACTTAAGGACACTCTCAAACCTTATAATGTGTTTGAAACTGATGAGGAACTTAATCATCGGTAAAATTTATAAATTTAAAAAATGTGGAATATGTTTTCTTTTCAATTCCCTAGAGGGCATGTGTGACATTTCATAATTATTTAAGGGTGTATGTAATTGTTGGCCTAACATGGTTTAATGGTTTGTATTAAAAGTTGAGGCTAGTAGAGCTCGAGTGTATTGTGGATCTGAAGCTTAGTTTATCGTGATGTCAAAATGTTGTTCTTAGCATAATATAAATCAACTCCTCTCTCTCCTGTGAAATTTTGTTGAATTGTTATTACTTCTACAATTTCTATGTTATATTGTTTGTGTTATTGATACAACCCATCATTATGATGCAACCATCTTTATTTCCTTGCAGGATGGAAATTCTCAGTAAATTGAATTCTTTGGTGAAAGAGTGGATATGTGATGCAAGTGTTAAACGTAACATGCCTCTTAATGTGGCAGAACAAGTGGGTGGAAAAATTTATACTTTTGGGTCGTATCGTTTAGGAGTTCACCATAAAGGAGCTGACATAGACGCACTGTGTGTTGCCCCAAGGCACATAGATCGATCTGATTATTTTACTTCATTTTTTGAACTCCTAAAACAGCAAAAAGAAGTTACGGATCTTCGGGTGTGTGTTTGTTTAATAATTACTTTTATTTAATTTGTTATCATCTTTATTGTGACATTTGTTCTTCCTCCTTTCAGGCTGTTGAAGAGGCTTTTGTTCCAGTTATTAAAATGAATTTTGATGGAATTGAAATAGATATGTTATTTGCACGATTAGCATTGAAGGAANTGAAATAGATATGTTATTTGCACGATTAGCATTGAAGGAAATACCAGATACAATGGTAAGCTTGTATACCCAAATTTGTTGAGCCTCGAGCTGAATTAAAACGTATTAATTTTTAAACTTGAATTAGTTTGACTAGATTGTTTAAGTAAGGAATTGGGTAAATATTGGGTAGTATTCAATGTTCAAAAGTATTGTATATTTCATAATAATAATAAAGAGAAAAGAAATTATTTGTGTAGGATAGGAATTATTTAATTAATTGTCTTATGGGCCTATGAGTTGAATTTTGTTGCAGTATGTTAGTAATTTGTTTGTTTTCTTTGTATTTTTTAAAATTTTGTATTATATATATAAATATATTATAAAAATTACCAAAGATGCTATATAAAAGTATCAGTCAATTTATCTCTCAGTGGACATAGAAAATATATTTATATTTCATTGTATGTGTATGTTTAGGACTTACGAGATGACAATCTGTTAAAAAATCTTGATCAGAAATGTGTTCGAAGTTTGAATGGATGTCGAGTAACTGATGAAATTCTGAGGTTGGTCCCAAATATAGAGAGCTTCCGATTGGCATTAAGAGCTATTAAACTTTGGGCTAAAAGTAAGTATTTTTGGAAATGTGATAAATTTGATGTTTGTGGAGCAATTGANGGAAATGTGATAAATTTGATGTGTAGTTTCGTAAAGCAGTTATTTTCAGCAATCATTTGACAACCATTTTTACCCGATTTTTGGGTGATTTTTTTGAAAAGAAAAGTGGAAGACTAAATATATATAGTATTACAAAAAGCTGCTCATTCAATGTTTCAGGCATCAAAATGTTTCAAGTTGTGTATGTGATTAAATAATAGATAACAAAGCCAATATAAGTAATTTCTGTGCTGAAAAGAAGAAATTTCTTTTCCGATAATGGCATGACTTTATGCTGATTTGAAATAAAAACAGAACTTGCCCATGCTGTACAGGAATGACATAGTGCCAATGTAGCTTCATGATGCATAGTTCTTTACTATCATATAATTATAATATATAAACAATCAAAATGGTTGAAAAAAATTTAGTTTTATCTCAAAATGTCAACTTGATTTGAACTTGCCTATTGTGTTTTTTAAAATTAATTCATAAAGTATAAATATTTTAATTTTAATGATCTACCATGCAGTTAGGAAGAAATATGAGAGATACAGAGATTCCAGGATTAGTTGTTGCACTGAGAACTGTGCCTTGCAATTTCTTTTTCCTCTGGTGATTTGATTAAGAGCTGAAATGGGCCAGTTCTGTAAAGAAAGCTTTTCGTGGTCTAAAGATTGGAAGATATGTTGCTTTAATAATTTAATTGGTCATGTGTTTGAGTGTGGGTGTTAAGATTTGAGGTACTATATAAGTTTTCCATCAGAACTTGTTGTTTCCTTTAAAATCTTAATGATTATACTTATTAGAGTCAACTATTTCACATGGAACTTGGAATGAGCATTAGAAAGATTTTGATTTTACCAAATTTCATTTTCTTCTCAGTTTTGCCTCCAAAATTAAGGGGGGTGGAAACTATATTTGGATAAATAGCTAATTCTGCAGCGAATTACATGTATTTGCATTCTAATTTATGTTTAATAAATTAAAATTTATCATGCTGTTGGATGTGCTAGAGAATTTAAGTACTGACTGGTTTTAACATTAAATTTTTCTGAACAAATAATTGTCAAACTTTTCCTCTGGATTTATTTTCTTGTAGCTGCTATTATAAGTTTAGATGGCATTATAAGATTTATTTCAACTTTACATTCACATGTGTGTAACATTAACTAGTTACATTCTTTTTAAGATTAGAGTTTTGTGTTAATAATAAGGTGTGAGAAACAGTAATTATATTTGATTTGTTTGTACATAAAAATACTTTTCCCTTCCTGTTTTCTGTTTTAATGCCAAATTTTGTCTACAGAACATGGAATATACAGCAATGCTTTAGGATATTTGGGTGGTGTTTCATGGGCTATGCTTGTGGCACGCACTTGTCAACTCTATCCTAATGCAGTGGCGGCCACTCTTGTCCAAAAGTTTTTCCTTGTGTTTTCTCAATGGAAATGGCCTCAGCCAGTTCTATTGAAGCCTCCTGATAATGTGAATTTGGGTTTTCCTGTTTGGGATCCACGAGTGAGTTTTAAGTGGTGTTTTATTGAAGGTTGGATGAATCCTATAGTTTCTCAAACTTGTCTTATTTCTAAAAAATTAGCGTATGAAATTCTTCACGTATGAGTACAAGATAGTGAATTAATGAAAAGAATCCAGTAGAGTTGAAAGGTTTTTGAATTACACTTAATTTGATTTCTGTTTGTAGAGAAAGAAAAGAATTTCAAATCCTAAATACCCTAAAGAGATGCAATTAAATTTAGAACATCAACTATTGGTAAAAACTTGTTGGCTTTTGGAAAGAGTAATAGCTGCCATTTGTAATATAAATAAGAAAGAAGATTGTAATTATTAAATCACAAATCTTTCTTTTCAGACTGGTAAAGTTTAAGGAAATGAGGATTCAAAAGTCTTAACTGTTTATCAATAATTTATCTTTTTAAAAAGAACTATAAAGTGTGTTTGTTATGGGAAAGTTGTGATTATTTATGTTTTCTTAGGTGAATGTTTCTGATCGGTATCATTTGATGCCAATCATTACTCCAGCGTACCCACAACAAAATTCAACTTTCAATGTCTCTGTATCTACCAGAACAATAATGCAAGAAGAATTTAAACAGGGTTTACAGATTACGGAAGATATTATGAACGGAAAGTGTAACTGGGACAAACTTTTTGAACCTCCAAATTTTTTCAGCAAATACAAGTGAGTGATTTTTTCACTATTTGATCTCATTTAGATTCATTCATAATCCCATACTTTCCCTTCTTGCTCATGCACTAATCTTTCCTCTGAAGTGTGTGAGATTAGTCAAATTCTGTTGGAAGATACTACAAGATGTCTGCATGAATGAACCGTGTGAATTATTTCAGAATACTTCCTAAACTACAGACTTTAAAAATTATTATTTTGTAGCTCTACAAAAATTTCTTTTATCTGAGAAGAATTGCTCATAAAGTGTGGTAAAATCTAAAACTCTTCTTACTAATTAAGTTATTGAAACTTTAAGTTTGCTTTAAATTTGCTCACTCTTGCAGAAACATTTGTAGCTAGATGAATTGTACTATTGTTCATAAATCCTAGATTCTTAGGACCCCATCACATGAGGCGTCTTGTTTCTCGTAACTTGTGACTGAGAGTGGTCATCGTAAAATAACATGGAATATACACCCTCAGTCTAAGAATAATCAAACTATTGACAGCTTGTCCTCCATGGTATGCCTCCGATAAGGCAAGAGAAAACTTAGTGTAATGATGGACATCCACTGGCACTAGAGAGTGGCAGAGTTCAGTAGTAAAAGAGTGGTCCATTGAGCAAGATAATAAATCCAACTTATTGCTTTTTCCACAATTAGGCAGAAAATACTATTGTGATTTTAGGCCTGAATATAGAACCTGCAGCTTAGACTTAATGTCCATACCATCAGGAGTTTGATATTTCATGTGATCTACTCATTATCATTCATTAGATCTCTAGCTTTTGGGTTTATTGAAGTCGTCAAACACAAGCACTTTATGATGGGGGATACAGATTAGTGAGAGAGCAAACACATTGATTGTTCCTAGTCTTCATGTCTTGAATTATGAGGAGTATATGCCAAATTCTACTACAATTAATGTTCATTATATAATCAAATTAAATGAACAATTTAAGACAACAGTACTTTTTGTCTGTAAAAGATCTTCAGTCTTGAATCATTTATATAATATTTGCCAACGCTTTAAAAGTTTTATGTAATGAAGATATAGAACTATTTATGTCTATCATTATCTAATTAAGTTCTGAAATTTTACAACCTTTAATGGACAATAGTGGGGACTCGGAGAAATTATTGTGTATGTATTAATCAATATTATGACAATTTTGAGTATTTTTGTTTTGCTAATTTTTCCTATTGTTGCATATTATATTTATTCTTTCATGACATATTACTGCATTATTCATAAAAACATCTGATGAAGGCTGGCAAAATCCTGGCTGAAGTATTGCGAAGTAGCTAATCTATTAAATGTAAAATTTCATGACTTGTCAAGATTAGTCTATGATTTAGTATATCCTATATTTATATCATCTTCAGAAATACATCATATCGGGTGAGGAAAGAGTCATATACTGGAGAAATGTCTTATGATATTTATTTTTTATCACATGTATATTATTTTACAAAATCTTTCCTAAATTTTGCCTTTATCTTTCGACTGAGAATACTCCTTCAGGAGACCTTACTCATTCTCAGTTGCATATAACTGAATCTGCTCTATTGGGACAATCCAATGGATAGATGTGACTCTGACAAATTTTTCTCCTTCAGTACTTCATAATTCAGTGAGATGTGTTAACATTTCAGTAGTAAATCTTTTCCCAACCATTATGATCTGTCTATTTAGTTATTTAATGTATATCTTTACATTGAAGCTGAGTGTAAAAATATGATTTATATAATTAGATTATTATTATATCTGATATTTTGTCATACCTTATTGTATTAAAATATTTGTGTTAAGTATTGGCGATTTATTGATACCATTTCTTTCTGTTCAGGCACTTCATTGTATTACTGGCTAGTTCTGCGACAGCTGAAGACCAGTTAGAATGGTGTGGACTTGTAGAGTCTAAAGTGCGTCATTTAATTGGAAATTTGGAGCGGAATCAACACATTACCCTTGCTCATGTTAATCCTGAAGGTTTCACTCCTATTGATCCTGAACCTAACAAATTTTGTACTATGTGGTTTATTGGATTGGTGTTCGCCAAGACAGAAAATTTGAATGTTAACCTCACTTATGATATCCAGTCCTTCACAAATTCAGGTAACTTCTCATATGACTTGGAGTCTTTCTGCACATTACATTTTTACGTTAAAATTTTTTTCTTCAATATTTTTCTACTTTTTTTTACTTCTGTTGGCCAGTTTTTGGTCAGCCAGAATGTCATGATCAACAAATATCTTATTTACTGTAAAGAAATTAACTTAATTATTACTCTCACATAAGGCATGTTAAAGATTGTTTACACATAAGGCAAGTTTCATGGGAAATATTTAACATCTCATCATAAATAGATTTGAGGGTTTCAGACATTCCAATGTGAGACTAAAGTTAACTTAAAAATTGTTTATTTATTCAGTTAGCCTACAATACGCTAGATGAAATTATTAATTAGTTTGTTACATATCTGTAATTTGAAATGATTATCCAGGATTCCAATGTTTATATTTTTGCTAGTCCTTTTGTCTTATTCTCATAGTGCAGTTTCAAAATAGGGTATTATTAGCAGCGGTTGATCTTCACAGAGAGATAATCTTCTTATGCATCATATTTATTGCTTTTTTTTGTGTTAATTCTTTAGTTGATACTGAATTAGGTTATTCCTAAATTGGGGAGACAATAGTGTCATGTGTGGGTACTACTGAAAATTTTTTGTTTAAATGTTTGTCCTAATAATTGTCAATGGAACATGGCAACAATCTCTAAATTAGATGAACATAAGTGTGTATATTTTAATGAAATGTTTCCATTATTAAATAATAGTGGTATTGTCTATTCTCTCAATATTTTGTAAGCAAAAAGCTTTTTTGCTCTCTTAGCAAGCATCATCTGTGCTGAAAAGAAATATAATAGTACAGAATCAAAATGTTAAAATACATAAATATAAGTGAAAATATTAAAAAGAAGTGAGGGGTAAATGAAAGTATTTGTGAAAATTCTGGTTAAATTTGTGATTAAATAATAGATTCTATGAAGGAGGTAAAAGATACAAATTATTTAATTATAATTTGAACATCCTCTGTCAACACCTCACCTGTAATCATTCTACGAAATGTTTCCAGTTCATCGCCAGGCAGCAATAATTAAAATGCTGAAGGATGATATGAAAATAGAAGCAAGACACGTTAAAAAGTAAGTTACTTTTCTTAGCTTTGTTTTACTATTAAAATATGATTATAAATATTGATTTTGTTTTGTTTTTTCCCCTTCAGAAAGCAGTTACATACGTATCTTTCTCCTAGTATACTGAAGAGAGAGAGAAAGGTTGGTAATTTTACATTGTGGTTTTAAGTTGGTCATTGAAAACAATTTAGTTAATTCAGAATACCTGTGTCTATGTGGCTAGTCTGCTGTAACTCCAACAAATACACCTCTTCAGCAACGCAATGGTGCAACGCCAGCTGCGGCAGTTGTTACGACATCTGAAGCTGAAGTAGCTTCACCCGCTGATATTACTGCATCAGGTGATCAGCAGTCACAGCCCGGTTCAAAAAGACCTTCCACATCCCCTGTTCCAGAACCAGCCAAGAAGATTAAAATGGGCTCGGATGATGGATCAAATCTGGTTAGTTAGGCATTGAAATAATGTATGAAGGTATTATATTCGCATTGACTGAAGTCAGGTTGCAAACTATTCACAAAACGTGGAAATATTAACCAATGTAGTTTTTATTAATTAATAATTCATTCTACTGATTTTTTATATCGGATAAATACAATTGTGTGATTTTAAAACTTTATAGTTCATTTAGACTCATTCCACTCCTCCTTTGACTAGGGTCGCTTGTCTTCAGTCATGTGATGCGGTTGCCATTTCCGTAAGAACAGTATTTTTCAGTTTTTTGTGATTTATTCTTGTAAATGCCCCGTAAGGTATGAAAATCTTAGTCTTTGGGTTCCTATTTTTTTTTGTTTTTTCTTAGTAGGTTTTTTTTCGATGTGTTAAGCTGATACTTTTACCAGAATATCAAAAAAACCTAAACCCGCGAAAGTTTCTCCATATAAACCCACAGTAATTTAAAGTAAAATAATTTAAAATTTGGAGTAAGGGTATGAAAATTCATTGCCTCTGGATAGAGAATAGTTCAAACTATCATTTAAAACATTTTTGAGGGTACTCTAGCCTACTCGCTCTGATACACATAATACCATAAGTACAAACCACTTATTTCACATTGAATACTTCAAATTAATCGTACATAATATTTCTATTCTTTTTATGTAATATTGCTCTTATAAATGTTATTCTTAAGAATGCATAAATATTATATTTTTTATTCTACTACCTCAATGCCGATGATTTTATGATTATTTTTTAACTAAAGGGAGATAGTTCCATAAAAGAAAGATGTTGAAGTCCAGTTGCAATCTCTCATAAAGTATGGTAAATTTGAACTTTTTCAAGGACAATCCTTAGTTTATCATAATTCTAAATTATAAAGCTGGGAAAACAAAATCTGTGCTGTTTGTATTGTTACAAATAATTGATGTGTACAATGTTTCAGGGTGATGACTCTCCAAGTAATTCTATTGTTGTTCACTGTGGTGATGATTCAAATTCTGCTGATGACCATTCTCTCGTGAGCGGACATCTTAAGTTAGAAGAAGAAACCCATGTTGAAGCTGAACCAGACAATATGCCGAAGGAGGTGAGCTTGGTTTCTCAAAGGGTACGATATAAACACTGTTAATTTATCAATATTTCATGTACTTTGTGAAGATGGATAGTATGAAATTGTTACTTATTTTTCCTTTAATTGTATTTGAGTTAGGAGAAGTAATTCTTCCTTTTACTGTTTCCCTACCACAATAATTGAAATTTCGTTCCTTGTTGATAGTTTCTCCATGGGCGAGTATTCAATCAAGGAGAAAACATGATCTTCTTGAGTGCAGAATTGAAGATTATACATTATTTTTTAAGAGTGTTAACTTAACTAGACCATGAAAATTTTGCCATTCATGGATCACTCTTTTGCAGAGTATTCATTATTCTTGTTTCAGTCAAGTAATTGGGTAACAGTAAATGCCATGAGAATTGTTCTCTTATTCTACAAGTACTTTGAAAATACGTTAGGAAAACTCTTCCTTTGTTTAGATAACATGTTTTAGCTAAATATCCCAAAATTTTAAGTTCCTTGTTTAGTAAAATTTTGAAACTGGCGTGGAATTAATATTAATAAAAGTTCCTATTTTGTGAAGTAAAATAGAAGCTTTTATTTAAGAACTATTTTGGGAATAGTTGCATCTTAATATCATTATACTCATTTTCTCACTATTAAATTTACTATATGAAGAATTCAAACATGTTGTGGATGCTCGTTCTCATCTATTATCAGTTACAATGAACAGTAGTTGATCAAGCTAGTGAATTCATGAAGTTAGTATGTTAGAGTGTATTGTTATTTAATTTATATTCTAGACATTCTAAACTCTTTGCGATAATAATAAATAATTCATTATTATTTGCATTATTGGAAGATTTACATGTATCACTTGGCCTTCGTTACTTAACTATGTTAATTATGTGTGCATATTTTAATCATTGAATAGAAGTTACTTCCAAAGAAATAGGTGACTATGAACGTTTAGATACTGTTTTTTTCCGTTTTTATTATTTATGAATATGAACTGGTTTATCGAAATAATCAACATCTTCAAGTTAAAAAGATTGAGGAAGAAATGTATCAGAAACATCTGTACTATTACATAAAAGAGAAATTAAAATTTTTGTAAGAGATAAAGATAAAACGTTCAGCACATGGAAACAGAACAACAATTGATGTGGATGGAGTAAATACTGATGAACTTTGAATATTCTGTGGTTCCGAAATATTAGTAAGAAATACTTACAAAAAGACTTCCAGACATATGACCTTTCTGTAGGCAACCCTGTTATTTCATTTGTCCATTGCCTGATGTCTCAACCTTGATTTAGATCTTCACTGGGAATTGGAAATGATAAATAAACATTTCACCAACTTAGAAACATGACAATTCAATATTATTTAACTTCCATATTTTCTATTCTTTTTTGATTTAGAACATTTGAAGTTTTACGCAAAAAGTTCCAGAAAAGCAGTCAAATAAACATTTTTATAACAGGCTGTTTAAATACTTGTGAGTTTATTTGTCTGTTCTTTTATTAACGGGCAGATATTACATCTTCTGTTCCAGGTGATCACTATGACATATTCAATCTCTTTGATATTTTCATTTATATCCATGGGTAGTAATTTGCTAGTACTATATTCAGTCTGATATTAAATTTGTTTTTTGTTCAATAATGAATTTCATTAGCCAGCAATATGTTTTTATCAGTAAGTTTTTATACCATAGCCTTTATTTGTGTTGTGGTTTTATATGAAAAGAAATTATATATATCCTTATTTTTCGATACCAAATAAATGTTAGTTTGTTTTTCCCTTAAAATTGTAATATCTAAGTTTTTTTAAGTTTCTTTTTATTTCTATACTGTTCTACTGTAAATTTAATTCAAGGATGATATTTGTTGAAAATTGCCAGGACTAGATCAAGGTCGAAACGTCATTCAAAGTACAAATATAACAAAATGTTGCCTATATCAAGGTCATGTGAATTTAAAATGATTTAAGATAATCATATACACATTATCTTTCTCTTAAATATACGAGCAATAATTGTAAGTTTAAATCGGCTCTCATAAACTTGTGGTGGGGTTTGACTGATAGGACATATAGGAGATTTTTAATATCAGGAATCAAATGGCATCAGTGTCAATCTTGAGAACATTAGTTTTTAAAAATTATTATATGGGCAATAATTGTGAGATTGGCTTTCGTCTGTGAATGAAACATGGTTCCTTCTGTCTGAGCTACATCCGCTGGGTGCTCACCTACATGCCATAACATTTGACTGTTTTGTGGAATGTTTAACACTGAAGCAATGCACAACACTCGCAACCTATGACTATGAAATGATAAATGACACATTTCCGAGTAACATAGGCACCATAGGCATCAGTATTATAAGGAATAATAATTCATTGGTAAACCTGTAAAATGAGAATTCTTTTATTTACTTGAAAATATTCTTATATCGACTAAATGTGAGCGTTGCACTGTCCCCTAGTAAAAATAATACTAAAAGTTGGGGGAAAAAAAGGAAAATAAAACAAATATTTAACAATTTTTTAACATAAATTTCAAGGGCTTGAATGGTGTGGATGTTGGCGAGTCCTAAATCAACAACAACATAAATTTCATTAAATTAACTTATCAAATGTCTACAAAACGATTCGTTACAATGTTAATTATGAAGAAATGTCTACAAAATCATTTATTACAAATTTTCTGAAAATAATTTTTATTGTGAATAAATCTGAGTGTCACTTGGAACCCTGATAATTTTTAATGTTTATGAAAATAACATTAAATTAATTGCCAATTCTATCTTTCTATGTTACAGTTCTTTGCTTTGTTTTTTTTATTACAAAGCACAAGAATAGTTCTTTCACAAATGTTTTTTCTGGGGTGATATATTTTCCATTATTTGTTAGTTCACTGATTTATTTTGTTGTGTGAATCATGTGTATCTCAGTGTTTAAATAAAATAAACTTTATTGTTAAAAAACCAGTTACAAGCTGAGTGATCATGCGAAGGACAATAAACTTATTTACTCTCCGGAAGCAAGCAAGGGACCATATCTTCAATTCCGATCAAGGACCCTAAGGCAGAGGTGGATTTAACATTTCACCTAACATAAAAATAGTTTGGTTCGTGTTATAATATTAGCATAATACCTTCAAATTTGTGTTTAATAAAACACAAAGTAATTTCACAAGTACGTGTTATAATCAAACTATAGATTATTCGGAGTGTTGACGATAAATCGTAACTATTAAATAATGCTGAATTCAAGATTTATTATTTCAATAGATGTCGCCCCTAGGTAAGAGCCTCTACCCGAAGGAGAAAAATGGTCAGTGGTCAGCAGCTGGCTTGGTGGGTGGGGCGAGGTATGGGATTTAAGCGTGTTACTTCACTCAATATGAAAGAATGTTTGACATAGTCATTCATGAGAAGAGTTTGATTTTTTATAGAACATATTGTAAATATTCAGAGCTCATATTTTTCATATTTTTTTCGTGACTTTCTATGTCTTCAAGGAAGTTTGCATTTTTTTAACCTCACAAGAATAATTGAATTGTATGTAACAGCACATATAAATACATATTTTTGAAGAGTTTTGTTGCATATAATGCATATTTTTTTGAAGATTTTTATTTGAACTCAGGATTTTTTTGTTTTTGATTAAATTACTGTAATTAATCAAAATTTACATTTCTTTTATTGAAATATGGTTTATAATTAGAGATCGATGAAAGTAGTTTTATTTTTCAACAAAATTCATTTAAAAAAAACTAGATTTCGGTGTTTTAAGAAACTTGGCGCTATTATTACATTTTAACCAATCACAAATAAATAATAATAAATTTATTGTCAAAAAAGCAGTACAAACCGCGTATGACCACATGGAGGACAATAAACTAATTTACACTCCTGAAGCAAGTAAGGGACCATCCTATCAATAAAACTAACTTTCACTGCTGTAACTTTTAACATTTTATTTGCAGAAAAATATACACAAATAAAAGTATTATTAGTCAGCAATCCTTGTTACAAGAAAGTATTGTAAGTTAATTATGCACTCAAAAATACCTCAGTTGTGCCTAGAATAAATTTGTTTTTCCCTTCTTTTGCACTCTTCGCCTTTGTGAGAGATTTATTCTCGGATAATTGTCACTTCAATGATCCCTTTTGTTTTCTGCGCTTGTGGTTATCACTAGCTGTGTGTCTCGTCAGTGTCCCATCTTTTGAACCCCAGCCTTTTATCACAAAATTTACACTTCAATATTTTATTGCTATTAACATAAAATCTCTCCGAGCTGAATTCACTTGCCCGTGAAAATACCGTTACACTTGGCTTGAGCATTGCATGGCCACGTTTTATTTCTTTTGACTTACAACCTAAACACACCATCACTTAAAAAATCCTAAGCACAATTTGTGATAT
This sequence comes from Laupala kohalensis, assembly GCA_002313205.1. Lineage (NCBI taxonomy): Eukaryota > Metazoa > Arthropoda > Insecta > Orthoptera > Trigonidiidae > Laupala > Laupala kohalensis. The sequence continues at coordinate 53,380 of NNCF01125808.1, read as the reverse complement.
TTCACGTTATTTGGTGGATTTTGCGTTATATTATTGATTTCGCATTATTTCATGATTCAAAAATCGCATTTTTGAGATCACAAAGGTCTATTATGAACTTAACACAAAAATAATATTGGGAATAAAAAATTCATTTTATCCCATCTCGTGAATTTCAAGGATCTGTACTTATAACATTTGGACAAACACAGTGGTATTATTCAACTAACCTAATATACACTTGCACAAGAAGTACACATATGTAACTTGTTTCTAAGGGTATATTTCAAAAATTTTAGTGAATTTTGGACTTTGTAACATATGCGAAGAGCATATTTTGAACTTTGATAATTTTTTTTAGTGCATATCTATCGGAATCCTGTTAATGTTGTATGTAAACGTTTGGCGAGTGGTTTTGTTTGTCTTTACTGAGCGTCTCGTGTTAACTTTCACCTTTAAAAATGGCTAAATCCTTCCAATATAACTAAGAAAAATCTATTAGGAACTACAATAAAATATTCATTAATTGATGTTGGTCACATGCTCCTCTCACATTATTCATCCAGAATTAGTTTCAGTATCCCTGTCTTCCACTGTCAACTCCTGCAGAATGATTGTTTGACATTCCTCTGGTGGGGAGATTAGAGGAAATATTACAAAAAGTAACAAATTAAAATGAAAAAATAGTTAAAGATCAAAACTGATTGCAGTAAATTTTTCCTGTCAAACAGACTTTCATAAAAAAATCATAAAAATATGTTCTAAGATGTAAATATTACATAGTAAGGTACTAAGGGAACTAGCTGTAAATTATTACATAATTATTACTTGGGAACTCAAAGGCTTAGTTCTGAGTGCATCAACATCTCCCGGTGACTGATTTCATGCTCCTCTGGTGTTGAGTGGAATCTTTTGAAGAATAGGTTGTTGAATATGTGTTTGTTTCGTTTGAGAACAATTTGATTTTTAAAAAATGAACATGCTTGTCACCAGAGGAATGCCAAAATATCAGTTGGCAGGAGTTCATGATGAGTACACTAGTTCCTGAAGCTAGTCCTGATGGTCAATGTAAGTGGAGTGTGTTGCTGACATCAGTGAGTGAATATTTTATCTTCAAAATTTAATAACCAGTTTTTACTGAGATGTGTATGACATACATTGTTGTATCCACGGTTTTCAGTGTTGAATGAATGTGCTACCGATGTCGTTATGTTTTAGTGTAGATGGGGTGCACTGTACCTTCTGAGATGGGGTAAAAAGGGTGAGATACGTAAGCACTCGAATATGTAAAACAACCAATATTGGCGTTGAATCCATAGTTTTGGGGGATTCTCAGATGAATAATCATTTTCCTGATGTCATTATGTCCAATATCAGACTATATGGGATGAATGACACCCTTAAAAATGAGGTTGGGAGGGGCATGGTGTATAAAAAATATTTAAAACAACCCATATTAGTGTCAAAACCAGTAATTTTCAGGGTTGCTGAGATAAATTATAATACTCCCGATACCGTTTAATTCCATGTTCAGACATAAGTGAAATACTCCTAGGAGTGAAGTGGGTCGGGGGTAACATGTAAAAATGATACAAAACTACCAATATAAGAGTTGAACTCATAGTTTTCTTGGACATTGAAATGAATAGGGTTAATTCTTATGCTATGGAAGAATACAGCATCCATGGGGGTGAGGGAAAACAGCCCTAGACCTCCGTATAGGTGGAGTGGTAAAATAATTAGAAAAGTCTGATTTTAGTTTCTATTTAATAATTTTTGGGGTCATTTAGATGAATTGTGACACAATGTTTCAGTACGAGTTCAGCATTAATTGGGGGAGGAAAGACACCCCCAACACTCCGAGGGTGATGTGGTGTCGTTAAGCTAATGCATGAGGGTCTCAATGGTATTTAAGACCCAGTGTAATCAAATATAAATAAAGCAAGTCTGTAGAACCATCTGGAAATTTTTACTAGAAAGTGTTTTAGTTAAATGCAATATCAGGTCCACCTTGGATGTAATAATCTCTAATTTTGGGTGTTTAACAGTAGAAGTATTGCGTAGGTGTAGGTATATGGTTGTGATGTCTTAATTTCAGTTATCTCACCTTTCCAAACCCTAAGCTTTGGGGTGAGATGAACAAGGCTCAGAATAGAAGTATGTGTCTGGGAAATTTTTCTTTTCAACATCATGCTTTTAAGATTTAATTAAGGGTCTACTAATGATGGATTTTTCTGTGGACAACTTTGTTTATGTTATGTTTACTCATTTTAAAATTCAAGTGTGTGTTTTCCTTCCTTGTGTCTGTGTGTATGTTCTGTACATTGTGTTGCCATTAATGAGTTTTCTCATTGTCAGTTGGGTGGAATATTCAGAAAACTGTAAAGAGTTTTAGTTTCAGTAGGCAAATCTATTTCTCTTGATTGCCTGTCTTGAGTAGTTTCCCCCAATCGATTATTTGGATTGGTATTCAATTGTAACCCTGTATTTTGGGAGTGAAGGTTCTCTACTGTTATCTCTACCACAACCACGATTTTTCATTACTGCTGCTGAGTTGATCAAATCTTATGTTGGACATAAAGAGAGGACACATTATTGTACTATGATACTGACAAATTTGTTTCATCTGAGGTTTTCCTCCTAAATGTACTTTCATTTTATTTACTAGTGTAAACTCAAGAACTTTCTTTGTTGCTATTCTGATAAGGTCCATAAATATGCAAGATGTTTAATTTATCCTCACTCAGAAACATGGACTATAATATTTTATTTTGACTAAATATATTTATTTCATTTTAATGAAATTTACATTGGGTATCAGAGGTATCAGGTACACGTGGGTATCAGAGGAAATGAGGAAGCAGACGATTCCGCAAAGATGGCATGCCTCAAGAATCGCGTGGATTTCTCCACGATTCCAAAACGAGATCTCATAAATTCTGTCAAAATAAGGATTCTGAATGAATGGAGCAATGAGCGGTTAGCTGTTGAAAGGAATAAGCTCCAACTTATCAAATCTGTTAAGTCATGGAGCAGTTCCTGTAGGCCAGCCCGGCGCGATGAGGTCTTGCTGACCCGCCTGCGCATAGGACATTGTCCTCTCACTCATAGGTATCTCTTACTACTTGATGATGAACCCGTTTGTGAGGAGTGTAGCTGTTCTCTGACAGTGCGTCACCTACTAACTGATTGCAGAAGATACTCAAGTATACGGAGACAAATTGGTCTGGCTGCAGATTTACCAACAATTCTCGGAAATGAAACGGTTAATGTTAATAAACTATTGAATTTTATGAGTAGATCGGGGCTCCTCCCTCAAGTTCTCAGGAGGGTTTAAAATTTGCATTCCCTTTTCATCTTTACTGTCTTCTTTCTTTTCATCGTTCGTTTCTGTAATTCAAAAATATAATATTTAAAAAATTGTTTTCCTTTTTTGTGATATAATATATTGGTATTCTGTTTTCTTTTCTTTTCTTTCATCTTTGTATTTAGATATTTGTTGAATTCAGGAGGGTTTTTTTGTGGGTATGGTTGAGATATTCGGCGAGTCCCACTNATCTTTCACACGGGGAAGAGTCACTACGGCTCTTCTCTATGGTCCGAAACTGCATTTTTCCCTACTTGCATGGGCTCTAATGACCTCGATGTTGACGAGCCCTGAAGTCCCACAAAAAAAAATTACATTGGCAGAGTTGTGTACTGCATCCCGGTTTTGGTTTCCCTCTGATTTTCTGTTGGACACTTCAGAATTGTGGGAATGCTCCCTTGCTTTCTTCCACAGAGTAAGTTGTCCTCCATAGCAACTTTGTGTAAATTATTTTATTTTTTATTATGTTGGGAAGCAATGTTTGGCCTTTTTCAAAATACATGCCCTGTTGAAGAATTCTCAAGTCTTTTGGAGTTACCCAGTTTCTTGGTTGTTTCCTTTAGATTTTCTATCCTTCGTTTGAATTTAGAGATTGCTTCTGATAGTGTTTGGGTTATTGTAATTTGCACTGTTTAGTCTTTGTGAGCTTCGTTACTCTTGGTTATTTAATAAGTACTCAAAAGCTTATAATTGTAAGCAGCAGTTAACAAATCGGTTTCTACCAGAAAGCAAACATAATTTGTGTCTTTCATTAGTAACTCACATTCATTCAAAACAAGAATGTTAGAAAGGATGTTGATTATTATAATTTATTGCATTCAAATTGATGACAAAACTAGGTATTCAAATTATATTCAGAACAATCAGCATTACTTCATGTTTTGTAAAAGAAAATTCATTTTAGTCTCTTGGAATAGTATGGAAGAGTAAGTCAAATTGCTTTTGATGTTTTCAACCAATTTTAATTTATAAGTATTAAAAGTTGGTTAAAATTCTGGAATACACAAAAACCTTTGCATGGAAGTTCAGTTATCAACTATTCATTAAGGAGGTTATTATTCTAAGTTCATGGAATGAACTATTGTCAAATATTGCACTGTCCAAAACTGCACTTTTCACTGCTTGCTTGTGAAATGCTATGAAGGCTCTTTTCTCTGTCACCTGTATCAGCTATCCATCACATATAAAAGGAAGGACGCTAAAGTCTCCAAAATATATTTTTGTTTTACATTTACTTTAAGAAAATTAGTTATGTAATGTGCTTCTTCTTTAATATGAAATAAATTTTTAACTAATTTCAGTTATTTTGTCTTCACAGGAAACAACTAAGCCAAGTGCTCTACATGAAGAATATGTATGTACATGACCAATGGAAATCAGCACAGACTGCTTTCAATAGTAAGTAATAAGTAGTTTATCAGGGAAAATTCTACTCATCTTGGATATAGACCTTTAGCATGATTTTGTTATGTTCACTTTTGTGTTTTAATGAATGTATGTTCAGTATTGTATTCTGTTGTCAATGATTTTAAAGATAATAGCAATTGTGTTCAGTGTGAAAGTGACTTTCACAACCAAGACTGCAGATGATATTAAGCATGGTTATTTTTTATTTTATTGATATGGATGAACAAGATGTTTTTCTATCATGTTTGCAAAGAGTACAATGCAAGTATTTAAATTAAATATATAGCTTTGTGTGAATCTTCTGCCAAACCGTTTGTAGCTTTTCCTGATCACTATATTCTGTTCTCTTAGTATGCCCACACAAAGGCCCCAGTGAAGAAATGGTAAGTTGTATCAATATTATTCCTGCTTCTTTCAGTATTCAAGAAAATGTTTAGTTTTTTTTACTCAATAAATCCTTGAAGATAAAACATTTACATTTTTTTTATATTGTATGTGAAATTTTTTGATTTGAAAGCAGGACTTAGTATAGAAAAAAATGTTCATTTTGTATGTACATAGTAATTATCTTTATGTTTAACTTGTAGATTACATATTTGTATGATTGATACATAATTCATAAAACATTAATAAAATAAATTTATTTGATAATATGTCTTATTTCTTCTTCTTTTCCCCATATCATACATTGCCTATCCTTTATTTATCAATAAGAAATGTTGTCAACATTCTTTCAGAGTAATTTTGAATGTTGATTTCTTATACCCTTCAAGAAATCGTCTTGTTGCAGGAGAGAAGCCTCATGACTTCCAATGTCATCTGCAGTGGGCCTTCTGTGTACTTAGTGATCGGTGCCTGGTTTTTAGTCCAAGTTATGGATTAAGTGTTCCAGTTTCCACAAGCACAACAGTTAGATTCAAGTATAGAATCAAATGGAAAGGAAGAAAGTCTTCAATTATTCGCAATTTTTGTGATGAATGTATTTTAACTGAATGTTGTTGTAAGGTTGTTATATTGGAAAGGGGAGCAAGTAGTTAAAAGTGTAAATGATGTCCAATAGATGTGTGTGCAGTGCAGTGGAATTTAACAAAACAAATTGTACTACTTTATAATATTGTAAATATTCACGAAGAGTTTTCAAGTTACTCCTAAGTATATTCTTCAAATTATTTGTGTTCTTTTATTTAAATTCTGCTGTAAGAAATATTTTGCTTTTTCCTTTATACTTTGATTTGCAAATATTTTAGAAAATATGATATAAGAGTTTATGAGCATATTGTAAAGAACTGAGAGTGACTCTTAAAGTGTAAATGACAATTTTACAAATGTTTAAATAACTCAAATGCTAGTTTTTAAATATAAAGGATGTGCATTGTTAATAACTATGTATACAAAAACTGTATGCCTTCATGTATTGGTAAAAATCATAATGATTTCTATACCAGTGTGTTTAAACACAAATTTTACATGATGTCATAAAAAAAAATACTGCTCAAATTATTTATGCCTTTCTCAGAACACTAAATTTCATAGCAATTGAAAAGAAAAATTTGTTTTTGAAGTTACTTTATGTGATAAATGTAATGAACATTTTTGTTCGTATTATTGTTGGTGTGTAAATTTTAAGAGGATATGCTTTCTGTAATTTCATATTTGTGAAGTTGTGTAAATTTTCATAATTGTAGTTACTGAATGTTAAATATCCCTTTGTGTGTTGATATTGCTTATTAATTACTTTCCATCCACTTTTTGAAACGTATACAAGTCAGCTGAATATTTGTACTTTTAGCATTTGTAGTATGCTGAAATTGAAGTTACGTTTGTCTAAAGATTTATCATTGCATAAGATAGTTATGAAATTCAATATAACAGTCCATATACATAATACTACCTGTTAAAGAATTAAACTATGTTGGTGCATCACAAATCAAGATAAGTGACCAATTTGATCATTGACTCTGAATCAGGTTTTGTGAATCCATCAATTGAAAATCTGTTATGCAAAGTGTCATTTGGCATCTGAATGCAAAATTTTGTTAGTGAAGTAAAATAGACTAACACTATTCTGTATGTTTATTAGATGTTGGGGTGGTCTATTAAGTATTGGTGATCTCTTGATTGAAATTTGAAAAAAAAAATCACTGAAGTGTTTTTTTTTATTTTTATTTTTTCATTATTCAGTATGTTTCTTTCCTTTGTTACTAATGGCTAACTTTTGACACTGAACTTGGAGTAGTTGAGATCTGTATTGTATTTAAATATCTAAGTAATGAAACATTTATACATAGAAATACATTTGTCAGTGTTGGTTGTGATCGTTCATTAGGAAAATATTAATCTCTCTTCTTCATTGCTTGCTTCACTTTGTTGGAGAAAAATGGTTTTGTGATACTTTTATTTAACCAGTCTGCTTATCTGCAATTCATTGCATCATAGTAGTACTTGGACATCTCTAATAAACTATAAAGATACATATGAATTTTCTGGGATGAATTATCGAGTGATGAAAATTTTCAACCATTTTTTCATGAGTGAGTGTTACAAATAACTTTCTTGTGTTTTCTTTTTATTTGTTATGGATGCTTAGGTAATTCACCAGTTATACCGTGTATAAAGAATGAATTTCTATAACATTCCAACTGATGATGGAAGTAGATTTATATAACATTTAAAAATGTCAGGTTTGTACTTAACAGCAGTTCTTGGGCCACAAAAACATGAGTCCTATGTCTCATCCAACTGTAGATTTATTTTAAATCCTACTTAATTCAATTATGGTGAGATCACTAAACTAGAGAGGAATGGTAGTCCTTTAATGGTCCAGTAACTGAACTGTTCTATCTTGTACACTATGTGTATCTCGTCACTTGTAGATTTTTAAACTTGTGTTCATCTTTATACTTGACATTTAATTCATTAAATATGAAGACCATTTCCATTCATACTTTTTATATATATTTGAAATGTGTATAGTAATGAACTGAAATTTTATCACTGGAAGCAAATTTTGTCTGTGGAATGACAAAAAAGGCATCCCCCTTGCATTGTTTCAGAGGAAGAATTCATTAGTGAAAGTTGTCAGTCATTTACATGAGTGAATTGAATTTACTCTTAAGTATGAGAAAATAATTGTATATTCCCCAAAAGTTGATACATATTTTAGTGTTTGAAAGCATTTTTCTTTCTATTATTGATTGTTTGAAGCTCTCTATATACTCCACTATGTACTTTTAAAAATGTATAAGAATTAGAAAAGCATTTTCATTTCTTCTTTATGCTGTAAGTATTAGAAAGTTAGAATTTCACATTTAGTGTGATGTGAAGTATTTTGAAAGTTTGAATTTGAAATTGGGACAGAGACATTGAATTGTTCCAAATATTGTATCTAACTTGTAGTTTTTTATTATGTTGGGTTTTAAAGATGAATTATTCATAATGATACTGTTGTGCAAATGAAAAATTTTCTAATTCTTGAGTTCCTCAAATATTCTGAAAATTGCTTTGATGCAAAACAAGATGTCAAATTGTATTACACCATAAACAATTCTTTTGATTGAGAATTTTAATTTTCAATTATGCTTGAAAAATGCTCTGATTTTGTTTGGAGTTAGTTTACTGGGAGATTGAATTTCTTATGGTATTCTCATTCATTTTTCAGCAGTTAAAGACTTATATTTTGTTGATACATTTATTGTTTCTCCTGTGGTAGCATGTCATGTAGCCTGTATATTTTGAAAAATTCACAATGAGTTAAGTCCACTTATGTTGAGAATGAAAGTTTTCTGATTGTTAAATAAAATGTTAAAAACAGTGTTTAAAAAACCTTGAGAATTTATAATCAAGGTAAGTATTTATATAAATGCAAATCTCACTCTTAGAAAATGCCATTTTTCTTTCTGTATAAAGTTGTGAACAGATTTAGAGTGTATATTGGTTTGCAGTTCACATTGTAATACACATGAATGATGTAGTGGTTCTGTTTGTATCAGGTGTGTTGCAAGTGTATTGTTAGAAGAAATGAAAATAAATGGTTTTGTAAACACCCTATTAACTGAAGTGGCTATATGAAGTATTGGTCGATTTGTTACGTATAGTTAGTTTCACACGATGCATTTTGTGCTTAAGTATTGCATAGTTTACTTTTCAATGTCTTTTGATGTATGTAACGTTTGTTCTGTAACGAGTGTTGGTTTCACACGATACATTTTACCGCAACAATTTTGATTGTCTCAACGCGCGTGTATTAATATTGCAGGAAAATGGACATTATTGCAGAGATTGTTCATCGGAGACATTTAGTAACTAGCGCTGATATGTTAATGAAAGAGCAATGCAACGTAATGACAACATTGGTCAAGTTTTTTTTTTTTTTGTTACAACATGATGGCAAACAGTGGAGTGTTTGAAGTACTTGTGTTGCTTAATGCGCTCCAGGTTAATCTAAATAGTCTGATAAAAAGTATTTGTGATACTTATCTTTTAAATGATTTCATTTATCGATTACAACTTTTCGCCAAGAATCTTTTAATGGTTGTTGCTCCAACCTTAAGGTTACTCGGTTGCATCTCTCAAAATATAAGTTTGCGCAGTAATCAATTTATAACAACACATGATTCAATTTATTATAAGTTAAATATATTATCTGATAACTGTTGTATAAATTTCCTTTGCTGAGGTGTTTTTATTTCTAAACGTACGTTTTACAATAGATGGTCTTAATAAAAATTAATGATTGCTTATTAATCTGGTGACCGAAAATACTATCGTTTATTCGCTCCGCCGCGCAAAGTGACTGACATCTGGTGGAGTTGAGCGGAAGTAGAACTTAAAGGGGGCTCTTAGGCGCTGGCTCGCTGTCTTACACGTCTTCGTATTGGCCACTGCTATCTTACCAATGGTCATGTGAACCTCCCCCATCTGTGAGACTTGCATCACAACACTTGCCGTAGAACACTTTTTTTCGGAGTGTCTTGATATATAGTTCCAGCCGACGGAGACACGTTCTACCCAACACATTCGATGTTATGCTTTACAAAATGAACCGACTTTGATATGCCTTTTTAGATTCCTTCAGGAATGTGACCTTTGGCACAATATCTGATCTTTATTTGTATGTCATGACTTATATCCACAAATGAATTTGAGAAATGAAGTTCTCGAGAGGGTTTGGATTTACAACTTTTTTCTTTAATTTTTTTGCCTTCTATCTTAAATTTACATTTTTTGTTTTCGTATTTATATAATTTATTAGGCAAGTGTTGTCTGTCTTTTCCTGTCCTCTTTATGTTTAGATATATGGTATTTCAGGGAGGGTTTTAGTGTGTATGGTCGAGATATTTGGCGAGTCCCACACACAGGGAGAGTCATGTTGGCTCTCCCTAGTGCATAACAGTATTTTCCCTACCTACACAAAAATGTTAGACGTCGATGTCGGCGAGCCGTAGAGCGCCAATAAAAAAATTCAAGATTTCTACAAAAAAGTCCGAGACAGCGTATGTTTATCTACAAACGTTGACCAAAATTGAAAAAAGGTTTTAAAAATAGACATGTTAAAATGCTTCAACTTAAGAGAGTAACTCAAATGGATAAAAATAATTATTATTGCTGATAAAAACCAGGATATTTTCGATATTTGCATGTTTTGATTTTTCGTTCTCGAATGTGTAAAACTAGACTTAGAAGTTCCTTATCCGATTGTAATTTATTATATGTTTTGATACTAAATTTCATTTAATCATATGTACCAATCATTCAGTGCCTAATACGAGAAAATCCGAAAAAATGTAGAAAAACAGTTAAAATACATAAGACCATATTTTTCTAATAAGCTTTTTTAACATGTTTCATTCTCTATCAGTATATTCCAAATTTGTTTTGTCATAATATAACAGTTGCAATAAATTCTTTCGAGTGGTTTGAGATTGTAAATTGATTAATTGTATTATTTTCATTTTATAAATTTTTGGAGTTTTAAGTTTTTCTTTTCTAATAATATTATGTGAAAATATCATTTAGTTTTGTCACTCCAATAAACCAGTGTTACAGAGTGAGTAAATCGTAAACACATAAGTTTCACTTTGGTAGTAAAATAACTGACAACCGAACTTATTTGAAATTGTCATTTTTTGTCATGTTTATGACTGCATGCGAACATGTTTGTGGGTGGCTTTCACACATAAGAGGGGTCCACAAAAAGATTCCTACTCCGGACCTCATGAAGTGTAGGTACGGCACTGGGGATTGTTGACTGCCATCATTGCCACTAACGTGTCTTCCTCTTCTTCCAATGGCACTACTGTCCAGGTCAGACACAGACCTCATCGACGAGCTGTCTGTAAGTTTCTCTGTTTGTTTCCATATTCTCACACTCAGCTTCTCTTTTGCATCTTAAGGTACACCATCAATCCATCTCCTGCATGGTCTTGCTACAGACCTTCCTCCATTCTCCCTCGGATCTTCTTTGGTATGTGGTGTTGAAGCATTCAGTGAAACATTCCAACCACGTAGTTCGATGTGTGATACAACATCTGTGGAGCAAAAATTTCAACAGTTCTTTATTGTATCTGGATCTCCCATGTCCATCTACACAGACAGGTCCAAAGTTACGTCTAAGAATTCACCTCTCAAAGGATGTCATACTTTTTCAGTATCCTGAGTTATTGTACAGGTTTCGCATCCATATATAATACCATAACTTAACAAATCATGACTTTGTAGTTGATTTTAGATTTCCTACTAACTACTTTATTCGTCATCACATACTTTAATGCATAGTATGTTTTATTTGTTTTTATTATTCTTTGCGTAATTTACATAGTTTCATTTTTTGTACTGTTGATGGTGACTCCAAGATATTTAAATTCCTCTACTTTTTCTATGAGGTTTTCGCCTAGTCGTATCCCGACGGTATTGGTTTCTTTCCTTGATTTAGTTTTCTCCGCCCTTATGCTTAGTCCCACCTTTTTGGTAGCCACTTGTAGTTCTTGAAGTGTTTTATCTACTAATGTTGCTGATCTGCCTTGAATATTTATATATCCACATTCCCTTCTATCTGGAGAGTTCTCAGAAGGATGACCCCATTCAGATCTACCTCCAGTTTGTTTACTACCTAATCTAGAACAAGGTTAAAAAGTATCGAAGCCAGTCCGTCCCCTTGTTTAGGTCCGTGTGTTATTTTGAAATTGTCTTGCCTCATTGTAGTTTAATTTCTGCTTTGGTGTCTATCATTGTTGCCCTGATACGACGTATGAGTTTTCCCGTGAAATTCTGTGCCTCAATGATCTGGTAGTTTGCCCCTAGAGATCTTATCGTATGCTTGAAGTCTACAAACATTTGGTGTAGACCGATTCCATATTCCCAAAATTTCTCTGCTATGTTTCACCACAAACAATTGGTCTGTAGTGGATCGTGCTTGACAAAATCCTACTTGATATTCGACTACTCTTTCTTCAGAATACAACCTAACTTTCAAAATGCACGTGAATATCTTATGAGTATTGCAGAGAAGCGATATACTTTAATAATTTCCACATTCCATCTTATCTTTTTATATGGGGCATATCAAGCTGGTTTTCCATTTTTTTGAATTTTTGTCTTCCTCCTAAATACGTTGAATGAGGCAAGTTATGATTTTTCTGGGTACTCCCCCGGTTTTAAATAATTCTGATGGTAGATTATCTACACCGGGCGCTTTTTAATTTTTAACGACTTAATGACATTCTCTGTTTCAGCACTTCTTGGCCTCTCCACTGTTTCTCCGTTTCTCTTCTTACTCTGTACTCTCCCCGTTGTATTCTTCCGTTACGTCGTGGGGGATAAGTAGATTCTGGAAGTATTCGAACCATCTGCCTTTTATTTCATTTGAGCTGCTGGCTATCTTACCACCATCTTTTCTGTTACTTTCCGGCATATATCCCTTTTTGAAGATGGTAACGTCCTTATAGGCTAGCCTCATCTCATTACAGTTAAAGTCTTCCTCCATGTTCCGGGGCGACGTATGAAATGATAGGGAAATCCTCTGGCGGATGCCACGGAACACAAAAGTTTTATGAAGACGGAGGACCAGCTTCCAAGGAAGCAATTTGAGGGATGTAAAATAAGGAAAAGTCCAAAAATAACCCTCATAAATTTAATGAATTGAATTTCGTCACAACATTGTATGTGATAAATGAAATAAACATTGAATTAACTCTTGACTTATTAAACTAAAAATACATAAACAAGAAACAATTGAGCAAACAAAATTGGATTAAGCAGAATGGTGAAATACGAATCTAAGTATCACTAAATCAGTAATCTTTCTAGATAATTACACAATTGGCACATCATTATCCGTCAATTCACAGACTACTTGTGTATTTTAGCATTACATAGAATTACTGCTTGATAAAATGAAATAAATATCCAAGAGTCAACAAGACTTATGATTAGAACGAAAATCCTTATATTGATGGTGCATTTTGATCAACACAACATTACGTATTTCATTATTACATAAAATTACTTTTTGATACAGTAAAAGAAATATCCAAGAACCAAATGACTTATTATTAACATGAAAGGTTCTTTATTACGGGTGCATTCAATCAAATGTTCAAGATCATGC
>NNCF01125808.1:26757-39834 GCA_002313205.1 Laupala kohalensis | reverse complement strand
TCTCCAAGCACAGTAAGTCAAGAACTTAAATGTTAATACTCAATTTTTGGAGTCCAACTGGCGTTGTCTTCAGTCTGTGGCTCGATGTCTTGAAATGCAGGGACACGCACTCGCATGGGAGTACAATGATGCACACGCTAGGTTTGCGGGCGCGAATTGAAGTAGCGAACAGAAGCATTCACGCACACGAATGTAAATATAGCATGGGAGCAAATCCCGGTCGCAAGCGGCAACTTGTGAAGGTGCTCTTAAATGCAATTTAATAATACGACTTGATGTTACTCGCTCTATAATACAACGAATAGAAAATTGAATGAAACTAAATAAGTAATCAGACTTAGAAAGGAAGAGACCGACTTTGAAGTCGGGTGGCTGTTGGAGCGAACTTGAATGCCCGTCTGAGTGTACGAGTAGTGCACGATTGAGAGCTCGTGCGAGTGTGTAGCAGCTCAGGTATGGTACTGAAAAGTGAAGGGACGCCCGTCTACTGGCACTATCTTACGGACAGCTAATGAAGCTCAATGCTAATACGTGAAAATTTTGGTAAATGAGAGGTGCAGGAATGGTACGCTTTCTGGTGAAAGGTGTTTCGCCCAACAAAGGCCAGCTACCGCAGCCCGCATTTTGGGGGTGAGAGGGTGCCAAACGTAGCCTCGCTGACAGGTGCTTAGGAGCAGGTAGCCCCACTTAGGGCAAGCGTTATTTCCAGCTGGGGGGAATTATGTGTGCCGAAACACTCCAGTTTATCCAACCTTGTTTGGACCCATTTCCTCTTATTTTGTCTCCAAATCTTTTTGGCTTCCTTACTTCGATCTTCAAATTTTCCTTTCTAGTTGTGGTTAGTCTCTTTAGGTACAACATTCTGGAAATGTTCATTTCAATTGTTAGTTGGCATGCCCTATTGAACTATTGTATCTTTTATCGTTTGGTAGCGTGTCCTATCACGTACAGTGCCGCATCTCTCACAAACTCGTTGACTTTTAACCACAGGTCTTCTAGATTTCCATTTGTTGAATCTTTCCCGACTTTCATTCCCAATTTTATCTTCTTTTTTAAGTCTGACAGTGTTCCATTTCGGAAGCCTAACTCCCGTACCCATTCATGCTCTTGAAATGCGGCCTGTGTATGTTATTCTAACAAGATAGTGCTCAGATCCTGCTGCAATACCGACTGTAACCTCATATGATTTTGCGTTAGTTATTGCAGTTGTTCTCTTTCAGTCAATCTACATGTTCTATATTGTTGTGGGTCTTTCTATCTGAGGATGAACATGTCCATTTATGTATCGCTTTATGTGGGGTACGTTGAACGTATCACCATATTCTATTTCGCAGAAAAACTAACGCCTTTCTCCGTTTTTACTGGATTGTTCATGGAGACTGTGGAATCAGTTTGGCATCATTTCCTGGTAGCTTATCAAACACTTTCTCAAGGTAGTAAAAAGTTTCCACTTCGCAATTCTCCTCTCCTTTGTCGTTCTTTCTTTATTCCTTCTTTTTCCTGATCCTCTTGTTTATCCTCAGTTGCTGCATATGCATTGATTATACTAAGATTGTAAAACTTAATGTTCAATCTTAAAGTAGCTATTCTGTCATCAACTGTCATAAAATTTTAGTATGGCCACTTTGATCTCTTTCTTTACTGCAAATGCTACACCAAAATCTCGTGTTCCTATCGCTTTTCGAGATATAAACCCCAGTGCCTAATCATACTTCTCCAGATGTGTGACTAACGTCTGAATTGCTCCTGTGGCTCATTCATACTTCTAACACTCCATGTTCCTATCCGGATGCCCTTTTTCCTTTGTCTTGTCAAAGTGTTTATCGGTCCGAGGCTTTTCTTGATGCCTCTTCCCAACTTGTATTTTACGAAATCAGGTCATACGTCCAACCACTAATCTGAAGGACCAGTTGTTTTTCTCGCGGGGTTTTCCTTCCCTCAGCCTTCGGAGATCCCTCCCCCTCCTGCAAGGTAGCAGGTGGAGGGATTTAAGGATGGGTGTGAGGAAGAAAGAACTTTGTAAGGCACACTTCGTCTGGCTTCTGCGATGAGACATGACCGACTTGGGTGGTCCTACCGGAAGCTACGCTACCATCGACATAGCTCTCATCTTTATTGAAGCGCACAAAACCCTCATCACCCGCACGGACAGTGCCACGTTAAAGTGGTATCTCAGGAGGGGGTCAATGACGTGTACATCATTAAGGTACTCTGGATATAATTAATTATAACTTGTTATACAAGTTTGTAATGTGTTAAGTCGATTATATATTCATACTAATATATAAAAACGTAATGCGAAAGCGTGTCTGTCTGTTTGTTACTTAATCACGACTAAACCACTGAACCGATCGTGATGAAATTTGGCAAATATATAGTTAAAATGTTCAGGATGAACATAGGACAAATTTAAAATGCGTGAAATGAAGGATAGAAAATGTTTTGACCATAAATGTCGATGAAATCGGGAAAAAGATATATTGACTTACGCCGCCTAAACGGTTAGAGATAGGTGACAACTATGAATAGCAATATTCTTCGCCTCGCAGAGGTCTACAAAAAAGTCCGGGATATCATATTTCTATCTTCAAAGATTAACCTACTTTATAGAAAAAACGTTAATAAAAATGGGTGTGTTAAAATATTTTAATTTAAGAAGGAAAAAATCAATCAACAAATTTATTGATTTATGTGTTTAGTGCATTTGAGAAAGATAAAAACGTCTTTAAATCGTAAAATTTTGACGAATAGTTTAGATTTTACAATCGATTTAATGATACGGCACAGACGCGTTATGCCTCGGAAGTGAAAATTCAACCGGGCGGCACCCGCGNTACCGTCAAAAATATGCAAATAAAGAAAAAATAAATTAACATTATATTATTTTCGGGGTTTCATATTGAGATGAACCTTCTTATCTCAATTACACATGAAAAACTATTAGAGTTAGACTTGTCTACCTACTGTTCTTTGAAATCACAAATGACTCTCGGCCCCGTTTGAGAACCATTAATTGGGATGAACTTTCCTACCTAGATCTACGAATATCAGGAAGACACCACATAATTTTCAGTTAGGCACTAGAAGAAAAATTCTTCACAAAGGTGAAATTTGTAAAAAAAAAGAGATCCATTTATGAAGACCTTGTAAATGTGAATACTCATAAACATTGTAACGACAACTTACAAATAGAATGTATCTCGAGTATTTTTGCTCGTGAATCCAGCAATGACACAACTGAACAGAGTATCTGTGCGCTTGGCGGGTGAGGCGGTGCACTAACTGAGTCCCATGCCCTGCATCTCATCTCGCCAACTCTTGCTCTCAGACTACTCGAAGCGCGTTGTCGGTTACTATGAGGGCGCTTCGCCCGTCCCCTCGCAGTCGCTCTGTGCTGCTCGCTACTATTATGGCTGCTGCCGCCACTGCTTCTCCTATTACTAATGCCGCCGCTCTTGTTACTACTCGTATCTACGTGCTTGGCGGGTGAGGCGGTGCACTAACTGAGTCCGATGCCCTGCATCTCATCTCGCCAACTCTTGCTCTCACACTACTCGAAGCGCGATGTCGCTTACTACGACGGCGCTTCGCCCGTTCCCTGGCAGTCGCTCTGTGCTGCTCGCTACTATTATGGCTGCTGCCGCCACTGCTTCTCCTATTACTACTGCCGCCGCTCTTGTTACTACTCGTATCTACGTGCTTGGCGGGTGAGGCGGTGCACTAACTGAGTCCGATGCCCTGCATCTCACCTCGCCAACTCTCGCTCTCAGACTACTCGAAGCGCGTTGTCGCTTACTATGAGGGCGCTTCGCCCGTCCCCTCGCAGTCGCTCTGTGCTGCTCGCTACTATTATGGCTGCTGCCGCCACTGCTTCTCCGATTACTAATGCCGCCGCTCTTGTTACTACTCGTATCTACGTGCTTGGCGGGTGAGGCGGTGCACTAACTGAGTCCCATGCCCTGCATCTCACCTCGCCAACTCTCGCTCTCAGACTACTCGAAGCGCGTGGTCGCTTACTATGAAAGCGCTTCGCCCGTCCCCTCGCAGTCGCTCTGTGCTGCTCGCTACTATTATGGCTGCTGCCGCCACTGCTTCTCCGATTACTAATGCCGCCGCTCTTGTTACTACTCGTATCTACGTGCTTGGCGGGTGAGGCGGTGCACTAACTGAGTCCCATGCCCTGCATCTCACCTCGCCAACTCTCGCTCTCAGACTACTCGAAGCGCGTGGTCGCTTACTATGAAAGCGCTTCGCCCGTCCCCTCGCAGTCGCTCTGTGCTGCTCGCTACTATTATGGCTGCTGCCGTCACTGCTTCTCCTATTACTACTGCCGCCGCTCTTGTTACTACTTGTCGTGATACTTCACTGCCGTCGTGTACTGTCGTTCAACCGCACCTCCTCCGCGCAAGTCGCTTCCACCAGTAGAGGGGAAATGACGTCGCCGATGCCTCATTGTATATTAGTTCCGGCTGGTCGGACATCCGGGCGCGTTCGTAAAGCTTTTAGGTGCATCGGGTACAATTCTTTGATATTTAACACTCGGGGAGGTATTCAGAATTCAATACAAAACTGTACTTCTTTCAAGATCTATTCCGGCACATGGTAAACTTATATAGAGATCAGTGCTGAGGAAGTTCCTGACAACGTGTCAGATGTTAAGCCCGACTGACTTCTGGATAAGAAATGCAGTTCCCTTCATGACTCCTAGACCTACGAGATTTTTACGTAGTAGACGGGGCACCATTATATAACTCCCATACAGGACGTGAAAAAAGATCTCCACTACTACCTAGGAATGCTTCAATCTTAAGGCACTGCTCATCAACAGATGAAATAAAAATTGTAAAGTGAATTTACAAGCAGGCTCTATCTCCTTGTAAAATCCATTTAAATTGCAGAAATATAGTTGAAGCTATTAACTCTATGCTATTATATATGTAAAAACTTCTGGGCTATTGAGCCGCGGTCCGGATAAAGAGTTCTTCACAGACGTTTCGGTCGCTATTACGGCGGTCATCTTCAGTGTCGATGTTTACGTGGGCGCAGGCCTTTCCTCAGCGGCGACCCACCAGCTACTGATGTGGCGAGTGGAGACTCTGTGCTATTTATAGTGGGAAAGAGCGGGAAGCGGGAGCGTGCTTCTCTCTGATTGGTTGGAAGGTGATTGATTTGGAGATTATTTTATTATTAACAGGTTTAGGATATAAGTTTCGAAGCACGGGATACCAGGCACTATTAATCTTAAGATTATCCTCTTTTCTGTTGAAATTATTCCGGGGCTTATAAATTTCAATTGCCTCTCGTTGTAATCTAGTATGGTACAGCAACGTGGAAGGAATTTTCACGGTTTCATGAAATTGAATACCTCTTTCCACGCGTGTTCTGCGACAGATGAGTTGTTCTTGGCGGCTCAATAGCCCAGAAGTTTTTACATATATTGACTCCGGCCGTGAAAACCTACATTCTCTTATGCTATTCCTATCCTTACAGTTTTGGCTTCATCGACTTGTCCCCTACCTACCTCAGCAATTTACATCGTTGTTCACGCCGCGTCTATGATCTTGTTTGCCTGATTTTTAACCTTTATTATGAATGTATAAGATAGAAAAAAAATGAGTTTCTCAATTAGTGAATATTTTTCTTTGTTCTAATCGTAGCTGCTTGGAATGCAGTCATCCCCATTACGCTGCCAGCTCCCTTCTATCTCATTTTTCGCGCGAACTCATTGTTTAATTTCGAGGAAAAACGACTCGTGATCTGTACCCCCCACTCAACGTGACAGACTACGTCGGCATTAGTTACATGTTCTCAAGTCATGGAGTAGAGGCCTTTTGCGTTTTAATTCATGATAAGTAAAAATTCCTCCGCCCTTATGGCGCGAGTTTTCTGTGCTGTGATTGGCTATTAATTTTGAGCCATTATTAAGTATTATTGTCAGAAACTCAATTATTAGAGTAAAGAATAATTCCACCAGTGAATTATATTTATTTACTATACAGTTTATTTTGCCCTTTATAGTTAAATATTATTTATCATTTTGCGCATAATTAAGAGCGACAAATCTTCCCGCAAGTTAATAATTTCGTAGTATAACGTTTCCACGTGTGTCTGCGGTACATTCGCCTTGCTGTGAAGATGGGTCCATGATTTTAAGAAAGTGAGATGTTCAGTGCAGACAAAATAAGTGGTTTTACAATGCAGCTTCAGCATAAGGCATAAATTATCGCCTAATATTCCCAAGTCTTCGGTAAGTATGTAACAATTTTCACTATAATTCATTTCAATTTTTAACATGAAATCCAGTGTTAAGTGAATGCAACTGTCTGAAGAACATATACAACTATCTGTGATTATTGAACACGTGCGAGAAATTCAAACGCATTTTTCTTTAACGGACCTACTAACACAATGGTCAAGAAGAATTTTTAATATCTTCAGAAAGGGAGTTGCAAGCAAAATGAGATTTCAGGTGGGAACCTTCTTTAACTGACCACAAGCATTCACTTAAATTACTTTCATCAAGACCTCGAGTCTAGTTCATTTAAATTTTTATCTAAGGTGTCATATTCGATTTAATTCAAGAAGTGTTAAACAATACAACTTAAAAGCAAATATTCATTATCCCTTATATTTACTTCTGCAATAAGAAATCATTCATTCATGATATGCAGAATTTATTACACGACAATAATCTTTGATGTCAATCATGTAATATTTTCTATAACAAGGCTGGAATCATGCCACGTTAATATCAATTTTAATTTATGAACATTTTTTCTTGTCTAATGATTAACCTTATGTTCTATGTCAATATCAATTTTAATTCATGTGTTTGCCTGTCTATTGTGTAACTTGATATCTTCAGTTTATCAATGAGATATATATGTATGACGACAGATACACTTTCATTATTAAGGGCATTATTAAGGGCAGAAAGAATACCTTCTGCATATCTTTAATCTTACTTTGTCCGAGGGAGTATTCCCTAATTCCTGGAAGGAAGCAACGCTTATCCCTTTATTAAAACCAGGTAAGGAAAAAACGAACATTAGTAGTTATCGAAGCATTGCCTTGACGAGTTGTGTTGGTAAAACTCTGGAGAGAATGATCAACCGACGTCTCGTCTGGTATCTTGAACGGCATGACTTGCTGAGTCGATCTCAGTGTGGTTTCAGGAAGTTCCATTCCACCCTGGACAACTTACTTCTCCNTCCTGTTTTACACTCTCTTTTTGTCGATGACTTTGCTATCTTTTGTTCATCACAGAGTGTCACAGGTGCGGAGCGACAAATCCAACTCGTCCTCAATAGATTATACCACTGGTCGAAAACGACAGGTTTTCGTTTCTCTGCTGAGAAAACACGTTGTGTTCTTTTCAGTAGGAGAGCAAGCCTTCTGGCAGAACCTCACCTCGCCCTGGGGAACAACGTTCTCAAATTCTATCCTTTTGTGAAATTCTTAGGTCTTATCTTTGATCAGAGACTGAATTGGATTGAACATCTAAGAGCAAGAACATTAAAGTCTCTGAATTTATTGAATTGCCTCAGTAGCAGGGAATGGGGCGCTGATCGCTACTCCCTGCACCAGTTTTATCGAGCATTCATAAGATCTCGGCTCGATTATGGCTGCGTTGTATATAGCTCTGCTCGTGCAAGCTATTTAAAGAAGTTGGATAGTGTCCACCATGCAGGAATTCGACTAGTTACGGGAGCCTACCACACTAGTCCCATTCTGAGTTTGTATGCCGAGAGTGACGAACCATCTCTTTACCTCCGGCGGCAAATCCTCATGCTACAACACTTTTTCCACTTGCAAACTTTACCCGACAATCTGACCGACGGATCGAAGCAGGCTGATGGTGTCGGCTGCTCCGTGGTATTTCCCCGTGAGACCAGTGGCTACCGTCTAGGCGACTTGTGCAGTGTTTACACTGCTGAGTGCTACGCCATATTGCGAGCATTGCGAACTACAAAGTGCTCCCGCGGATCACATTTCCTGATTTGTTCTGATTCGCTGAGTGCCCTCCAAGCAATCCAGAACATGTATCCAGCTGATAAGCTGATCCAGAACATCCAGGATGTACTTTTCTCACTGCAAAGTGATGGAAAGAACATAATGTTTTGCTGGGTTCCCGGACACGTGGGTATCAGAGGAAATGAGGAAGCAGACGATTCCGCAAAGACGGCATGCCTCAGGAATCGCGTGGATTTCTCCACGATTCCAAAACGAGATCTCCTAAATTCCGTCAAGATAAGGATTCTGAGTGAATGGAGCAATGAGTGGTTAGCTGTTGAAAGGAATAAGCTCCGACTTATCAAATCTTCTGTTAAGTCATGGAGCAGTTCCTGTAGGCCAGCCCGGCGCGACGAGGTCTTGCTGACCCGCCTGCGCATAGGACATTGTCCTCTCACTCATAGGTATCTCTTACTACTTGATGATGAACCCGTTTGTGAGGAGTGTAGCTGTTCTCTGACAGTGCGTCACCTACTAACTGATTGCAGAAGATACTCAAGTATACGGAGACAAATTGGTCTGGCTGCAGATTTACCAACAATTCTCGGAAATGAAACGGTTAATGTTAATAAACTATTGAATTTTATGAGTAGATCGGGGCTCCTCCCACAAGTTCTCAGGAGGGTTTAAAATTTGCATTCCCTTTTCATCTTTCCTGTCTTCTTTCCTTTCATCCTTTGTTTCTGTAATTAGAAAATATAATATTTAGAAATTGCTTTCCTTTTTTGTAATATAATGTATTGGTATTCTGTTTTCTTTTCTTTTCTTTCATCTTTCTATTTAGATATTTGTTGAATTCAGGAGGGTTTTTTTGTGGGTATGGTTGAGATATTCGGCGAGTCCCACACACGGGGAAGAGTCACTACGGCTCTTCTCTATGGTGCGAAACTGCATTTTTCCCTACTTGCCTGGGCTCTAATGACCTCGATGTTGACGAGCCTTAAAGCCCCACAAAAAAGGCATATATTCTAACCTTGGTAATGTTATCAATGGTACAGTTGGTCATATTGGAATGTGTCTTTATATTACTGTCGTAACTCAATGTGTTTTCAATTTTACTGTGTCTATTTGATATATCATAAAAATGTGTAATTTTTCTAATTTCATGTAAATTGTATGGAACAAGAATATTACTCTCGCTTCTGACGATGTCGACTGATATAACGCACCTTTCAAACCTTGTTCCTGATATATGAGTATGTAAAGTATTTAAATTGCATAAATATACAACCGCAGGAGTGAGATATTTTGGTTACTTATATTATTCAACACAATTTATTACTGTTAAAATTTCCCCTTCATCTTTTTATTTTTTTACTCTTATTTTGGAATATGTGTAGTGTTCATGGCCAACGATTGAGCTAACTAACCTCCCTGTAGGCGTGGACCCCACAATCGCCTCATTAGGACCACCATGAAAAAGTACCAAGTTGCACCACCCAAAGTCTTTGTGTTGACCGTATGACCTGACCTATGCTCCTGGAAGGTAGACACTTTATTAACATTTCCGACCTTTACGACAGGTAAATAACTTTCTGGAGACTTATACTGTGAAACTCTAGGATTCATGTGCGTAGTTCAGGACGAGGTTATTTACTCGGAACTATGGGAAGTATATTAAGGACATCTCTCACAACAGACTTATGTCGCAAGTGCTACAACGTGACAGAGAGCATTGACCATATCACATCTGGCCGCATCACTCTGACACAGAATGACTATTTACAACGCCACAATCAAGTCCGCAACATAGTGAACCCAGAAATATATCATAACTTTCGTCTAGTTTCAGAACCTCACCGTACTGTAAATATTGTCGAGTGAGTTTGTGGAGAAAGAAAATGTTGCTGAAATGACGCAAGACTGGGTAGATACGGGAGAGGCACTGCTAAATAAACTGACAGAGGGGGAAGAACATGGTGTGACGTGGAAGAAGGAAATATGAACAAGCAAGACATTAAGGAGATAGACGATGCTGAACTACAGATTTCGATAAATGAATTAAATAGAAATAGGAGTCCTGGATATGACCCCATAACACATAAGAGGGTTCAGAGGAGCTTTGGAGTATTGAAAGGAAAATTGAAGGCGATTTATAACAAGTGTATTAGAACAGAATATTATCNTGAAGGCGATTTATAACAAGTGTATTAGAACAGAATATTATCCGTAAGTCTGGAAAATTGGAATCGTCAAAATCTTCTTAAAAATAGTTAATAGGAATCCGACAAAACTGCAGTCGTATCGACACCTCACGCTCCTACCTTCGTATGGGAAGCTGTTAGATAAAATAATCACAAGAAGATTAGTACAGAATTTGAAGGAAAACAACAAACTTGATGATAAACAAAATGGATTTAGAAGAGGGAGAAGTGCTGAAGAGGCGGTAACGGACCTAATAAATTACGTAACAGAAAGGAGGACAAAATACTGTTTTTGTATTTTCATTGATTTTTAAGGGGCGTTTGACAGTGCAGTGATTATGGAAACATTAAAAAGTAAGGCTGTTCCTGCATATTTATGTAATATCTTTAGTTATTTTTTAGGGGACCGCCATGTATACAATGAAATTGGAAAAAAAAATCATACGGCAGATTAAAAGAGGGTGTTCCCAGGGTTCAAGCTGTGGACCTATATTATGGAATGTGTTATGGAATGTGGACAACCTACTGCATTATTTACATGGTGAAGGTATTTCATGTATTGCCTATACAGATGATTTGGTGATTATGGTATAAGGAGAAAGTCGAAATGACAGAAAGATAAGGTCAAAGAGCGTTAACGATGTGTTCCAGTTACTGGAAAAAATCAAAATCAAAATTTCAGTAGAAAAGTCCAGAGGTATATGGATTTGTTTGTCAAAAAATAACAGGAGGAATCCAATCGTGAAACTCTATGGAGAAAAATTGAAGATTTAACGAAATATTAAATACTTGGGAATAATAGATGAGAAACTTCATTTTTGGGACCATTTAGAGTACGTCACAGAAAAAGTGTAAAAAGTGTATTATGGTATGTGAAGGATGATTTAAGTCTGGCAAAGCAACAGGTTCTGATGGTATTCCAGCGGAATTTTTAAAAGAAATGAATATTAGTATTGCCCCAATTCTCGTGGATTTGATTAATTCTTTATACGACGCTTCCACGTTTCCTGAAATTTGGAATACATCAATAATTTGTCCAATTTATAAAAACAAAGGTGACGTTAACGATCCTAATAACTATAGAGGTATTTCTTTAATTAATGTAATAACTAACTTTTTTGCAAAATTCTTCATATACGGTTAAATAGATGGATAGAAAAAGAAGGAAAAGTGACAGCATTGCAAGGAGGATTCAGAAATAACTATAGTACAGTGGACAACATTTTTATAACCACCACAATGGCGGAAAAGGAAACTTCAGTGAAAACAGGTAAGCTATTTTGTGCTATTGTTGATTTAGAAAAAGCATTCGATAGCGTTAATAGGGAAATACATTGGTATATACTAGTAAAGTAAAGGAATCTTCAGAAAATGATTCAAGGGATGTATAAATCTGACACGGCATGCGTGAGATTAGAATTATATTGTGTAACAGATACATTCTCTGTGGAAAGAGGTGTAAAGCAAGGTTGCGAACTTTCCCCACTTCTCTTCATACTATTCATAGATGGACTCGTAGTTACACTAACCACGGTAAATGCAGACGCACCCAGGATCAGAGATGAAAATATCTCAATACCAGCACTCCTTTTTGCCGACGACTTGATTATTTTCTCAAAAACACAAGCAGGTTTACAAAGAAGTTTAGGTAAATTAGAAATTTTCTGCGAAGAAACAAAAATAAAAGTTAACGTTAAAAGGACAAAAACCATGACATTTAAAGCAGGGTGGGTCTATAGTAAGAATGAAATTTGGTCGTATAAACGAAAAACGCTAGAAAACGTTAAAGAATACATATATTTAGGAGTAACTATCTGCATGAAGGTAAATTGGACGATATATAAGGAGAAAGATCGACGAAAAGGCAAATATATTTTAAGTACAATAACAAAATCAAAAATTACAATTCCTGAAATTGCACCAAGACTCATGGATAAAATGTTTCAATCTCTACTCATCCCGGGAATAGCGTACGGAGCGGAAATATGGAGCGCGGGGGTTAACGATATTTTAAACTCACTTCAAACGAAATATCTTAAAATGGTAACGGGCATTACTCAATGCACAGCAAACAGTGGCATTTTATGGGAATTTGGGGTTGCTTTCCATTGAACTAACTCTCCTATTAAGAGTAATAAAAATATTGCCTTTAGGGCAGGCACAAGGAACCCACTTGAAACTCAGTCTTATCATTGTAATACAGAAGGAAAATGGGACAGGCGAATTAAAAATGTAATTCGCAAAGCAGGAATCAATTGTGTGAGTCAGAATAGTCCGTCGTTAAACGATCTAAAAGATATTAAGAGAAAACTCCAAGACTTATACCGTCGTGAAATGGAAACTAACAGACTGGAAAAGAGATCACTTATCGTGCAAATCTTAGTAGTTGGGCAATGAAGCAGAAAACCATACATTGACTGTCTCAAATCGAAAGAACGATCGGGTTACGGATGGTTTCGCTTAGGAGAGTGGAAAATAAGAAAACTGAGGGGGGATCAAGACTCTATTTTCTCACTTTGCGGTGAACAAAATGAAGATTGGATTCACATTTTACTAACGTGACCGTAAACAGATCAAAAACGAACTTTTATCCAAGTTGGTGCATTCCAAAATTATCACATGAACGTAGATTTAGCCATTGCGATAAGGAGGGACAATAGAGTATCTGTAGTGCAGTCCCTGGGTCAGTTCCTAAGCTATGTGAGGGACATGAGAGAAAGAGTAATATGCGCTGAAACAACTGATTCAAATGGACCATGATTAATCCGCTTCGTCTTTTTCTTTTGTTTCAGGAGGAGACATGTTGAGAAGGCGTTCCAAGGCATTACGTCAATTATGATTTTTAGTATTGTAAATAATTGTATTTTATTATAATCTTACTTCTAAGGCAAAACTTATATATATATATATATATATATAT
>NNCF01125808.1:4064-26716 GCA_002313205.1 Laupala kohalensis | reverse complement strand
AATTTCTTTTTCTTCTTTAAGTATCTTTTGTAAATGTTGTATATATTCGTGTCCTGACCGTTGGTTTCCCGTGGTTCTCAACGGTGCTCTTTGAATCGATAGTTGCAGTATACTTAAAAGGTACTTTACAACTAAATTAAATAACATTAAAGAAGCACTAAAGGATGCTAAAAATATTATTACGATACAAATCACAAGTAAATAAAATTACAATCATTTTAAGTTCAAAAACAAAGATTGGCAAAATTAAAACTGCAACTATCCATTCAATGAGAGTGAATACCAGGGCATTGTACGCACAGCCCGCGGCTCTACTTAAGGGTCATTTGAAAGGCGTACAGGCAATAAAAACCTCGCCACACATTTGTACATAAATAACAATTTTTGTAAATAAAGCGTCCTATTGAAATTGAATTGAATGTTAAGTATGTGTATCAGCAAGTTTAACATTACACATAAAGAATTGATAATGTTATACAAAGGAGGATTGCGACCAATTATCTGTTATGGATGTACAGTTTGGGGACACAGAGTTGCATATGTGCATTTTGAAAGGAAGATAAGAGTGCAAAGATTGTACTTATTGAAAATTAATAGTTGCTATTGCACAGTGTCCACAGATGCACTAGAAGTCGTGATAGGTTTATGGCCGATAGATTTGCATATACAGAAGATAAAGTACAGAAGATTATTAAAATAAGAAGGGAAAAATAAATGGAAATGGAAAGGTGCTAGAAGGGACGAATGGAAGAAGAAGAAAATAACGAAGGATTGTTAGTGGGCTCGCAAACGCGATGGGACAAAAGTAGTAAAGGAAGGAGTTACGAATATATAAGTAATGTAAGACAATAATAGAAAATGGTTTATGCCAAGCCCATATCTGATGGAATTCATTACTGAACATGGCAATTTCAGCACGTATTTATATAGAATCGGAAAAGAAGACAATGTGATGTGTATTTGTGGACAAGGAGATGAGACAGAAGACCACATACTATGAGATTGTGCACTGTATGGACTGGAAACAGGAGGTTTTTGAGTAAGGTACGGAAGATCCAAATAACAGATATAAGAGAAAAATACAAATTATTGAAGCATAAACAGATTTATGAGTTATTCGAACAGTATGTGCAGGAGACTGGAGTGTTACGTAACATATTTAAGACAAGTGGGTAACTGGTAGTACGACGTGACTGGTAGAAGGGTGCGACCCCAGTAAGACAAAAGAATGGTGGAAAAAATACAAGAGATGCATAACCACGTGTACCCCGGAATGACACCTTTGAAGACGGGGTTAAATACATCATGATATAATTATTGAGTTCTCAACGATAGTGTATTAAATAAAGTAAGATTTAAATAAATTGAAAAAAGAAAATTACCCAAAGTCGGTGCTGGAGAATGATTGTACTATGAACGCAGAACGTATCTAAGATGCAACACCATACACCAAAGGTGTCGCTGCAGCTGCGGTTTTTGAAAAATGAAGTAAAATTGCTGTATACGACTAGGACTGAATTGGGCCCAAATTTGTATGCATCATTAATTCTTGAGACATTGGCTTTGGCCGAGTGGGCCACAATTCATGTAGACTTAAATGTTCAAATTTGCCCCCACATAAGAAAAAAATATACTGAATAATTTACCTTTTTTCAATTTTAATCAAACCATGCTACATACATTTTCTGGAAAATAAGACTAAAAGACTACCGAAGCACTAACTCAAAGTGTCTAAAAAGTGATCTATGAATATTGAAGAATGGGTTTTATATTAAAACATCACATTAATTAATCAAGCTCAAACAAAAAATAAAACGTACAGTTTGGACACATTAAGGATAAGTATTTATAATACAAATACTTGGTGCCTCTTCCCCCTCTTAGCGCATTAATACGTTCGCGTGCAGTGCTTCTTTATTCTTCCGCCATGAATTGGTGACATTCAACAATACACTTGTAATGTTAATAAATAATAGTGATCAAATAGTGGGGAAATGCTTTCAAATGAAAACAATTTATGTGGAATATTTTTATTTTTCTCTACTTATCATGACATTATCCCACTGCTCAGAACCCTCGTTCGATAACTAATGCTGCAGCATCGCAAAACGTCGCGGAATAGCAATCCGCTAAGACACAACCTCTATTCATAACTGATGGGTCTCCGAAGACGACCATTTCATGTGATTCACGCTAACACTACTCTCACAACCAAGATAACAAGATATAAGGAAAAGACGAAGACGCTGAAAGTGCCACCTTTTTTCGAAAACTAAGTATTTTTGAAATATCAAAGTTGAGTAAGATGATGTAGAACCAACTAATTAACAAATAAATGTAGTTTCAAAACTGATTTTCGTGTACATTTATTCAGAAATGCAATTTTTTTAAATATCCTTTTTCTGCCTTTCCCATTACATTTTTGTGTAAATAGTGTTTTTCATAGTTTATAAAATTTCAAAATAGGGCGGAGGGTTCTAATGTAGCATTTTTTCGCTAGAAACGATACCCTTTTTATTGGTTTTTGAAAATGATTGTAAAATTCCGGGTCACGACGATAATTCGTCTCCAATTGTTTTCGAGACTCTTTTTAAGATCTCTCAACCAACTTTCTTCAACGCCGACAATTGTCGGTCAATGATAGGGTCAGCTTTATGAATATTAGATTAGATATGCCCAGAACAAGTTAAAGATTAGTAAACTTATTGATGTGATTCATGGAACAATGAGAATTAATTATACTCAATGTGAAAGATAATAATAAATATACATGTCAAACACGTTAATGATTTATTTTTAAAAATTTTTTTGAATAATTTTACAGAATGTATCTGCCATCCAATTGATTGTGGATCCGATATTTTGGAATAGTATGTAGAAAGTGTATACTAGGAAGTGTCGAAAAATGCAGTTCAAGGAATAAATATATGCCGAACCGTGTTTGCGCTCCGACCTTCTGTCTTGTTGCCTTGCCTGCCTGCCGCTGCCTGTTGTGGTCGGCTGTTTTGACTTGGTTTGACTCACTGCCACTGCAGACTGTGGTGCACCCTGTTAAGGGGGTGGTGTGAAATCATCAGTGATAAAGAGTTAAAGAGTTTAACCGCTGTAGTTTTGTGTATTGCTTGATTGTGATTTCATTTTGTTTCATTGGCGTTGATTTCGGAGGCCTAGGAAAATAATAATTTCTTAGGAGAACTGTTTGTAGTTGGATGTGTATGAGAGGTTAGCTAACGTTTGTTTCATTTGGCTAAGCTCAAATTTTTAGTTGTCGTCCTTGACCATCAATTTTAAATTAACATACTTCAAGATAAATTGTCAAAATGTTGATCAAAGTGAAGGTATTGTGTTGTTTGTTTACGAAATCTTGTATTCTTGTTCGTTTGTATTGAAGATCTAACCGTGCCTCGTTATTTGTTTCATGTCACGTTGTACCAGACTCTGACCGGAAAAGAGGTGAGAATTATACTTTTGTTATTTGAAATCATTGAGTGGGCGTAATATGTGAGGGGCAAGGAGAGGAACTCACGGGAGAGCATTTGGGATTTTGTATGAATTTATTTTTCTGAAGGGTTTAGTAGAAATTTTTAATGCATAATACTACTATTTATTTTTAATATTTATTAGAACTTGTACTTTACGATTTGACTTTCAATTCATACATAACTCTTGTAATCGAATACTTTAACAACCATCGTGCAATGTTTTATTGAATATATGAGCCATAATATGTGTTAATGTAGGTTATTTTAATCAGTTTCATTCTTTTCAGAGTACTAGGATTTCATTTCTGCTCTTAGTTGTATTCTTCCCATATTGTATTATTATTTAGTAAATTGCCTTATTGTTGTATGTATCAGTACATTCCTTTCTCATATGTTTCTATTGCTTGATCCTTACTTACAATTTTGCTTGGATTTGATTAATTACTAAACTTACAGTATTACATGTTTTGAAAATTGTCAGAAACATATATTTCTATGCATTAAAGTTGGTCAGTCATCCAAACATTCTATATTACAGAATAATGGACATAATTTTGGCACATACTCCCAACAAAATTTATATGATGTGGTTGATGCAAAATACACCACTACCAAGTTTTACTATTGACGATGTTTTCTTTATGGAGTTATATCATTTTCTTGCCTGGACCACTTATCTTGCTTATATTTCAAAACTGAACATGTTGAACCCAGAAAAATAAATGTAATAGGTGCAGTATAATTCAATGCAATGAATGCCTTTTATTTTTTATTTTGACATTTGATGGACTTGTCCCTGTATGCTTCAATCCCTTCAAATGTTTGAAATATTACTTTTTGTTCTGTTGGACTGTATAGGCAAGTAGCAACTAATTTATTTCTTTAATAGTTTTATAAAGGTTGGATTGTGCAGACTTTGCATTCTTATGGAATGTAGCACTGATAGTATTCATTTTTATAAATATTGAAAGTTCTACTGCTTATATTTTCTGTTGTTCTGTACTTCTAGATTGAAATTGATATAGAACCTACTGACAAAGTTGAACGAATAAAAGAAAGAGTTGAAGAAAAGGAAGGAATACCTCCTCAGCAACAGCGTCTCATATTCTCAGGAAAACAAATGTAAGATTAAATTTATGGGAATGAATTGTAGCGTAATTTATTTAGTGTGTGTTGTCTGGTAGACAATTTAAGATATACATCATAGTTCTGCCTTGTTTCTTGATTCAAAACAAGTAATGAGTTATTGATGGTATTTGTGGCCTAGTTGTTGATATTCCTATTCATGCATTTCATTGCAACTAAAAATGTGTAGATTGTTCTAAACTCTTTATCTGTTTAACATTTTCACATAATTCTGAAATGATGTAAAGAATCTTGAATGAATTTCCTATCCAGTAATAAAACAGTACTTTAGGCTGAATGATTTCTTTCTATGAGTTTGTGGGAAAGAAATCGATTAGTTGATTTCTTTTCCAATATTTGAAATTTTGATTAATTTATCCACAAAAATGTCCATCTAAGTTTTATGCAGAGCTTTATATACAAGTCATAAGTTTCTGTTTTTCTTCATGTTGAATTTTTGTAAATTGTGTAAACCACAAAGGCTATGTGTAATATTTATTGAAAATAAACTAGAAAGTTATATTTCTAATTCGTAAGAAATCTGTGAAGCCATATTGGAGTGTTCCAAAAGTCCATTGTAATGAATGAGGATTTAGAAGACCAAGTAAGAAAAATTTCTTCTTGATAAATCATATTTTGTACTCAAGAAACTTTTTTTCACGAGATCATAGTTATTTAATTGTTATTCCTAGCCAAGTTATTGAAAGCAAATGTTGCATAATTTTTTCTGTATATATTTTTCTTCTAATTTGTTCTAAAGAATATCTTCATAGGAATACTGAAAAAATGTTCCTATTAATAAATTCTTGAGGAAGAATTTTACCAAAAGTATGTTTTTTACAAGTTATTTCTGAAAATTAAATTTGAGGTTATATTGCTGTGTGTTAAATTATACATCATTACTTTCTTTTGTGCTAATCTGTTAGCAGATAAATAATTAAGTACTCTTCCTAAATATGTATCTTTCCTGTACCAGTTAAATAATGGTGTGTTATTTATAAATAATTTAGATTATCGTTATTTTCATTTCTTAATGTGAATTAGTTTTTGGACTTTTTTTAAGGCTACAAATATTTCATGTATGTATGTATGTAATATATTAGAACAAAAATATCTGTCTTTAAATGATCAGAATGTTACAGAATATGAAATTTGTATATCTCTGTTTTTAAAACAATTATTCATTTACATATGAATTCATTAATTTTAACTTAGTAAATAACACTTTAAAAGACACATAGGTGTTACATTACTATGATTATGTGACTAACTCGTGCTTGGAATGTGCATAATAACTTGAATGATATTTTTGTATTCTCCTGCAAAAGATCTCCAGTTTCCAATAAAGAGTGCTAAATTGTTATATTAAGTAAAACCTTCATAAAACTCAAGTACTGAGAAAATAATCTCTAACTTTTACTTCAGACTTTGTAGAATTACCCCGTACCTCTTAACAAATCAATTACTGTATTTATTATATATTTTGATCAATTATTTTGTTTTAAAGCATATCATACTTTTCTGTCTTGCAGAAATTTACTTACTAATTACATAATATATTTTTCTTGCTTGCTTCTATCACATTTACTTCACTGTTCTAAAATGGTATAAAACTATCCTTTGAAGCCGTGGTCACAATTGAAGTATTGTGTCAGTTGCTGAAAGAAATCTTAATGCAATAATCAATTTAAAAAGGACAGAGTACACTAAGAATGATAGCAACTCTAATGTAAATACTGGTGTAAACAGAATATTATCATGAATAATTTTGGTAGATGGCTTGCTTAAATATTTCTGCAAAAGTCTAATGTGCTTTCACTTTCCTTGTTTAAGAGTTATAGTAGGTCAATTTTTTAGCATTCCGTTTCTTGAATAAATGGTTGACAAATTATTCCTTAGGAGATTCTTTTCCATGCAGTTTTTGATCAATGGATGACAGATTTTGCTGTTTTATGAATATATAAATCTGCATCTCAATGTATTTATTTCTTCGGAAAGCTGAGCTGAAGTTGAGAAACTTGTGCAGAAGACTTGCCAAGTAGAGGAGAACTCTTGCAAACTTAAGAAATAAAAATTAAAAATATATCAGGTTAAGTTGAAGTGCTGTTGTATATATGAAGTCTAGTCGTGAAATGTTGAAAAAAAAAAACTTTAAAGAGTGAATTGATTAGTATTTTATGTTATATTCAAAAGTTATATATTACACATGTTTAAAGAAGGCGGGAGCCAAGTATATTTTCAAAATATTATTTTTGAAACTTCTTTTTCTTGACAGAATTTGAGTGCATCTTCTTCTGTTATTTTGAGGGTTCTAGAAATATTTGTGGAGGAATTGTTATTTATTGAATCCTTAATTGCAAGCTGGACATGCAAAAAAAAAAAAAAAAAAAAAATCCAAAACTTTGCAGAGAAATATAATTAGTACTGATGCATTTCTAAATATTTTCAATAGTTTTTGTAAATTAAAATACAAAAATGCTTACTTAAGTAATTAACAAGACATATATTGTTGAATAGGTCATTATCTCATATCATGATTTTAAAAAAGCTTAGTTGCATCACAATAGACAACATTCTGAAGCAGATGTATTCATTTTGAACTTTTCATTGATTTTATACTTGTGGTTGAATTCTGTCTTGTTTACTTGTGGTTTTGTCTCCTGAATGAAAAGTGTGCTTCAGTTAGGGCATCATGTAGTTTTGTACATACATACCCAAACTGGTTGTAATGGAAGTAGTTTGCAACAAAATGGGTTCTTAATATTAAAGAATGTAGTTTTNATGGAAGTAGTTTGCAACAAAATGGGTTCTTAATATTAAAGAATGTAGTTTTCAAGAAATGAATATCCAAGTTTTATGTGCTGACAGCATAATATCACTTTGCTATGTCATCTTCACATTTTTTAAATGATGTTTGGAGAGTGCAGCCATCTATAGTGAGTTGAATGATAATATAGTCAATTTTAACTCTTGAACTTACGAATACCTAGTTGTGGAGGAAAAGAAGCATTCTACAGAGAACCATACACATTAGTAGAGAGAATATCAACCACATTATGATCATGGGGGATTGGAATGCTAGGATAGGCAACGATAGAAGAGTGGGGAAAGGAATTATGGGAGGGCATGGAGCAGAAAGAATCAGAAACGAGAATGGAACACGCATGATAGAGATGTGTGTAGATAACCAGCTATTGATTNTAACCAGCTATTGATAGGCAACACTTGGTTTCCTCACAAATCAATACATAAATTTACATTCAAAACAGTAAAAAATCATGTAGAATACAAAAGTTTGATAGATTACTTCACATACACCAGAGCATTTAGATATGCAGTACAAGACATTAGAGTCTATAGGAGTGCGGAGCTTAGCACTGAACACAAGTTGGTAGTAATGAAAGTTAACATCAAGATCCAGAAATGTGTAAAGACTAAAAAGTATTCAAAAATAAAGGTTGAGGAACTACGGGGAACAGAAAAGAAAGGTATATCAAGAAAAACTACATATCAAGTTACTTAAGTGTGACAACTTAGAAGAGTGGGACCTGGAAAGAAAATGGTGTACCTTCAAAACAGCTATAATTGAAACTGCAACGGAGGTATGCGGCTCAAAAAAACAGTAAATACGAGATTCAAAAGAACTAAATGGTGGAATGAAAGGGTTAAAGAACTGGTTAAAATCAAAAAGAAGGCTTATCTTAAATATCTACAGACCAAAAGACATGAGGATTGGGAACAATACAGGGAAGCTAGAAACAATGCAAAAATAGCGGTCAAACAGTCGAAACAGCAGACCTGGGAAGAATTTGGAAACGAAGTCGAAAAGAATTATAGAGCAAACAAGAGTCTGTACTGGCGAACCATTAATGGACTGAGAAGAAAATATAAAAAGCCAGTGAGAAATGTAATAAACAATGATGGTGAGATGGAATCACATCTCACGAGAATATTAAAAGTTTGGAGGAAGTATTACGCAGATCTTTTCGGAGAGGAGACAGAAAGAGTGTCGGAGGAAGTGTGTGAGAGGCACGAACGAAGACACCCGGAAGTGGAAGGCTCTGTGGAGGTTTTTGTGAAGGAGGGGGAAATGTGTGAGAGGCATGGACCGAGCGAGGCGGATGAGGAAGAGTCTTTAGGGATGTTGAAGAAGCTCTACTAAAACTGAACATAGGAAAGGCAGCAGGCCCTGACGGCAACGCACCAGAGATGCTTAAATATGGTGGTGATAAGGCTACTGATTGGCTTGTAGCTATTTTCAAAAATATATGGGAAAAAGAAGAAATACCAAAAGAGTGGGAAAATAATATAATTATACCCATCCATAAGAAAGGTAGCACATTGAGATGTGAAAACTACAGAGCCATATCTCTGGCTTCCTGTGTGAGCAAAGTCTTCTCCAGAATAATTGAAAACAAACTAAGAAGATTTGTTGAACAGGAATTTGAGGAAGAACAAGCCGCATTCCGACCTTTTAGACAGACCCAAGACCATATCCACATAATCAGAACGCTCATAGATAAAGCTCTAAGTCGAGGAAAGGATATGTATATTGCATACATAGACCTCAAATCAGCCTTTGACATGGTTCCAAAAAAGGAACTATGGAAAGCTTTAGAGAAGATGCCAGTGCCAAAGAAACTCATTAGAGTTATAAAATGTATGTATAAAGATGTATACGGACAGGTTAGATTAGATGGACAGAAGAGTGGCCAATTTAGAATGGAAAAGGGAATTAAACAGGGAGATTCCTTAAACCCACTACTATTTATAATTTTCATGGACCAAATCATAAAACAAACAAAAAGGAGAACTAAGATATATAAAGTTGGAAATTGGAGGATGCAACCGGTTTGGATACAGTCCTTGGTATATGCAGATGATATAGTTTTAATCGCTGGTAATGAAGAGGAGATGAAGGTAGCAATACAGGAATGGGGAAGTGCATTACAGGATAGAGGAATGAAGATTAACACCAACAAAAGTAAGGTTATGCACATAGGTAGGGACAGAAAAGAAATCGGTGTTTCCCGGGAGGGAAGGATATTAGAACAAGTAGCGACATATGAATATCTAGGTACAGTGATCTCAAAGGATGGCAGGCAAGATGCCGAAATAAATAATAGAATTGAAAAGGCCAATAAAATTTACTACCAAGTATACAATAACGTACTGAACATGAGAATAGGAAACACACAAATAAGAGAAGAGCTTAAGCAAACTCCGTTAGTACAGTCGATGGAAGAAAATAGTTTAAAATGGTTTGGTCACATGACAAGAATGGAAAGCCACAGAAAAACCAAGGCAATATGGAATGCAAGGCCAGAGGGGAAAAGAGCAGTGGGCAGACCTCGAGGAACGTGGGATCAGAGCGTTGAAGAGATATGTAGAAAGAGAGGAGCAACGATGCAAGAGGTTCAGCGCAAGGCTGCAGATAAGAAGGGATATCTGAAATGGCTAAACCGACTTTGAAAGGCAAAAGGGAGAGATGATGAAGAAGAAAAAGAACTTACGAATACCTAGTTGTGGAGGAAAAGAGACGTGACTCGAGGTAACCAGTGTAAGCCAGGTGGATGTATTGGATGAGTTTTGTGAGTCGAGGAATGTGGTGCTGCTGCCAGAGCAGGATGTCCTGAGTTAGAGTCTTGGTCCTTCATCAATTTCACCTGATAGTAGATGATTCGATAACATAGTTGTTCGAAACCTCTTTTATGAGATATTTTATTTTGTCGTCTTTTAGTACAAATGAAAAGGAGGGGTAGTGCAGACCTAAAAATTTCATATAATTTTCAAATTTTATTGAAATGTTGAACATTGTTTTGTAAAAGAATCTCTAATCATATCCATAGCAAAAATCAATTTTTTGAAAATCGATCTCTAAATTAATTCAAGTTTTTTCTCTTTCTTTATGTAATCACTACAAAGAATAATTTGCAGTATACTATTGCTTTGATACTTTGTTTTGAGAATGGCTTACAATTTGTGCTGTATAGTTCTAGGATGTGTGATATCATAAATGTAAGTTCTGCTGCCTCAAAACTTAACCAAACATTTTTCATTTCAGGAATGATGAGAAGACTGCGCAAGATTACAAAGTTCAAGGAGGGTCTGTTCTTCATTTGGTTTTAGCTTTAAGAGGTGGTTTTGAAGTCTAATGAATATGAATTTTGGCTATCCTATAATTTTTTCAAAATATTTAATTTTACTTATCTTAAGTGCTCACTATGACTCTGTAATTATATCATTTTTCTTTGCTATTTCTTTGTTCCATTCAAATAAAGTTTAAATGTATACATAACATTTTCTAGAACAATTTGACCATCAATCATCCTTGTTTTCTTTGAAGAACATCTCACGAATCTATTTGCTGGTGGTGAAATATTTAATTTTAAAACCTCTATTTTGACATAATGTTGTCACCATTTACTGTTGATTATTTCCAAGTTATCTTTCAAGGAAATGAGTAGCTTTCACATTTTTTAATGTATTGCTGTTGTAAATAAAATTATTAATGTGCATTTAAATGAAGGTTTTTGCATTTTGAGTTTGATTTAAATACATTCCTTATGAAATTTAATTTGATTTTAAACACATTCCTATTCCATTTTTGAAATCTAATAGAACTCAATTATAAATTTCCATGTAATAACAATAGTATGTGATGTTATTGTGAACTGATATTCCTGTGAGCATGAAGGTATACTGGTGGAAGCTACATTGCGAAATGAATTGAGGGGAATGGGTGATTTCCTGCACCAAACTCCTTATTGATTCCAATGAGGTGGTTGCACATCAAAGGTTAGCCTTGTGCTCTGTGTCAGATTTAGAGAGGGAGAGATTTAGGCTTCCATGCTCACCCCTCTTCCACTCGAAGCAAAAAAAATATTTTCTTGCACTTTTTAAACAATACTATATATTGTTTATTATTCACATTGGGTAGTAAAAATATATTCTTAGAGAATCATGAACTTTCACACCTCTGGAACCCTTGGATATCAAAGTGCGCTCCCCTGCCCCCACACCCCTAAATAAAATCATAAATTTGCTAGTTCATGAGCTTAAGTCTTGTGGGTGTGGGTGCTTGTGGGTGTAGTGTGTAGACACAGATATTCCTATTGATACCTTATAATCTGCAGATAATGATTTTTAAGGATAAGTGAAAAATGTGGTGGTGTCTTCTAGTAAAATATTTATTACTATAAATAATAAATAATTAATAAATAAATATTTTGCTCGTGGACAACACCACATCTTTCATTTATTCTTAAAAATGAATACTAGTATCGCCTCATCGATATCCAACCAAGATGATTTATATAAATGTCTCTTGTTACTTCTATGGCATGTCGCTGTACCCAACAGGTGGAGGGAAGGTAAATTAAATTAAATGTTCAGGCTATTTCAAGAAGAGAAGTAACAAATATTTGCATGCAGTCATGACTTGATGGGTAATTAAGTTTCTGACTACAAAATGAAAAATTTCTCTGAGCGAATTTTTTGACGTACAAAAAACGTTTGCTAGTTTTATATTTATTTTTGCATTAAGAGTGGAACATAAAGGACGGAGCACTCTCCAAATAATTCTACACCCCCACAGATTTCTTTTTTCTTTTAACTTCATTTAAACTTTGCCTAACTCAGAGAACCATTTGTGCATACAGCTAAATATGATCATGAAGCCAAACAACGGATACTTTGAGTGTGAAATTTTTAAAGGGGAAATTGTGTGAA
Organism: Laupala kohalensis; assembly: GCA_002313205.1. Lineage (NCBI taxonomy): Eukaryota > Metazoa > Arthropoda > Insecta > Orthoptera > Trigonidiidae > Laupala > Laupala kohalensis. The sequence goes on along the minus strand of NNCF01125808.1, from coordinate 14,378 downwards.
TGTTTTAAAAAATATTTGTCCTAATACAAGGCAGGTATGAAAATTATTACAAATTTATTGAGTCAAAAAAAAAGAAGAAAGAAAATGAAATCTTTATGTTAATACAGTAATGTATTCAAAATACTTCACGCTTAATGTTACTGGCAGGGGCGTACCAGGATTTTATTTCAGGTGGGGGATAATAAACAAGTAGGACATATAATATATATAGTAAAGTCCTATAACGTAGTCCGTAGCGTTCCTAAGAATCAAGCAGATTCCAAACTGCTGAATTTTTTCCACGAAACGCTACCTTTTCCAACCGGTGACTTTCAGATAAATACTTTACAATACCTAATTGAAAATCCTTCTTAGGTATCGGGTAGTCCTCTGCTGCCACCACTGTCTTTGTATCCGAAAGCCAGAAAAACTACCAGAACTGGGAATTGTATAAATTTAATATACCTAATAAACTAGCATTAGTTATAATGTGAATACAAATTGGAATGTTTATAGCAAACACCCAAACATTACTGAATAACAAGATGTACTCTCTTGAACTCCCATGTCCCCAAGTTCTGTCACTCAACCCTGAGTGTCAAGTTCTCACCGCCCACTCAGCTACTCCTCAGTTCTACTCTCCACCCACACATTCAATCGTCCACCTACTCGATAACACTCGTCATTGTTGTTCGAAATTGCATTCGTAATTGTCCAATAATAAAACACCCACTATAACTATCTTCTTTTTTTCACATTGTCAATATATATAACGGAAATCTTGAAAATAATGCAACTCGAAATCATAAACTTTAACAGATTATGAAAAATACAGAAAGATTCATAAAAGTCACTCACATATTAGAGGAAAGATTTTGAGCTTCAGCTTTCTTCAGTCCCATAGAAAATCATTGTGTTGACTTTTATGTGTATTTTTTTATTATCTGTAACATTTTAAACTATGATGTGTGTGCATGTATGGAGAAATCCCAGTGAAAAAAATTAAGCCTTTCATTGCAATGTTTAATTGTCAGTTATTATGGCTATTGATTGAAGAGTGAACCCTCTCCAACTTTCCACTATACAGTTAGATTATACAGACATTGTTCCCCCCTGAAATGTGTGTACTTAGTAAACCTCTGTGGAATTGGGCCTCACTAGCGCTTGTTAGAGTGGTCCTCAGTTGACAGAAGTGAGAAGTATTTGTTCTGACTTCAAGGAACGTCAGATCTACTCAGAATGGATGCTGGGTGAAAGGAACTGTCAGCTTACAAGAGCTAATTGAACCCTACCGTGCTAATCAGCTGGCCCGCATAAAATAAAAAATTCTTTTTTCATTATTAATATGTAACAGTTATTTATAGTAACTAAGCAGTGAGAATAAAAGAAACAAAGAATTTCCTTCTTGAAGACCATTTCTAAATCTTAACAATGCTCACAATTGATATCATGTAAGGCTAATTCCTTGTATCAACTACTGACCAATCTTGCACGATAAAAAAATTGTACATTCACACGTTCATTTGTTATGGTGCTGTGGTGTATTAAGTCCTCAATCAATGTGATGCAAGCGAATGAGTTAGAAGGAAGTTGGAAGATTTGCCTTTGCTTACACAAGATTCTCATAAGTTTATTGAAAAGAAAAAAGAATGATTGATACAACATGTTGGTAAGTAATCTTCATCAGCATGACCACTATCAAGAGAATAATTTAAAATACATTTAATAAAATGGATTCTATTATTTTGACACATGCTGAGAACACATCCACAAAAACAATATATCAGATCAGAATACATTAAAATACTGCTGAAAATACAGCAGTGTTAACAAATACTACTTCAGACAACAGAATTCAAAATTTAATAAAATTTTACCAAATTCATACTCATACTAAGTACTATGTCTCTAATATTCTGTTGTCAAAATGAATTGTATGAACAATTACTCACTGATTCCCACATATTGGAATTGTTATGCACAAAACCCGAATTCAGCCATTGGACAGAAAAAAAATGACCAAAACTAGTTTTGGCAGCTGTGTTAATACCAGAACTAGTTCTGTGCATTTTCAAAACAACCAATACTAGTTTTGGATATTGTGCTTTGGCCAAAACTAGTTTTGTGCATTTTGAAAATGATCAATACTAGTTCTGGCAAAAGAATATCATCCAAAACTAGTATTGGTCATTTTGAAAAGACAAGAAGAATGAAGCTTTCTATATCTCAAAATCAAAAGTAAATATTAAGTGTTGTTAAAATATTATTTTCATTTTAGAAATATTGGGGAAAATGGTCATTTTCTGTCTTCAAGTGTTTCTTATATATTATCAAGGGGTACACACAGGAGAGAAATGTGTATCTCCTACTAATTGAGATCTCCGTATATTAACATTGTTATTTAAAAATATAAAAATGAGTTTTTAGTTTTTTGCAATATTTTTTTAAATAGATGCAAACATGGTAGAAGTGTTTTCATGTTTTAGTCACTCCTGCTAATGGCATGGTAATTATTTTCATTAACCGCATGGTTCATTATCTCCAGAACTAATTGAGATATCCTCTCTGTTTTTGAATGCAAATGTTGTTAAATCAAATATCTAAAACTTTTCGCATTCACATTATGTGAGAGAATGTTTGGTGTGTAGTCTTGACTGACACATTAAAACAGAGGAAAACTGTCAGCGTGAAATTCTCAGCTCTAACTCTTATACTTGTGACAACAGGCAATATTTATATGGAATGAAAGTTTAATGTAAAATACTCTGAATCAAATCATCTAATTGTAACAATCACTCAGAATGAAAACCTTGGTCAGACCAAAACCAGCAAAACACTTTATATCTTACTAATACACAAATATAACATTTTGTTTGTATATTGGTTACTTATTATCGTGAAAACTAAGAGTTACGTACATTGTTGTTGTTTTTTGTATGAAGCACAACCATTCGACTTGAAACATAGGCTAAATTAAGAGGTTTGATATGTTGAATGATAAATTATTTACCAACAAAATGAAGAAATTTAAAAATATCAAAGAAAGTGTTTTCTGAGTAAGCCTTGCTTTTGAACGTAGCTGTATAACTATCACTCCAATTATCATAAGTTTAGCAAAGTTCAAGAACTATGTTATTTACTAAACATTTTATCTTAACCATATCATACTAGTATATTAAGAAAAGGTATACTTTTTATGTTAATTAAGCATGACCTTCAAAAATAAATTGACTTTTAGGGCAATAAAATAAAATAAAATAAAAGAGGGTTTGATGGAATAAATTCGGACAAAGCAGGATATCATCTTAATACCTTCATTTGGTCCCAAATATATGGAATCTGAGTTTACACCTCAGGTGTGCATGACTTTTGGCAGTCAAAAACCCACGAAATTTTTGCTCATTTTTCAGTTTTTTGCTTGTATCTCGGAAACTAATCATCGCACAGAAAAGTATTCTCTATTTAAAAGATCATTAAATTCTGCGCCAAATTAATACCTCAAACATTAAATTTGGTTCAGCGGTTTGCCCGAAATGGCCGATCAAAAAAAAAAAACCCACCAATTTTTAGCAATTTTGCGGAAAAAGTTGTAACAGTCATTTTCAAACCTCTCAAACTTCGCAAAGAACGCTCCAGTAAAAAATCTTTAACGAAGAGAGTTGTAGAGCATTAAATACTAAATTCAAAAAACGCTAAATTTGCTCAATTTTAGAGTATTCTAGAGACCTATATGCAAAAAAAAGTTTAATGACATTTTCGCTTCACCATATCTTTCTTCACTCTCGATGTATATATACCCAATTTCTGAATCTTAAGCTGAAGATTTAGAAAACAATGCTAAAATTTAGAGAAGTGGCATACTTCAAGAATTGAAGTCCTTGTAATACGTAGTGCAGGTAAATGAAATGTTCAATTGGATAAATAGAATCAAGATGTTTTAAATAAGTGAACAAAATACAAGTAAATATATTTGGGTGCTTTTATACTTTTGGGGAGGGAATTATATAGAACAATTCCCGAATGATGACCCTTTTTGGCAAAGAGCGGTTGACACTATAGGACGATAAATATTATCCCTATTGCGAGTATTGTGTTCCTGAGGGTGGCTCTTCAGTAATTCGGTCTTGACAAACACGACCGTTTCATAAATATAAATGCATGGCAGAGTTAAAATATTTATTCCTTAAATAAAGGTTGACAAGAGTATCGGGGGTGACATTTACAAATTATCCGAACAATCCTCTTTTGAATTCTAAAAGCTTGGACGCTGTACCGGGACTTTCTCCAGAAGATAATGCCGTATTGTAAATGGAAGTAAATGTTTGCGAAATATACGCAGCGGTAAATATGTGGACTTACAATATTAACTAAGATTCGTAATGCGTAGCACAATTTACTAAATGAGATTGTCTTGAATATGGAGACCTAAGAACTTTGTATTATAACAGTTTTAAATTGTGTTCCGTTTAACGAAAGAGAAACCTGGGGCAAGGTTTTGTGATACCATTGTGAAATGACATAGACACTGTTTCGTCAGTGTTTACGATGAGACGATTTTCATGGAACCAAGCCGAAAGGTTAGACAAATCTTTTTGGGCTTTGGCGAGTTAACATAGTAAATTAGTGTCATCAGGTAAAGTTTGAACAGGTGGGAGAGGTTTTTCCGCGTAAATCCTATATATAACACATTCATCTTTCTCCCGTTAGTCGCCTAGTGGAACCCCGTCGACTCCGTGAACTGCACACTGAAGAAAATGAATTGAAATAGTTTTTCTTATTTTCGATGTTATTTTTCCGCAACATTTAGGTAAAATTAGGTACTCAACACATAATTGTCAAAGGTTTCAACCACTTTTTATCTATTTAGTATGTATAATAAGCTTTGAAATGCCACCTATAGATTTCAGGTTTCCCAGTTCAACGAGGAAGAAATTCCGTCCAAACAAAACGGTTCGAAAAGGGATAAAAGTATGCAAGTGATTTGGGGCAAAGTTTCGCAGGTGTCTGCCCGCGAACCTTTGCCCCACACCTTCAAACCTTTACCTTTGACACTGTTTCAAAGTAAAACTTTTCTTCCTTTCTTTTTCTCTTTTGTGTACAATTTATGGATTACTGATATGATAAGAGTAAGTATTGAGTATTCGGTAATTCATGGAAGACTTCGATCAGTCTTCAACAAAAATCGCCCCCCCCCCAGGGGACTTACATCTAGTAAGTACGTGTTTGGCAAACACGGGGCCCCGAGCTGAGTCTGGCATTACTTCCTCTTACTTGTGCTAGGTTTCTTCCTTTCTCTTTCCTGACCTTCCCTGGTCACCTCTTATTCTTTTCGATCCCGACGCTAGGGTATCTTTCATTTTCTTCTTTCTTCTTTTTTTAAAATGATTTATGTAATGTCTTGAGATATGTTGATATTTGAGTTTTGAGTTGTAATTCAGGCGGGCTTTTAGTGGGTATTGTTGAGTCATTCGGCGAGTCCCACACGCAGGGAGAGTCATGTTGGCTCTCCCTAGTGCGTAACTGCATTTTCCCTACCTCTACAAGTTTTAGGACTCTAATGACCATGTCGACGAGCCGTAAAACCCCACACACAAACAAAAATTCAACAGGGATCAAGAAAAGGAGTTTTTTCAACATTGTGTTGATTAAGACAAAAAAAATTTTCGGGCCTAAAATCCTTGAGATTTCTACTTTAGAAAAACAATATTAAATTAATCAAAGTCTACCAAGATAGCTAGGGAAGATTTTACCAAAGCTTTTATGAAAAGGAACAGATTTCTAAGGACCCTACGAAAAGCGAGTGTGGCATGGGATAACAGTTTCCAACTCAACCAATACTTTGACAATTTGGAACAAACACCGCTTAAATGCCAGTTTCCATCACACAGAATATTTAACATGGACGAAACTGGGGTTCCCAATAAAATTCCCAAGCTCATTGCTCCAACTGGAAAAAATGAGGTTGGCAAGTCTGTGACCGCAGAACATGGAAAACGGTTACTGTTGTCTGTGCTATGAGTGCCACTGGAAATTTTGTACCTCCATATTTTATATTTGCAAGGAAGAAAGATAAGTTCGCAGGGCGAATCTTTGCCCCGTGGCGCGGGGCAAAGGTTTGGAAACACATTTTTTTTTTAAAATAAAAAAATTGGAATCTTAATATATTTACTAAAAATCACATATTTACCAAAGGTAGAGGAGATATTGAGCTACAACACAAGCCATTTTTATGGACGATTAAGTGAACTCCAAGCCAGTGAAAAATCAAAGTGTCAAAAGTTCAAACCTTTACCCCGGCTTACCCTAGAGGTCCGAGAATTGAACCTTGGGGAACTTCGCGAGTAAATAGCATTTTTTCTGAAAAGCAATGCTGAAGTACTTTATTTTTAGTATATGATACTTCGACCTGTTGATATCTATCTTTTAAATAGGATGTGCTCAGAACGTATGATCGTGTTCTTCCTGTGACTTGTTTGTGGGACGAATGTGTTATTGTTTCCTGGTGAATTGTTTAATATTGAATATTAATCTTGTATTTGTTAATGGTATTTCGCCATATTAGGTATAAAATAGATTTTGATCAAGTTATTAGTAACATTAGTGAATTCAGTGGAGTTTCATTGTTATAAGTATTATGTGACCGTAAGATAGACTATAAAATATTTTTTGTGAAACTTTTGTGAGCCTACGTAGTTTTAATATCTCGATATTTAACTGCAGTTTTATAAATAATACGTAATACTACAATTTTTTTCCTTTTCTACATGATATTTGTTTGTATTTGTACATGTGTCAATGTTAGTTGTTTATACTTAAATACTATTCGCATTCAATTGAATAGTTTTTTCTTGACTTAATAGCAGTCAGCGCCAGTTACTGGACTTCCTCACATACTGGACAAACTCACATATCATCAGTTTAGGTGAATGACATTACAGGTCTTTAACCGAGCGGGAGTGGGTTTCGAGCGTTAATTTCGTAGAAGTTGGCAAATCCCATGAGGGAGCCATGTTGATGTTTTTATGCAATCTTACGTGACTCGGAGTACACATGTATTTACACTTTTTGTTTTTGTGTCGTTGCTTACGAGGCTGCATCAGAGTGAGACTATACAGATAATCATGTAACTTTGCCGAAAATTATGCAATATGGCTACCGAACACAAATTTCAAACATCTACGAATTTAAGAAATATCCGAATTAATGTTTATGATAGTTACTAAAGCAACTACTTGTTGTGAACAAATACAAGTTCATATCACGACAAGCTAAGACACGAGGTAATATTCGTTCCACACTTTGCTCGATGCAGAACGAACAGAATAGCGCCACAAGAGCAAGTGAATTGAATTGATGGCCTAGATTGGCGATTGAATTATGAGAAATTCGGATGTCCTGCCAACATAACGCGAGGTGCAAATAACATTGATAGTAGTTACTAAAGAAATACAAGTTCATATCACGACAAGCTAAGACACGAGGTAATATTCGTTCCACACTTTGCTCGATGCAGAACGAACAGAATAGCGCCACAAGAGCAAGTGAATTGAATTGATGGCCTAGATTGGCGATTGAATTATGAGAAATTCGGATGTCCTGCCAACATAACGCGAGGTGCAAATAACATTGATAGTAGTTACTAAAGAAATACAAGTTCATATCACGACAAGCTAAGACACGAGGTAATATTCGTTCCACACTTTGCTCGATGCAGAACGAACAGAATAGCGCCACAAGAGCAAGTGAATTGAATTGATGGCCTAGATTGGCGATTGAATTATGAGAAATTCGGATGTCCTGCCAACATAACGCGAGGTGCAAATAACATTGATAGTAGTTACTAAAGAAATACAAGTTCATATCACGACAAGCTAAGACACGAGGTAATATTCGTTCCACACTTTGCTCGATGCAGAACGAACAGAATAGCGCCACAAGAGCAAGTGAATTGAATTGATGGCCTAGATTGGCGATTGAATTATGAGAAATTCGGATGTCCTGCCAACATAACGCGAGGTGCAAATAACATTGATAGTAGTTACTAAAGAAATACAAGTTCATATCACGACAAGCTAAGACACGAGGTAATATTCGTTCCACACTTTGCTCGATGCAGAACGAACAGAATAGCGCCACAAGAGCAAGTGAATTGAATTGATGGCCTAGATTGGCGATTGAATTATGAGAAATTCGGATGTCCTGCCAACATCACGCGAGGGTACAAATAACATTGATAGTAGTTACTAAAGAAACACAAGTTCATATCACGACAAGCTAAGACACGAGGTAATAATCGTTCCACACTTTGCTCGATGCAGAACGAACAGAATAGCGCCACAAGAGCAAGTGAATTGAATAGCGCCACAAGAGCAAGTGAGCAATAATTAGAAACTGCCTACAATCACTTTGAGGACAATAAAGCAAAAGTTACTGCGACTAATACACAATAAACTAATAAACAACGCGTTTCTTAAGTCAAACTTCTTGAGGTAAAGTAATATGACTGAGTGTACAGAGTGGGGCCAGTAGCGTACGCAGAAATATTTTTTTTGATGGGTGATCAATCCTTAGCCGTACACACACACACACGCATATTAGGTTGATAATTAATATTGATTAAGTAATATTATATATGAAAAAACACAATTGCATTCTAGTTAATAAACAAATAGTTTATAGAAAATGAAAACATAAATTTGTAGGTAAAGTTTTCGAAATACAGTGTATACAGAAAGAAAAATCAATAGTGTGTTTCACGAAAATGTGTACGAATTGAGTCAGCGACGGGGGTGACAAACAGAACCAGGCAATGGAATTTAATTTTTACCCCGCAATTTTTTAAGGTGACTAGTACTTTCATTTGAAGTTAAAATGGATTCTATTTAATGTGATGATTTTACTTTACTTCAAGAAAAGAGATAAATGAGTGTTCTGTGAAGCGCAGGCATCCGATTCCTTACATTAGGTCAACGGGAACCCCATCCATTCAACGCCATTCACAGTTGCTCATAAAAATGTCAGCAGTGTTCGAATCGTCGACAGAGGGATCCAAAGGAGGTTTCGTTGGAGGCAAACGATAAGTTCTAGTAATGTCCTGAACGTCCGTCCCTCCAAGCCCTTATGCCCAGAGCAGGGTTTCAATACATTTAAATAGTGATTCTAGAAGCGGCGGACTGCCGTAAACGTGTGTATAACAGCGACCATTGCCAGAAATAATATTTCATGAATTTTTTTTCACAAATCATAGACATTGGTAAGTGACGTTCTACAAATCGAAATGTTTTTTAGTATCGTGTTATTTTCTCCAGACTATTATTTCTAATTTTGAATCATCAAATCAGAAATCCCTCGACAAAGGATGTCTGAAAACGACTCTGTGAACTGAACATACTCGTGAAAAATATCGACATCGGTGAAGAAACTCCAGCTTCCTCCGACGAAGAGTGTTAATTTCACCTGTTTGTTGATAACTATATTCAATTCTTGAATAGTTTAAAATTTCAGCGAGCTGGATCCAACCATATAACCCACCTATGTACTAAAACAAATTTTAAAAAATTTTCGAAAAATATTTCCAATATTTTTTTTAAAAAAATTTATGGTCCCAATCGAAAAAGAAATATACCTTCGTACAAAAAAAAATTCAAAACATTTTTCAAAAAATATTTTCCAAAATTCTTTTATTTATGGTCCCAATAGAAAAATATATGCACCTAAATACCCTAAAATATCAACAATTATTCGACAAATTTTTCCGAATTTTTTAAATTTTTTATGGTCCCAAACGAAAAATATATATATCTACGTACCCAAAAAATTCAAACATTTAAAAAAAATTCTGACTGACAATTTTTATGGTCCTAAACGAAAAATAAATATGCCTAAGTACCCAACAAATTTTCAAAAACATTTTGGAAAAAATTTTCAAAAATTTTTTTGGTTCCGAACAAAAAAATCTAAATACCTAAGTACCCAACAAATTTTCAATTCTTTTTCAAAAACGTTCCGAAAAAATTTCCGAAAAATTCTAGGATTATAAACAAAAAATATATAACCTAAATACCCCCCAAAAATTCAAAATTTTTCCGCAAAAATTTTCGAAAATTTTTGTCACGGGGCTGACATTATGCAAAGGTTTATAATATTACTCAAAGCTGACACTACGCAAGAATTTTATAATATATTTCCAGGGCGGGTCTTTAAATCGATAGTTTAAATAGTTAGTGTCATTTTAATCGTGACTCTTCAGCCGGATCTCCGTGGCGTCAGCCGCGAGAGATAAGAACTTTTCCTGTTTGTCCCGTCTCTGTGGTGGGGTTTCCAGAGAACCTATTT
>NNCF01125805.1:155403-262995 GCA_002313205.1 Laupala kohalensis | reverse complement strand
GACAGCCTATTCACCATGGGTTCCAGTGGGGTCATTGGTCTTATTTCGGTGGTAGATATACGCCAAATGAGACGGAAATTCTTGCTTTGACGCACGCGAAGAGAATCTTCTGTAGAAATTACATTAAATAAATATACTAGCTCATTTTAACAGACACGATTTATTGTTAATTATATACTATTTACAACTGTAGGATCAGGCATCCTCATCAGATCATGTAATTTTTGCCATTTGTTCCTGATCAAGATTCACACTGGGGGCAGAAACCTTGTGAACAGTATATAATTGGCAATAAATCGGTTAAAATCATGTCGTTTATTTTATTCAATTAAAGCCAATATAATATTGACACCTTCACTGAGTCCAAAATACCAGCTTACAAAATGTCTCTTTTTTTCTACTTGTCTTCAGTCTTTTCTGATAATTTGTTATATTATTGTTTCTCCCAATCATGCAAAAAGAATCTGTATAATTAATGATAAATGATAATTAAATATGATACTTTTAGGGAATACACATCACTTTCTGTGTTTCATGCACTGACTTACTACAATTACTGCAATCTAGACTAGAATGGCAAACCAAAATGTATTCAAATGTAACCCATAGACAATGGAAAATAAAATAATGCTCGTAAAAGGGAAAACTACAAATGCTGAAACAAAATTCAATATGTAGGCAATAACAGCGTACTGCCGTACTGCTAACTTCAACGAGATAAACCCTCCAGCACGATTATCGTGAATTTTACTATTGTGTAATTTAATTATCATGTACATTAATACAAAGCGCAAATCATAAACTCAGAGTCATGATCTCGTGGTATGAATCTGCAAATGATCGGTGCCTCGCACAGGAGAGAATATTGACCCAAGTAATTTTTATCAGAATGTAATACATCGATATTGTGTAACGCACACACATCAATAATTCGAAACCATCAACATGAAAAGTCTTGAATCATATGAGAGCAAGAAATGGAAACTCCGTTGGTTGAATAATATAAAATAAGAAATAATCGTACTAATACAAATGTCGGCCGCAAAAGGAGGAATATAACTGGAACGATTTCAACGAAATTCATCGAAGTCGAGTGCGACGAAGCAGTCAAGAAGAGTTTCGCCATTAAGAAATTTCGTATATGTTCCATTTTGAAATTTAAGAATATGCAACAGGTGAACGTAGGAGACACTCTAAACAATCTAACATTTGGCCACATTACGGAGAGATAAAACAGTATGATTATGTAAAAACTAACTTCAGAAATTTACTGTACAACTAACGATGCAAACACAATATGAAGTAAAACTTTTTACTCGGAATTTTGCAATACGTATTACAGAGGATAATGCATAATTATAGAGAAGTTTCGTTTTCCACATTCCAATCCCAACAAATTTTAAATGATAACTGTATAATATATTGTTAATGAATGTTTTTCTTTCTCGCAAAATATATAATATTTACACAAAAGTTTTAATTATTATATTAATGAACTTCAAATCAAAAAATATATTTATCAATAAAGATGAGAAAAACAATCTGTTTTTTAAATCACAAATTCACGCTTAACATATCTCTTAGGTGGTTTCCGTATAATCCATACTAATATATAAATGCGTAACGTAACAATGTGGCGGTCCGTTTGCTACTTGATCCAATCGTGATAAATTCGCCCAGGAGATAATTTAGATATTCAGGATGAACACAAGGTAACTTCTATTTTAAAAATAGGTGGTAAGAAAGATAGAAATGGTTTCTGACAATAAATGGCGATAAAATCGGGAAAAGGTTATATTCGCTTACGCTGCCTATACAGTTAGGTATAGGTGACAACTATTAATATTGTTTACCTCAAAGAGTTCTACTAAAAAGTCCGCGACAGAATATGTCTACAAAATGTAACATACTAACGTTATTAAGTTATTAAAAATACAAGAGTTAAAATACTTCAATTTAAGAGTAAATTAAGAAGAAAAATATCAATCATAATCAAATTTAATGGATTACTTGTTTAGTGCATTTATGAAAGTTAGAAAACGCATTTAAATCGTAAAATTTAGATTAGATTTTACAAGAATTGTAATGAAATGGTGAAGCTGAATCATTCATCGGAAGAGACAATTCGACCTTCGCGGCTCCCGCGAGATGGTGTATTCAGTCAAGTTTTGTATGAAATTTTTATTATTATGAATTTGAAAAATTAGGATGTTGTACATATGTTTTTGAAAACCAGTAAGTAAAAGTATGTTTATCTTGCTGTATAGATATAAATAATTTTTTCCTGTTTAAGTAGAATAGTCTAAGGCCCGGGTTTTTCTCCGTTTTTCCTTCTGGTAGAGGCGGATTTATCATACAGGTTCTCTAGGCTTTGTCTAGGGGCGTGTTTATTGTAACAATAAATTTGTGAATTTAGTGTTATTTCAATTCTTATGATTTTTAAACACTATACTTAGAATAATCTATAGTTTGATAATAACTTGTACATGTAATTTGTTGCTTAAAATTACAAACATATTGACATTCTATTAGTATTATAACTCTAACTTTTTATCTTATCTAGGAACTTTTGCTGAAATTTTTGAATCCACCTCTGCCTTAGGGCCCTTGATCGGAATTGATGGGATGGTCCCTTGCTTGCTTCCGGAGAGAAAATTAGTTTTTTTCCCTCCACGTGGTCATACGCAGTTTGTACTGTTTTTTGACAATAAATTTATTTATTTATTATTTATTAAATATCCTAGGCCACGCCGGGTAATCGACTAGTTTTGCATATTATTTTATTTATTTATATTTGTAAACGTTTTCACATTTTTCATGTTGTAAAGAGCGCATCTTACAATTCTTAATGGTTGAAACCAAGCAAAAAGCGTGGAAAATCCCATTTACGGAAAAGCTTCGTTGTGCACGCAAGCTTAAAAGAATTGGAATTGCTTTCATGACAAGTCCTTTGTGTGCATTAGCGTGACAGAAAAATTCAATAAATTTGTCTATTAAGATGTTTCGAGTGGTGGATATCAACGCGTAGGCATCAAGACAGCGGTAAATACATTACGTCTGGTAGGACATCATCAGGATTCAATCACAACAATAAGTAAAGTATTATACGACACCTGGGACGGACTTAGGATTCGTAGGTCCCTATGCTCAACCTGTGGTACAGGCCTTCCAGGTCAACGGGAGTCCGGGGGGATCCCCGGAATTTTTTTTCAAAACATCAACTTTTTAAAGAACATATTAGGTTAAAATCCTTCAAATAAACATATAAAAGTTTCGGAATTATTACAACAAAAATTGTATTTCACGGATTGGGAGAATTGAGTTACAAATAATAAAATTGAAAATCCTTAAAGTTTTTAAAACAATTTATAGACATCGCTTTTTAAAATATATTTATAATATCACACCAAATTTGGTATCCGTACATGTTTTGCTTTTAAAATATGTGAACATTATCTTTTCCAATTTTGAACATTACAAATTGTAATTTAACGTGTTGGTTTGTTGGTAAGTCCACAAGGGTTAACGAGTTCGAAGTGAAAACGAAACGATTCTGGTCTTCGGTCGTCTGCACTGCCAATGTCGTGTCTTATAAATTTGAATTGTTAGAATTTTTTGTGGTACGGACACCCTAGACGCGCGCCTATGTAGTCTGTGCTCAAATCCGCTTCTGTACGACAGTGATATTTGATGTGTCCTGTTTCTGTTGTTTGAACGTCCAGGGTCGGTTCTAGGTTTTCCTTAACCTAAACGCCCTAAGCTAAAATCATGTCTGTGTCCCCATAATCTAAACCCTCCTCCCCCAACGTCAAACCAAAATGCGACCTTGTCGTCATTGGCATATTCACCACATCATCCCATTAGAGTATGTGAGCAACATAGAGCATATGGATTTATACCCAAAATCCTCCTCTGAACATCCCTTTCCCTCGAAGTCACCCCACGACGCAGTGACGGATCCAACGAGGGGAGATGCGTTGGGGCGAATTTGACTTGATTTTGTCCGGAATTTGACTTTACTTTGTAAGATACAGAAAGGAGCGTGTACAACTCGTTAAATATTTTTTTCGTTTGATTTACAATACCTAGAACCCTGTTCCTAGTTGAAACCACCTGGATTTATGTTACTTGTCACTACTTATCCTTTCTATTGCATTTCGTCCCGTATAGTAAAGGATTCTTCCTTGTAGCGCAATGTCATTGTATACAAAAATGCATTTCACAAGAACCACGGAAATACAAGTACAAGACTGAAAACAAAATAACTTCTTCCGCTGTCATAAAAGTATTTTATTTCCACTAGTAAGAAAACGGGCGATTCCTCGGAACACGAAACTATGGGTGGGGGAGGGGGGGACAAAGATGACAAAGTTTTACCCCCTCCCCAAGATCACTTGCTGGATCCGCCCTTGCCACAAAGACATGGGACGCTTTGCACTGAGCTATACGGTGGTAATTTGCACCCACGCTATGAAAAACCAAACTACAACAGTTGACATCTCAAAGACGTCGTGTCAGTCGGAGGTGGGGCTCGTTGAGAGGGTTTCCAAACTAAATAATTATTATTCTCGCTTTTTTCCAAGAACATTATGTTAGACCAAGGGTCAATAAACCATTCTTTGCTAAAACAATAATTTATCTTGGCCCAAAATGTTTAACCTGTTGCCTAATAACATTATATCAAGTCCAAATTTAAAAATATTTGCAAGGAAAATTAAAAATGGGTGCAATGATTTGAACGACTTAAACTTTCTTGTTAGCATTTTAAGATAGCATTAAAGATAATCTTTATGATAATTCTATGATAGTTTGGGTAATTAGGTACTAATGTTAATGCTATGTTCATAACTGATGACTGTGTTTAATGACCATGTTGTCGCAGTAGATAAGAAAACTTTGCAGTGATCGCTCAGTTCATTTGAAGTTTCCTAAAGGAAGACTGAATGGACTGATAATTATTTTGTAAAATATTATTATTATTATTATTATTTTCTTTTCATCATAATAACCGTTATACTTGATGTTGGTGGTTATTAATTCTTACGATTCAACCTTTCTAAAAATAATTGTATTATTAAAGGAATAAAGTATTATTATTATTACTTAACATTATCAAAACTATCCATAATTACCTTAAACTCCTTCCTAAACGAATGGTGCGCTCACACACGTATGTTTTAGTTAATATTGGTAAACTGAACGTAAATTGATAAAACAAATCGTCTATTATTCTGCTCCTAAATGTTTCCGGCTAAGGCAGTCGCCTAGGTTGTCTATGTGGACGAAACTAGCCCTGTGTGAACGTAGTGGGCGAAGTTATGCGCATGCGCTATTCTCTTGCCAGAATGTCTCCGAAAAGAGTCCACGACGACTCGCGGTTTAAAATTAGACTTTCCGCGTCGCATGTACAGTCGTGACTATTTGACAGTTCCTCGTGAACCAATGGTCTTGCAACCAAATAAATTATTTCTCTTTGGTCATTTACAATATTCTATTTAGATGAGAATAATATATTTTATTGCGGAAATCTCACTCATTCCTATATTGTATGTTTAACATGTTCTGTAAATTTGTTTCTTGGTGATTTTCGAAATATAGGAGGATACGATTTACTTAATAAATTAATTATAGTGAGCATGTAATGTCTCTCTCATTCGATATGAGTATCGCAGACAACGGCTTCCAAAACTAAGATTTTTTTTGCGAATTATTTATTTCATAGTTTTATGGTTTAACGTATTAATATGTAATACGATTTTGTCAAAGAAGGTGAACTAGTTTCAATGAAAAAACAATTGTACTTTGGAGATCGACGATACTTTGTAAGTGTATCTCCTGCGTTGTTTTGATAGTACACTATCTATTAATTTTTCAAATATATAATTAGGTAAAATATTTTTAGTTCAAATTGTTCATGTAATTTACAATTATACGTATTTTTTTAATTGCGAAAGTTATTGTATTACTTCAAGTGAGATGTATTTAAATCTTAACATTNTATTTTTAGTTCAAATTGTTCATGTAATTTACAATTATACGTATTTTTTTAATTGCGAAAGTTATTGTATTACTTCAAGTGAGATGTAATTAAATCTTAATATTTTATATCTTACGTATTCGTACACTCTAATCTACATCTTCCTGTCCTAAACAGTTTATGTATGTCGTACCTCTATCTCATAGCTAGGGTTAAAACTAATATTACAACAGGAAAAACTTAAGAAAATTTTGTCATTAAATGTTTCAATTTGTTTACGAACATAGTTCTTAAATTAAAGTAATTAAAGATAAGTTGAACAAAGGAAAGCCATTACTGAGAAAACATTTTTTTAAAAAATGAGAATAGTACTTCCAATTGTTTGGGATTAAATAACTTTATCATTTTTCCTATCTTGGCTAATTTTTCTTATCTCGAGCTCTAAGAGCTAGAATATTGACAGAAGTAATAAAGGAAAAAGAATTTCTCGAAACGATAACGACATAGGATGTGTTTTAGAGATGGAATGTGGTAGGTTTTTCAAGTGAGAATTAACACAGCATTTAAACGATCACGTACTTCGAACATGAGTACTTAATGAAAACATTACTAAATCTTATTGACGAGCTAGTCCAGATTAAAGACTTTTTGGGGATCCAAACAATGTTTATCTCAGGTATAACCGTATCATCAAAATATATTTCATAAAATAACATCTGCAGAAAAGCTTGTTCAAAGAGATTGGTATTTTGTGTGCGATTTTCTCTGATATGGTCATTATGTATTACAAGATTTAAAAAATGGCAAATTAAATTCGAACATGACAATTGATTAACTACGATATGCCTATTATTGTGATAACTCATTTATAATCGTGATTACGAATGATTATTGGTTTATAGTTTATGATGGAACTTTGTGTTGAGAAACACGATTTAATAGTTAATTATACAAATGTAATATTTTTCATTTTATTTACATTTTTTAATTGATTTGACTATAAACATTCGGTCCAACACTATTTGAAGCATATTTGAAAATAAATCCATTGACCTGAGTCCTGGGCCTTGGGAAAACTCCTCCAGACCCGTCCCAAGTGTTCGTTATTGATTGTTTTCGTTTCTGTGCAGGTGCCATGAACGTATGGGACTGCTGTGCCGGGTAGCGCGGCCTCGTACGTCGACTGGGGACTCGGATCCTTATTTCACCGCGGCTTACAGTAGGAGAAATTGCCGACGAACAGGTCAAAATGTATGTACAAATATACTAGTACATGAAAGTTAATAGTCAAAAGTCCGCATAATTAATTTGTCGTTCAACATACGCCATACAAAAAGAAATAAAAGCACCGTATTGTGAATGTGGCGATGTCTATGTATAATATGAAACGAAATATTCTTAACGAGATAATTGGTGTCACACAGAATGGTAGAAAATATGAAGCAAATTTTGGACCAAATAAAGGATAGCAATAAAATTAAATTTGAATGAATAATCTCTTATATTCTGTCTAAACCTGATAGTAGATATGTTACAAACAGGAATTCATCGGTAATATAGTCAAACATTTGTCGAGAAATGTACATGATTAACATCATTACATAAAAATATATTGGCGGTTGGGGACATCAAATGAAAACTTAGTTATCACAAATTAACTTTATAAAATTATGCATCAGATAATATTCAACAGAATTTTTAATCGAATTTGGTTGATTCTCTAATGGAAAACTTTTAAATATTATACATGGATACTATTAAATATATTGCTAATATGGAAATTTTGAATACTTATTAAAACCGGTTTATTATGAACCCACTTGTTCATATTTATCCGTATATTTAAGATATACTGAGCAAAATATATAGACATAAATTCCCAATTGTAAGGCTTCAGTACTCTTGTTTTTTTTTAAACCTAAGTTAGTTTCGTTCTCCATAATAACGTAATAGTGAGGGTATCTCAACACATATTACAGTTCAGAGGTATCTGGTCACATGACTGTAAACCGGTACTTTTAATTTTATTTTGTTATTAATACATCTATTTTGAAAAGAAAGTTGAAGTATATCTAAAAGTAGTATGGGTAAATAGTACATAAAAACAGTTGGAATATAGAATTTGAGTTACATTGTGTAATTTGGAAAAGGTGCAAATTTTCTCCTCTGCCTTGTGCTATATCATGTGTAAAAAAATTATCACTGCGATCACAATACCGAATCTATCGTGTGTGTACAAACTTGACAGAGTAATTTTATGTATCTTTTCGGAGGTTTCTCGTAAAAAAAATTATTTTTACTGCAATTTCCGAGCAAAAAACAACACAAACAAGAAAATACACACGATATCAGTATGCAAAAACTTTTCAAAAGCAAAGATATAATATACGCAATTCTTCTTTAAGTTTTCTCAAGTTCAAATATTTTAAGTTTTTTTAAGCCATATTCTTGTGTTTTAGCATTTTCACATTATTGTTATTATCGTTATTATTAAAATTTGTATTTTCTATTTTTGTTAAAAAGAAAGAAATGCTCATTTTGATTTCTATATTTTACATTCGGTTTTTTTTACATTTATATTATTATATGAAATTTTTCTTCAATATATACTTGCAAATATCGTATGCTTGTGAAGTGAAGTTGTTTGTGTGTTATATTGTTAGTTTGTGTTGGATAATTGTTTTATGCACCACGCACTAAACATGAAACACTTGAAATCCTTATGGACTAGTCAGGTTGCAATATATTATACATTTTGTTTTTACTTTCACTAATACTTCACTATTAATTTACAATTACATTCTAATAATCGAAATAATGTAAATTTAGACTACAATAAACTGTGATTTTAAAATTACATTTCTTGCTTAAAATAGCTGATTTTAATCATACAAGATCTGATTGCAGATATTATTATTATTTAATTCATTAATTTACCAAAAACATTGTTATACCTTTTTTATTTCAGCTATAAACTTGCACTTAAGTCGTTAATTTTTTAGTTTAATTTCCTATGTTTCAACTATATAATATGTGTCTGGGAGTTATTCATCTTTGGAATTACTTGATTGATAATAATACTTAAGTGCAGCAAGCGTGTTCTAATATGAATTCCCCGCAAAATATAAAAGATAAGACGAGGTAAAACTACATACACTATAAGAAATTAACAAACATAAATTCAATTTAAAAGCACAGGATATTTAATGTGTGCTGAACTAAGACTATGAAACATACATAATGATTTACATGAAATAATGCGTTGTCATTAGTCATATGTCTTGTAGTTGAAG
This sequence comes from Laupala kohalensis, assembly GCA_002313205.1. Taxonomy (NCBI): domain Eukaryota; kingdom Metazoa; phylum Arthropoda; class Insecta; order Orthoptera; family Trigonidiidae; genus Laupala; species Laupala kohalensis. The sequence continues at coordinate 253,725 of NNCF01125805.1, read as the reverse complement.
TTGGACAATTAAATCAGTTCCTGATAAAGCATAAGTCAATATGGCTTACTTACATGTAGAAATGCTAAGAGTTTGTCCAATATGAGGAAATCACTGAATTTACTAACTTGAGCGCTTTGTCTCGAATGAGAATGCGGCGAGTATAAAGTTTTGACACCGAGTGAACTTAACACTCAATGGAACGCTAGCGTGTACGTGGGTGCTGATCACCCTTACGAGAACGCGGAGCGTTATGTCACTTGGAACGAAAAGCGCAGTAGAACATGTCACTCGTAGTTAAGCGTGTAGCGTGAATAATGAGTTCCGGTTCTCGAGTCAATAACTTTAGTTGCCAGGTTTGATAATCAACCGGATGTCCTGCGAAAGGAGAAGTCTGTAGGAGTGGTCTTGGCGATATATTATATGTTCAATTATTTGGTTTCAAAAATCTTGTCCCGCAAAATGTCTGTAAAAGTAGATACCAATTCATTTTATTGGACAATGACGGGTTGGTAAGTAAGTACTTGCCGAAGTATGCATTTTATTTACGATTCGCGCAACAAGCTTTCTGAAAGCAAATAATTTAAAATAAAATATTACATTNTATTTACGATTCGCGCAACAAGCTTTCTGAAAGCAAATAATTTAAAATAAAATATTACATTTTCAGCGATAAAGATGTTATTTTTATTAGAATCCACTAATGTCTAATCTTTATGGAGACATTAGCATTTGACATTGCATTACTTCAATACAAAACTTTAACTTATCTTATTCGTTTTAGTACATCGCTTAAATAAAATCTTGTTTTTAAAAAGGTTTTTTATTTATTATTCTATTTTATACTATTTTGTATAAGAATTTGTTTGTTTATTTGTCATAATAATTAAACTTACTTTTGTTTTTTTACGCAAAATACCTTTCAAACACAAACTTGTATTAATATAAATAAATAGCATAAACTATATAGCATCTGTGAGATAAACCTTCCGATAGCATAAATATCTTTTGAGAAACGATCGTAATGATAAGATAAGAAGTTAATACGAAAATCGTAGGTTGTGCAGTGTGTTGTACTTACTTATATGAGAGTCTGATTGTATTTCAGGGGAAGCTTCCCGAAAATAATTCGCCGGGAGTTATCTTGGAATAAAATCGTTATATAGAAAAAAACATTTTAAAATTTTGTATTTGAAATAGACATAATAATATTGCATTGTCAGAGGGTTTGTATATGTGTGCTAAATTTCAGTTCAATCAGTTGAGGAGAAATGATTTTAAATTCAGTGGTAAGATTTGGCGTAAACATACGAACTAAAAAATTAAGTTAAATAAAAGCTTTGTAAAACGGTTATTTTCTTTCTAATCGCTGTTAATTAAGGATTATTTGAGAACAAAATCAAAACGATTTGTGAGATGTTGAGACATTTAAAAAGAAGTGTAATTTTTTCACCCATGATACATAAGTTTAAAACAAAATGTGATAAAAGATCGCCATCAAAGGAAGATAGATATCACAACGGAATTATCAATAGAATATCAGAATCATTCACATCAAAATCAAATAATTTCATTCACTACAAAATCGAATGAATCAAACGAGCAAATATTGAGTGTACAAATGGACCATTTCTTTAATAGAATTTACAGTTTTTTACGAGGTTAAAAATACATTGTTTTACGACGTGAAATGGACGTTACTTGCGTAAGCGTTGTCGACAACGTGACGGAGTCGAAAGACGACGTAGAGACGACATCGATGGGACTGTAAATATCTACTTGATACAGATTGTCGGTGTTTGTCCCCACAGTGCGACCATGACACTTATTTGCAAGTAGTAGTTTCCATCAACTGGGGCTCCGATCACCTACCCATGATGATTCAACAAGATCACAATTTCTAGAACTATGACAAGTTTGAGTTGCTGTACGTCTCAATACAATACGTATTACACATCATACGCCTTGTTTTGAATATATTTATAAATTGCGAGGAAGATTTGTTTTTGGGAATGTGATACGTTTCTGAAAGTGCTCTTGCAATATTTTTGAGAACGTATGAAACGGAAACTATTTTGCGTTTTAATGACAAATCAATCAGAAATTTTTGAAAACTACAGTGCACCTAAAATTCATTCTGATCATACAGATTGATTCAATTATTTATTATTTCACTTGTTTGCTTATTTATTTATATATTAATTTATTTTCATAAATATAGTGCTTACTAATATTATTCCTATGTACGTAAGGAAACCAGACCAGAACTTCTTCCTAAAAAAAGGAAAATTCTTTACGTTTCGCATTAACAGAGCACACAGATTTAAAAATGAATGTTGAATGTTATGTTTTTGCTCTATATACGTAAAATTAATTAAAATGCATTTAAATGTGAAAAATTAATCCATACCGCAACTTAAAACATCTTCAAAAGAGATGAATATTTGTTAAAATTGATTTTAATGAGGAATATATTAATCCTGACTGTAGTATACCACCAAAATAGTGTACTTGTGTGTTAACCCGGAAATGATGCTCGAAACCAAAGATTTTTGATCAAGTTCGGAGATGTCGGTCGCCGTCAGATATCCAATTTTTTCAATATAAATAATATTAAACAATATTTGTTTTGTTATATGGAGGGTAGTTAGGACCTCCAAAATTAAAGAAAACTTTATAATAATGGAATCAAATATATTCCATTATGTATTATTGAGATAGTTCATTAATAGTTGTCAAATTCTTATACCCCTGTCAAAAAAAAATGCGTCGCAAGGCTATTGAAATCGTATTTCTATTCTCACCGTGTCGCATGGATTGGCCATGCCCACGAGCCATCGTTTCCGCTATTTGCAGGTCGCCGCAATCGTTCCTCGACCGCTGACTTTGCATTCGCTTCCCGCAGGAGGTTATCGATTGAATTACGTTACGTCAGCCGTGGCAGCAGCAGCAGCAGTCGCGGTGAAGTCATGGGAACACGTGACGACGCGAGGCGCTACCACGCGCTTTGGAATTATAGGGCTTCTTCCTTTGACGACGAAGACGCGTCGAGAATGAAATACTGACGCACCGCCAGCGAATGGGCGCGAGTCCAAGAAAGGAGAGGAAATGCAACGAACTTACAAATAATAATAATAATAATAATAATAATAATAATAATAATAACTGCATCCCAGTACCTGCAAAGATATGAAGAGAAGTTGGGTTAGGCACATGCTCTATAGTTCGGAGATTATTAGTCAGTCCTATAAGCCATACATAATGCCTTGGTGACATACCCGCATTATGTATTATTTAACCAGTCACAACTGAAGTTGATTTAAATAATAATAATAATAAGATAAATAAATTACAACACACGACCTTTTTATATTATTTTTGTGCGTTTTTCGCAACCTTCCGACTCGTAATTTGAGTTTGTCGTTAGGTGTAAACAAGTTGCAACACGAAACAAACGTAGCACCAGGATTGAACATGACATTAAATGTAAGTATAAACTCTAAAAATGTTTACAAAAAAAACAACAGAGAACACACAAACGAGTTTTAAAATTGTAAAGTAAATACTCGATGGTTTTTCTTCATCAGTGCGTAAATTCTAATTCACATTTGATTATCAAATAAACGATAATAGAAGAAATAAGGTTAACTCCCACGTAATTAACTAATCATGCAAAGGTTAGAAGTTTCCTAATGCATCTTTGTTTCCAGTAAAATGTATTTACAGTAAAACGTTCGTTATCCGAGCTAAAGTTGACATGGAGAGTTTGAATACTTAAAATTCACTTTATTGTGTAGTTACTTGCTAAATAAAGGTTAATGGAAAAAATTATTTGAGAGAAAACTTTGAATTCGACGGATAATAAGTTACGTGAAGGGACCCTTCCTGGAGTGTACGAGGACTCATGGGAGACGATGACTGGAGGGTACCTGATTGGGCATCTGACGTTCATAAATACGTCAATGAGACCACTACATAGACGTCTCATCGTCGCAGTTCCTCCTCTGCAACTTCTCCCTCAGATGACGACTGACGCTGATTCGCAATCACTAGAGGTAGTCATTTTCGATGAGCCAATGACGGCTCACCATTTTAAAAACAAAGTGTGATTGGATGATTGACTGGTGTTAAAGTGTATTGCTAAGACAATTGTCAACTAATAGAAGCAATCTCTTTGGTTGCGACTGTGCTCCGATCCGATTGGACGGACTTGAATATTTATAAACAGTTACAATGTCCAATGAGCCTTCAGCTTGAACTAGTGTTTGACCGGACCAGTTCCGTTATTTTCTATCAAAGAAGAATTATTTATGTAAATTCAGTGGTAATTTGATATTTGTAATGTATTAGCGAGTAGTGGCATGTTGTATCTGTATTTTGGGGGAATGCATTTATGTATTTGTTTTGGTATAATTATACTATTTGTTAATGACAAATGTGTTTCCTTTGAGAAGGATTAATGTGTTATTCACGCTAATGAATTGACCGAACCCATTTTAGCTATATGACAACTAGGCATCCATCACTACCACGCAGAGTGGGCCAGGTAAGTGTGCGTAAGATGTCGCTTTAATTTGTTTATCTTTCTGTCAAAGTTCAAATTTACCACAAAATGGCTACTCAAATCAACTAAAGTATGTTACAATTGGCGCCCCAACGTGGAGCACTCATTTATTTGTTTTTCGTATAAAATTTAATTAAATTACACTACTTTACAGGGAGATCACACTACTTTTACAGGGAGCATGAACAATTTTTCTCCGTACGTCATTTTGCAATGATTAAAGAAATCAAGGATCATTTCGTAATTCTTTATTAAGTATTTAATACTCGACTTCTTATTTATCTGCAGTGCTTGATATGGTAATTAGCATATATTTTCCAGATTCTTAAAAAAATTAAACAGATAGTTTCATCACTAATAGTAATTGGTATTCAAATTTGTTCCTGTTTATGTCCAACGTACTATTGAATAATTTGTTTTTCTTCTCAAAGAAGTATTTTTAAGCTTGAGAAAACCCTTTCCCATTGAAATTTTTATTTAGTACTAACTACATATTTCTCTTCTATTGATCTTCAAATGCCAATTAAAATAACATTAAAATATTACTAAATTATAGTAATATTATATTAATAGTAAATCATCCTGAAAGCTAACAACTTTCAAAATTTTACAATGATGTGTTTGTCATATGTAGTGTTCAAGTTTAAATTATTGATCGTTCTATTGAATGTATATATAGTTCATTTACTTTATTATTTTCACGTATTTTTGCCCATAATACTTTATAATGCAAAAACCAATTGTGTAAGGAATAACCTCCAAATCATAAAGATATACATAAACATTTATGAAAGAATTATGAGTCCATAAAACCAAGTTAACAAAGAATACAAGGATAAGATATGTATGTATAGGTCCCTTATAACGCGTGGTTTGACCTTAACTTCATTAGCTTTGTTTTCACGTTACACAAAGCAGAAAGCAGTCTTCAAACATTTTTATCTCTTTTACCCAGTAGGGAAGGTCTGTCCTGAAGATATCCTAGGATTAATTCGAAACTTCTGTTTTGAAGATCATCTTTCAAGAACATCTATAAGATATCTCTACTTTGTATTCACGGAATTGATCCGTGGAATACAGGATTAAGATGATCTTCAATAGGTCTTTGAAGAATATCCTCAGTTTCTCTGTGAAAGATATCCCATGAACTAACTTAGTTCGTGCATTAAAGATTATCTTCAGATAGTCTGGTCAAAATAGTCTGCAGGTAGTACTGCTGACACAGTCCTCATTGTGTCTTTTGAAGATAGTCCCTCTGGTATCTTCTCAGGATATTCTTATTTCGTCCGCAGAGGAAATTCCGAGAACGTTCATCGTTCATACAGTGAAGATTATCTCAAGATATTCTGGTCCAGTTAGTCCGCAACATGTCCTCAGATCGTACTCTTGCCATAGTCCTTACTTCATCTTTTGAATATAGTCTCTATGGGATCTCCTGAAGATAAACAAATTTTGTCCACTGAGGATTCCCCGTGAACATTCGTTATTCATAATGAAGATAATCTCTCGACATAGGGTGAACAAGATAGTCCGTTACGTGCCCTCAGCATTATCAGTAGTGACTTAATATATATTTTAAACACACACATCCTTTCTCTGATTGTCTTAATACATTGTACAAGGAAAATAAAATTAAGCGAGATACTATAGACAATCAATTATTATATCTGTTCATTGTCCACTAACTGTCACTCATTATCAATGTTACTATCAATTTGTACATATTATGTTATCTTCCAATTCAATATTACACGTGACGATTGCAACACCAATGACAGTAGGAATGTTACGGCAGCATCCCCAACATCGATATTTTAAAAAAGGAATATGCACTGCGATTGCCCAAGGTTAGCTCATGTTTGCACACCCCAAAAAATTCCCCCCCCCAAAAAATAACTTTATGGACAATTTTTTTTCCAGCACCACCAAATTTAAAATTGGTAAAAAAATTGCACAGTTGGATTGCCCAAGGTAAGTCCACTTATGCCCATTCAATAAATTTTTTGCTCACCCTTCAAAAAAAGTTATAGGTGAAACAAATTTTTGGTTTTCGTGACGGGAGAACCCCCAAATTCGACTTTTTTCAAAACAACATACGCACTTAGATTGCCCAAGGTTAGCCCATGTATACCCTACCTAAAACGTGAAAATGAATATATAATGTTCCAGGGAATGAAAATATAATGTTCCAGGTGGTATAAATATTGCATACTTCTAAAAACTATTGTAATGTTGAGATTACGTAAATAATAGTAATGAATTACTAAATAACGACTCGCCACGGCTTTACAAGTGTTTGTGCTATGTTACTGTTTAACTCTTCGTTATAATTTGATTGAGGCGAAAATAGCAAGTCTAGAACATTTGTTTACTTTAGTTTACTACTAACAATCATGTAAAATCTATTCAAACAAATGTTTTTTAAAAGAACAATGTATTTTTTGGAGCTACCTCTAAGTCCAAAATAGATGAACAAAAATATAACATTTATTGAATTTCAATGAGCAATAACAGCGTAACGGTACCATGAATTTTTGAACAATACCCATCATAAAGATTGGGAAATACCCTGCCTTGCGTCGGGACGATATCTCCCGGTGCATCGATAATGTGCTCATTTCAACAATAGTGATACGTCTTTCTGCTAACAAAACAATAAAATCTACGTAATGCAAGAGATCGCGTAGAAGGCATTGTTGCGTCAGCTGATTTCTTGGGAAGATTAACTACGCATCTTCCGTCAGGGTCTCGAGAATAATTTTCGCGAAATGATATTTCACATAATTGCTCTTCCTGGGTTAAAACCCTGTCAGAAAGTTCTTCTAATTTCCAAAAGTTTTCAAATTTTAAATTAATACTTGACTCTGATTCAGTTAGAAATGTTAATAAACAAAACCGGACTTAGATTGCGTGTCAGTATACAACTGACATGATATAATCCATCCCAACTGTGTGTTTTGAAGAAACTGATATGAACCGATGGGCGTTAATTTAAAGAGCAGCAATATTAATTAAAAAACTTGAACCCCTAGCAGCAAGTCAATGGATATCGTTTCATTGAATTGAGGATATGCATAACACAATTCCGAAGGGAAATTCCACTGTTTTATATGAAAAGTGACATGAGGTAAACTCGAAGTAATTGAAGAAATTACGGTAGAGCATATTGAAGCATTCCATGGCGTCCATCGTGATGCTAAATTTAATTGTATTTCAAAAGAAGTACACGTCTGATTACCGTCTAAAGTATCAATTAATGAAGAGGCGGGATTTCCCTTGTGACCCAAAGGGAGGCACATTTTTTAGATATGAAAATATGCGTACTAGACGAATCAAGGATAGCGTAATCCATTACAATTTGTACCTAAGACAATCGCAGTAGCCAGCAACGTCTAATTTTCCTGGTTAAGTATGTGACCACAAACTCCCCTTTGCTGAGTCACAGCTAGAGCAGGCGGTGGCCGCGTGTCATCAGGCAGCGTTGCTGGAATACTCTTGGGGGGGCGGGCACTGCGTTGACCTTGAGCGTCTAACGTTGAAAGTTTGGGTCGTGTAGAAGAGTGATGGTATTTTTTACAAAGGGAACAAGTTCGTTGCGAACAAACATGATTAGAGCTATGTATTAAACAATTAGTACATAATCGCAGTTGTTTGGCCTTGACACGGCGATCCCAAACGGTTAAGTTATTAAATGCTGAACATGTGTTAATGTTATGAGCCCCGGAACACATTGGACATTTAATAAAATTGAAATCATTATTTTCCTTGTTGGGACGTCAAGAGGAAGTTTCATGCTTGTTAGTTTTTTTCACAGACAACATGTCGAGAGCTTTATGTTGCCTCTCCAAGAATTTAATGAGTTGATTGGAAGTAGGAAGTTCTGAATCTAACGCCTTCTCCCATTCTGCTTTAATGGTGGAGTCGAGATTTTCTAACATGAAATGCATTAATAACAACTCATCAAGGGGAACTTCTAAATTTAAATTCTTAAGTGCTTGCCGATGACTGATAAAATGATTTAAGTTCTCTCCGAGAGAAACCGGAGAGCCGATTGTAAATTTAGGAGGATTGAACTAAGCGGTAACGCGTATAGAAACCGAGGCGCCTCTTATCTTTATACCTGTTCGTTAATAGCTCCCAAGCGGCTTCGCATCCTTCGCCGGAGACAGCTATATTCTGAATAAGATCACGCGCTTCGCCTTCTAATACTGAATTTAAGTAATGTAATTTAGCAGTATTGCTGAGGGCAGTTTCGTCAATAACAAGAGATTTAAAGAGATTGCGAAAATTAACCCAGTCAGCAAAGGTTCCATTAAATTTCGGCAAGGCTATGTCTGGTAGTTTAATACTGCATTGACGCGCTGATTCATTTTTGTGGCGGCCGGAGGAACCGTTACTGCTCGCGTGGAGTGAGGCAGCGTCATTTTTGAATTGCTACATGAGTGCTTCCATATTTTCCACGAGAGAAAAATATTTTATTGCAAAATCCTCGCGCACTTCTAGATCACAGTCAAATCGTTCTAATTCTGTTAGGGTGTGATCAAATTCCTGAAAGATTGTATTCAATCTAGTTAGATGTGCCGCGAAAGATTTGTATTGAGCAGAATCATTGATTCTATTAGATAATATTATTAACTTCTGGTGAAAATGCACCAACAAGATTTACCACTTTATTCACTTGTTCAATATCTTTGGAATGAAATTTAATTTTGTAACTATTAAAAATCTTGTATATAATGTAGGCAACTTTTTTGTCCCCGGAATAACTTTTTTCGCGTCAGGGTTAGATGTCGCATGGGTGCCGCACCGCTGTTTTGGGCCGTGTAAACGACAGGATAAAAGCAAGCGTACTATGGTATTAATACAAAAAAACCTAGTGTGTTATTACAACCGTCTTTCAAACGAAATATTTGCTTTTAATGCTAAACAATGTACGAAAATCTATGCTACAATTTTTTTAAATCACTTACTAAGTAGTATAAATTTTTAAATGAGAAAAATATTTTATAAATTATGAATAAAGAAGTGAAAATGTGCACAGCACAGATCACGTTAATGAAGCATACTGTGAATTGATGAGTTTGTCGAAAGAAGCGCATCTCTGCGGTATCTGTTCCTTGTGCGGCGTCCGTCCCTACTTTACCCTGTGTGAACGGCCTAGACATAGAATGAAGCAATACACAATGCAACACGTTCTTGAAGTTCATCCATCAAAAATATTATTGGAAAACATATTTTTTTGCACGTAGTCGACATGCCAATCACATATTACACAACAGTTCGAATTTATTATATATCTCTAAGATCTACGAAATAATAACACTTCTTCACTTGATTGATTTAGTTAACGGGGAACCCACATGCGGAGTAGAAGTACGGGATACCCACGGACACTAGTCCATGACTAGTAGACTGAGTCTGTTTCCAGAGGGAGAGATGCAGCGCCAGAAGATTGCTAATACGTGACTACTAACATTACTTAAACATGTTGACCCTCACTTATCAACAGTTACCAACAGTGCCAATACCTTAACACAGTATGACTATGGAGTAAGGACTACCTCGTGAGAAAGGATTGGGGTTACACGGACTTTTCCTAGTTTGAAGGGCGTCCGAGGAGTGCCCGGGAGGGTTCTTAAATAAACCGCGCGACGAAGGATCATTATCGCGATCGTTCGAAATTCGCACAAATTATTGCGAAAGCGACAGATATTATTCCAAGAATTAGAATTACTCCATTCATTTCTGTTCTTTTTCTGTGAAACATAAAATTATAATTTTTGTTATTAAACTGTTCTTGTAATTTATTTTCCAATACAACGGTGGCCCGTACTGCAGGTCTTTCCAATACAGCAGTTCCGACAGCGGTGGTCCAGTGGTAGCGTCTTAGCTTCCACGATCCCGCTGAGCGGTAGGGCGTGGGTTCAAACCCTGCTCGGCCGAAATTGGTGGGGTTTTCAGCTGGGGTTTCTCTCACCTACTCCAGACACATGTCGGTTCGGTACCATAGGTTCCCTGGCAACCCAACATCTCTCCCTTACCCAAGTCCAACGGTTCGGTGGAAGAGCAGGCCTCATGGCCTGAAGGCCTTAAATAAATAAAAAATAAATACAGAGAAGTGTCTATTCAGTTTTGTTTAAAACCGAATGTTTCTTACTATGAAATACTTCTTTATTTATTGTTAAATCGATGGCACGTAGTAACCAGTTAAATTATATCATGAAGGATATAAATTATTTAACGTTGTAATGTCTGGGTTTTAACTCTAAAATCAGAGGTTTCCGGGCTCCTTGTCCTAAATTTGTGACTTTGTTTATGAAAATAAATAATTTAAAATTTACGACATCATTATGAACGTTATTATCATTAGTATTTCTTTATGAGATTTGCAATACCACGAATGAAGTAAAGAAGAAAGTAAATAAGTAAATAAGTAAAAAAGGAAGAGTTCTCGAATTTTTTCCTAATTCACCTTTTGGAACGTCTAGTCGTTAAATGTTTTAGCCACATAGTCAAATAAAGAAACAACCGTGTTCTTCGAGACAGAAAGTAAGAATTAGAATATAAATAGAGGTGAGAAAGAAAAAGAAGAGGAACAAAGACGAAAGAAACACAAAAGAGAATGATAGGTAGGAGAGAGATCTTCCACGAAAAGATTCTTCAAGCAACGCTGAGATCCTTATCTTAATTTGTGTTGCGGTCTTCATACCACGTAAAAGAGCGTGGTTCGGTGAAGCAGAGTGGAGCAGAGCAAAATCGATTTAGCTGAACATAATTTGCGATGCATTTGTGGTTTGATTTCAATTATCGATTTGCATTTTTTCTATTCACCTACTTGCGATTTGAGAATGTTTTCTCTAGTAGGTGTTCGATAAAAAGAGACTTATGCAGTTCAATTAATAGAAAACAAGTAACAATGTTCAATATAAAATACTCTCGTTATATTTTGCAACAGGTGTTTTTCTGATAGCATATGCTCAAACAACACATTTACTGAAAAACTATAGATTCATTACAGTTTTCTTATCTCATTGAAAATGTTACAAACGCTCGTTCTCTCGTTGTAAATTTAATATTGTAAAGTATTGTACGTGTTTTTTTCAATTTTTGTGAGAATTTATTTAGTTTCGAATTACAGGTTGAGGTGTTTAAGCAATTTTCACAATACGAATAAATGAGTGGATTAGAGTACATATTTTTAACACCTGCTCACACATACTTAGAAATACGTAAATACTTAAATCATTCTTGGGAAATCAATGAACACAGTATTTCCATTAAAATTACTGTAATATTTTTTACTACGACAGAGAAAAGCGAGAAAAAAGTTAGAAAATTTGTTTTCGTTGGTTTGTGAGAGTAATATTTTGTGTGGAGTTTAAATACGAAGAATAACCTCCCCCTACTTAATTAAACCATTTGGAACATTTCACTTAGTACTATATTATTTACCATTTGTTTTACAATATTATATACTTTCGTTTACTAAATAATACATATATATATATATATATATATATATATATATATATATATATATATAGTCGAATGAAAAGACTTTGAGACAAGATGCAGTACGAAATGACCCAAGCGTATTCTGAGTAATGCATCTGAAACAGTCCACGTGTCATGGAGCTCCACCTACCAATCTACGCATCCCACGCGACCTACGAACGTGGAAGCGCTCTACGTCACTTTTCATCTCCAAACATGTGCATCAGAAGGCTACTCTCACTATTTGTAATTGAAGTATTTATTCTTCGGTGGAATCAATTTAACTCTAACTCAATAACTGTTGATATAATAACCATTAATTTGCAAGTATATAATTGTCTGGTATTTAAAAAATACAAATATCTAATTCATGGCTGATTAATACGTTTACCAAAGTAAATTTTGTTACTTGAACATTTTTAACGTAAAAGAATATACATTCTAAGAATTTTACTTGATTTTATGAGCAACACATACGTATTAAAACCAATGGCATGTCTATGATTTTCACAAATATGTGAGTACAAATGCATGGAATGTAATTTAATCATTTTTTCAGTATGACATTTACTCAATTCAAAATTTTTACACAATAGGAAATAAAAACTCAAATTTGCTATTCCAATGACTCGAAAGTGATCGAAGATTGAATTTAAGAGAATAAGTTGACATTTATTAAACTCATTCTCTAATTAAAATCGTACTTTCTTTATCTCTTGTTAGCAGTACTTTCTTGAGATTAGGTCACAAAGTAAAAGAATTAAAATTATCTTGCCAATGTTTCCATATAGGTGTATCATCATTTGGGCTACAATAAAAGTAAAACGTGAAACTACACACCAGGTTCACAAACAATATATAATTTTGATGTTATATTTGTTCATTTTTCGTATATTTCGTGTGTATTTTCTCGTTATACTTTTATTGTAGCCCTGATGATGATGTTGCATACATCAAAACGTTTTCAAGTTCGAAGATAATTCTTTTTTTTTTTTAAATTTGTGAGCCAATCCCAAGAGTTACATTCTCTAATATTTTATAATCGGAACTTTTAAATTTTTTAGATTAATTTCAAATGAAATAAGTAAGGCTAATTTATGAATGATTCCTTTCATTCCGTCGAGTTTTAATGACGTCTATCAAGAAACATCATCACTCCATTTCGTAAACATTCACGACGTCGTGAACAGTTGACATTGCAAACACTTCTAATGAGATCAGTGGTAGTTATATGGTTTTCTTACAAGTTACGCATGCCATGTTAGAAAGAATCTTTCCGATAACGATGTTAATGTTGTACCGCACTACCGTGACAATTCAATAATTTGTATCATTAAAATTGAAGCAATTTGGTGATTTAATGTTTCTTTACTAATTGTAATTGTAAAAATGAAGTACCTTACCTAAGGAAGGGTCTAATAAAGCCAGGGGTTTTACGTGAAACATTTTTGCATACTGGTAAATCCTCTTGGGTTTAGTTTTGAATAACACATCACACCGAACCAAATCACACAGTTTTGAATATTATTACTGATTTCATTAGAGTAAATGAATGAAGATTGGGAACGAGGATAACAATGCTGGGATATGTAATTTCATTTTTAAATTGACGATATATCAAGTTAGCTGGTGGGTGAAGATTGTTTAAAAATTTGGATCAAAATCGAATAGAAACATAATTTTTTCACAGAAGATCAAATAAAACTGGATGCTGATTAAATATGATCAGGAATAACTCACTTCACTTTTGATATTTCCTCCGCATAACACACGCCACTGATCGGAAGCCGACTTCCGAAACATCACTTCCGGAACGAAATTTATTAACAAAAACACTCCAGAGACGGAAGAGTAAATGTGACCACCGAAATTTTTCCTCTCAGAATACTCACGCCGCCGAGGCACTACGGCGTCGACACGTCTTCCTCATGCGGGTCCGCTGACCCCCCAGGGCAAACGACTGGTTTCCCGCTCCACACCGCCAATGTTCCGCAGCGGCGACGAAACTTCGTCGATCGCTCAGCAGGTGCCCTCCTCGCGCGCACTCAACGTGGTCATCCACCCAAAGCGTACGTCCGACACAGGCTTGGAGAGCTTCGCGACTGCGCGACGTCGGCGCGCGCGCCCCACATGGCTCGTTGCCCGTGCGCCGCCGCCAGAGCCGCATGTGCTTCGTCTGTATCCCCCTCCAACATTGTGGGTCCGGAACGACAACCCCCCTCCTCTCACAACCCTCCGTGCCGCACCGACGCCCTTCACGGATTCCGCGTGCAAGCGTTCGTCAACTACCTTTACGTTCGTGGGAAGTGTTGTAATCAGGGACTTCTCCCTCAGGCTTTTTATTCTCCTCTTCTACATATAATGTTTATTCCCCACCATCAAAAGATAATTCCACATTTCGTAATTGCAATTTTCCCCATTTATTTAACGCGTTGTCTGTAACAAATAGTACAAGGATCACTTTTATATAATATCTTTTTAATTCCTAATTTTCTTGTGCTTTATTTATTCCGAAAATAATTCTCGTGATAGCTAATAATAATCATTAATTTCTATATTGTGTCAACAATGTTTCATTAATAAGAATTATTGAGAACATTTTTTTGGTGTTAGTGGCGCAAAATTGTTTTGCCTCTCGAATGGCAAGGCGTTTTTTCGATAACTGCCTTGATATTTTTTTTAGAAACCAGTGTCCAAAATAATTACTCACCAAAAATATTTGCTGCTGAGACGCACTGGACTAGTTTATAGGAGGTACTAAATAGGGGTTAGTGTATATAGTAGTATATCAGAAATGAATAAAAAATTACAAGAACTATGAGGTCCTTTTAAATGCCCCCCCCCCCGCGACACCGAATATAAAGATATTTTCTTGACAATTTTATAAACTACTCCATTGAAATGTGAAAAGACAGGCTTCAAAAGTTTCCCCCCCTCCATTACATTTTCTTCAATTCGAACCAAGATTAATTTTCTTTAATTCGAAAATCCTTCGTATGAGGTAATTGTTTCAAATGTTCTTTATTGTGTGTTTCAAAAACTAAATTCATTAAGTATATTGCAATTGAACTCTGATTATTAGAATCTATTATGACCGGACTCGGTTCGGATAATCAAATATCCAGATACTTAAATTAATTTTTTTTTTAAGTTATTTTTAAAGGAAAATGACTAAGAAATATACGTTGAGGTAAAAAACATGATCATTACTCAGAATATATACACTAAAAAAACTCTGCTTCGATACAGAGATGGCAAAAGAAGTCGAATGTTTTTAAATAGACATGCCAAATGTTTTCAAACATAACAATGAATTGCACATAGTTGTGTACGAAAAAATAACAATTATTTGCATTTTTATAACATCTAGAATAGAAAGAAAATTTACTTCGAAAATATTTGGAAGTAATTTACTTTGAAACTTAATAGAATAAAAATTTTGGGTAGTTTTTTGTGGATTTTAGGGTTTGTTTTACTAGAGAAGTTGAAATTTCCATAAACGTGGATTGTAAGAGTTGTAAATAATATATTTATTGTAAAGTTAATCTAATTAATACACTAATTTTGTTCAAAATTCAGTGAATTCATTATTGTCATCCTTCTTTCTGTTTCACCGGAACATCAGCTTTACTTGCATATAATCGGAAAAGTATGATTTAAACCTGTAGAACATGAACTCGGCAAAATTTATCTCTCTTGCTTCAAAGTGCTTTTGACGTGAGACGCTCCGCTTAAATGTTCCTGATAAGCTATTTTTTTTCAAATTTCTTTACGCTTTATTCCAAATTCGTTTCTTATCGCAGTAGTATGTAGTAGCATCGCAGCTTGCAAAATGCTAAAATGTTATTAACAAACTTGGAGGAAATTTTATAATCTGCAACTTTGGTAATAGACAGTATTATCTAAATCATACTAAAATTTATTATTCCAAGAAATCAAAATTTAATGTTGATTTTCCTTTTTTTACAAAACTGCTTCAAAATTCTAGAAAAGGTGACAAGGTCAAAAACATGACGTTAACATTGAATATATATTTATGACAAAACAAAAAATTAGAGTTAAACTAATTTTTGCAAAGAAAAAGTCCCCAGCTACTGGATTAAAACAGTACAAAAAACGTTCTAATTTCCTGGATTCCAGAGAGACATGGCAATGAAACATGTTAAGATGTACTCTTCACGTCGAATCATGGGAAACCCTCACTTTATATCTCTAAGAATCTTGCATCATAGACATACACTTCGAGGGAAACGACCTTTGTTTAAGGAAAAGGAGGAGTCCGAGATGATCCCAAAATTTACAAAATCACTCGTACTTCCTGGTAAAAATGCGATGTGACGCTGTGCCAAAAACTTTTTAAACTTTATAACGCTTTCCTGAAATAAACAGTTTTGCAACAAAAAGATAAACTATGTTTTATAATAATTATAGGGGATTATTCCTAATTATTTAATAAAATTAAATTTTACGCAATACCTGTTGCATAATCAACAATATTTCATGTATCCCAGAGATGTATTTATAGATAGTCTTTAGAATTTATTTTCATTCCTATCATCCTACATCCCATGTCTAATTTTGAAGTTTAAGAATTAATGGGTTAATTTAAGTTAATGAGTTATTTTTTATTTTTTTACTGTGTTTGTAACGTCGGCGCCAGGACATGCCATCAGCTTGTGAAATATTAATAGTTCTTTGTATTTTCCAAGCCGGATGCCTTTAAGAATATTACAATAAGTGGCCGGTCAGCGCTAAGACGGACGTGCGACGAGCTTTCCGTGTGGAGGTATTGTTCGAACGAACACCTTTCATTTTTAAGGAAAGTACGGACCAGTGTATTCGAAGAATGCAGCCGGCGACGTTGACCCACTAGAATTCAGGAGTACCTACATTAAAGACGAATTCTACGAAGAAATGAATGAAGTACGAAAAGGGTGTTAGCGAAGCGCCTAGGTGACGCTCATGGCGATTCGTTCTCTACGGCGCAGCCTCTGCATTCCGAGAAGCAAAAGGGGTGACACAAAAAGAGTGCTTGCACGGTGGTGGCGAAGGCGTGGTTATTCGCTGATCACGTGACGTCTGGTACAGTATATATTGGGAGGAGTGAAACTTCTCGAGGATGCTTTACAAAGGAACGTAGAGATCCGTCAGCACGGACATGTGACTGAGCTAAGTAGGTTAGGCTGCTGCGGTAGACTTAACGAACTCATTACTAGGTGCGAGAGTCGTAACTAGTATCAGTTAGTTGTTGGGGGAAACAACTTATATTTTCAAAGGATCAGATAACCAGAGGGTTTTTACAATTTAGTTGTCTTCAACTATATTTAACCAAGTGTAAACAATGCTCTCTGACAGCATTATTTGTGTAATAACAGATTATTAGATGTATTAATGATTTTGGGAGTTTGTCTCTGTTGTAAATTCAGATTTATAGTTAATTTGTAATAAATCATTATTTATTGTTATTACACGTGGGTTTTGTTGCTCGGGAAACCGAGCTGGTGGCAGCGACAAAAACTACCATAGGGATTTTGGTATATATGCTTCTACCAAAGAAAAAATAACATCGCATCAGGGTTTGAGGTGTGATGTTACAGTATTATAAGACGTTTTTACATGCTTCCATTGTATAAAACGTATCAAATGTTCGGGTAAAAAATTGCTTTTTATTAATCTCGATTGCGGTTGGACTAATAAAAATACTAAAATGAACTATTATCAAGGGATAATTTTGTAGCTATGAAGTTTTTCAATCCCTTTCGTCACTATCATGATATCATACAAGTTATCATTTGTGTTTGTTTTATGTGTTTTCTTTTCTCTCCGTTAAGTAAATAAAAAGAGGAAATAACCTTATTAAAGTAGAAGGAAATCTTTGCAGTTACAAAACCGGAACTTGAACAACAAACAGTATTGAATTCTAAAATTTCATCGTCCTTTCATCCATGGACGTAAAATAAACAAACACATTGCTGTGGAGAAAAAAAAATGCAAAATACAAGATGTTTTAGGAAAATGTTTCCTCGAAAGTATAAATATTTTCACTTAATGATTCACTGTGATTAGGATGTCTTTTTACACATTCCGAAGAACGATGGCAGAAGCAACTGATTTGATTCCGCGTTGTTTATTATGCAAGTGTATTCATGTTTTATTAGCGCCCAGGGCGGAATCCAAAGCCGCCAATTATAATACGTGACTAGTTAAGTGATCACTTGTGTTCATTCGTCATCCAGAAGCCACACTTAAGGGATTAATTAATTGTTTACTTATTGGAAGTGCCGTGACTAGTATGCAAAATCACTTAAGTAATCCCTCATAATAAGTTAACATTTATTTCGTAAGGGATCCTTAATGATGTGACGACTCTGGATTCTGCTGTAAGTCTACCCCTGAAACTAATTGCCACGAATAGAGAAAACTCACTATTAGTTTACCCTGTGATGATTTATCTGCAGATATAATCTGCCATCATCAGGTAGTCAAAAGTCCTGTCAACCCACTCGAGGGGTGACAATATTTACGACAGCATTATGACAACGAAAAATGCTTTTGTAATAACATTTAATTTGTAATATTATATTTCAGTTAACCTACAGAATTTTTTAATATTTTTTGTACTCATTGGAATACAAAAGAATGATTAGTATGATTCAATGAACAGTTTATTACATAAGTAGAGAATAGTACATAATCAGTATTTTCTGTATCATTTCTTTAATAGAATAATATTTTCTTACAGGAATAATTTTGAAGATATTTTAATATCATAGTCAAATGTTGGTTGCCTAGTACCTTACAATTGTTGACTATCATTCTGCCGTAGTCACCACACAAGACTGTCTTGTGTTTATGTGAAAATTTAAATTAAGTAATTACATTGAATTAATATATAAGAATTTTGCTTTAGACCAATAGTGATAAAATGAACATCAAGAACACCCATCAAACTCATCAACATAAAAAATGCGAAGACGGCTAGATGATTCGAAAAGCCAGGTCCGAACTGTCAATACGATAACCCCTGGGGAACTTTCGGTCCAGACCCTATTGTATATATTTGTACTAACCTACCACATCTAATTACCCAACCGCATCCCCTACTGACCTTTATTTTGAAGTCGGTCGTTCTAAGACGTAAACCGATGTTTCTCATGCAGGACATTTATAACAGTGATCGCAGCGTCGAAGAGAGCTGATCAAGTCAGTAGAAGAAAGGGTTAAGTAAAGAGACGCAATGCTAATGGAGAGGTGATTGCTATTGATATACTCAAGAATCGTGGCAAGTAGAACACCTGTAGTGAAAAGAGTCTATACTCGACTTTGAGCATTAATAAAAGTCAACCAGTGGCTCTACACAAAGAGAGAAACACTAAATTTTCCGTATTTCATTTTTGTTTTATAAATGTGAATTAAACAATATTACGACATCCTATTTAATTTTATTGCAGGTATAAAGAAAAAAGTGCTGGTTTTTCTACTCTTTCAATCTGAAAATTCATTGCATAAAAACCACTCGTCCGATCACAACTAAATTTTAATATGATGTTAGGACACATTTTGTTTAAAGGTTTACAGAGTTTGAAACTCATTTGATGGTGAAAGCGACAACACCGCACAAGCCCGTCGCTCGCTACGCCACTTTCGCACTCACCAATAAATCGATATAAAATATTTGATAGAACGTAGGTGAAATATTGCTTAAAACGTAGTCTCACATTATCACCAGCTTCATAAGAAGACAAATAATTTCATAAAGCCCTGAACCTAGAAAACGATGATGTGCGAATGTGATAAGACGTTTTATTTTACATCAAATCAGTTTTGAACTCGGTAAACCTTCAAACGAACAGTTTTAAAACATTAAAATTTGGCTGCGATAGGACCGGTGGTTTTGAGCAATAAATTTTCAAAATGAGCGCTCTAACTGAATGATTAAAACAACCGACACATTTTCTTTATACCTGCAATAAAATTAAAATAGGATGCAGAAAATTATTTTAATTCACACTGATAAACGTAAAATGAAATACTGAAAATTTTTGTGTAGCTCACATTTGTGTGGAGCAACGGATTAACGCTTTATTAATGGTCAAACTCGAGTATCCGGAATTTCTTCCGTGACTAGTTCTTCAGCGCTGTAGAGCAGCGATTTGGGTTGTGAATACAAACGCATCAGTTGTTCAAATGTAAACAACGTTAACAACAACAAAAATAATAATAGTATGTCTTTTATTTCGTGGCCATGATCAGTTTTACCTGTTGACTATAGGAAAGGAAAATACAATATTGAAACAGAAAGATCATTACTTACACTCATCATGTAAGAAAGAATGGTGATTGTGAATAGCACAAAAAACATTTTTATTATACGTACAGTAGTACTCATACATTTTAAGTAAACATATTAACAAATAACTTCAATGCAACTGTGGTTGGGAAAATTATCACATCTGAGACTTTTTTTACAATTGTCATTTTAAATATGTTTAAATATTTAAAATTGATGATTTATTCTGTGGGATTTCTGTTAATCTATTAATATTATTTTACCAAAAGGAATATATACTCGTGAAATTGTAGAAGTGGTCAGGAAAGCGCAATTCAAACTCCCAATCGACTCCGGATAAGACACGCACACTATATTCTGTATCATACGGCCGAAGTCCGGACACCGGGTGTTTCTTCCCTTTAAAGGAAGGGAGAAATTCTATTTTTTTTATTACCACATGTTTTGAGGAGTGTTGATTACGTATTTCAACTTTATCACCTAGTAACAATTCTTGATAAGAATCTAAAAAAACACACACAAAAGAAACAAACTTTTTTATTTTATGAATACTGTACATTTTTTGAAGAAAATCTATCTTTATAAATATAAACTACGAACTAGTAAATATTTTCTTCAACAATCTGAGTTTCGTGTTTTGCTGTTGGTGTGTTTTAAGCTTCATACGAGGTAAAATAATAAAAAAATACAATAAAATACATTATTTTCTTAATTTTTTAATAGGAAAGTTCTCTTCCCAACAACAAACTAAACTCAATTTTCTATTATCTATTTCTTGTACATTGTCTTTATCAAAAACAGTACGTTGAATAGCGCGCGTCGTAACGCTGTCTTGAAGCAGTCGCTGGAGTTCGGAAACCTTAAGCTGGATTTCTTTTACATTAATTTATTTCGAGTAATTTCCCCGTCTGCATACGTTCCACAACTTTATCTCTTTGTTCTTCTTTTATCTCTTTCAACTTTTCATTCCGTTCTCGATTTTTTATTCCTTCTGTATATTCTTTAAAAATCCCGAATAGTCTTTCTGATTCTATTAACTCCGGTCCTCACTATTATTTCAACTTTCATTCTCCTCTTTCTTCCCCATAGTGATGCATTCCCAAAATACCGCTCGTGTGTTTCGGAATTTTGTCCGCAATTACCCATGTCATCATCCACTAAAATGAATCTTTTCAAATATCCATGGCTTGTTCAAGATTCTGCAAGTCCTGCGCTTGGTCTGAACCATTTCCTTTGCCTTACAGCGTAACTCACCTCTGGAATGAGTCGGTACAAATCCCTGCCTTTAGATCTTTATCCCATTCTATTTGCCATGCACTTATTAATTTATTCGTTAGGCCGGCACGGGCCAGGAGTATATTACAGTTTCCACGGGCATCCACCTACGTCGTCCGTAAAGGTCTTTCTGGTGCGAGCGTCGAACTTGGCAGCCATTTCCTTCGACATCGCCTTGCGCCCTTCGCCCACTTGGCCCTTACGAATGAAACCTTGGTCCTTCGTGATGAGTCCTTTTTGTCGCATTGAGTACAACTTCTCTTCTAGGTTCACTGCTGGATTTTCCTTCATTGACTTGAAATTCAGATGCTCCGCTAAGCGAACAACTTCGTCTTCCGTTATGCTCTTCTCTAAGAACTTGGCGGTTCTTCTGATGACAGCGGGCAAATCCTAGAAATTATGAATGGAGTTAAGTGAATCAAACTTGTTGAATTTATTAATAAAAATAAAAGGTAATATTTACATTTTTCATCTCTTCAAATGTGTTGAAAAGAATATGGGGCTGGTCTTTCGTTTTCCAGAACTCCAGAACATGTTCCCAGAATGGACAGTAACCAACTGAAATTTTGAAATATTAGTTATTTAGTTAGATTACTCAGATTTAAAGTGCCTCGCACAACAATTTTCATTTCCAAATGGTTTAATTTCACTAATCTATCCCTCGTCGGTATTCCAGGTCACTTAAGTATTCGTTTCAGTTCTTTTATTCTTCTCATTCTCTATTATCATTAAGTAAGAGTTACAGTTTCTTTATCACATAGCGTATTAGCAAGCATAACCTAGAAAGTACATAGTTTATTTACATCATAGTTCTAAATAAAAAATGATAAAAAAATATTATTTACTTGAAGTTTGCTACGTCACAAACGGAGGGGCCAAGATTTTCTGACAAACTCTGTCAAGATGACTGGGTAGTTAAAAAAGTACATCAGAATACGTAATAAAAATAATAATAAACTTTTTAGTCAAATAACATATGAAAACGGTTTTCACGTGGAGGACAATATAATATATATATGTACGGACTCTAAAGGCAAATTAACTACTTTTTAGCCTTACCTAGATCTTCATAAAAGCAATCGAAAAATAGTTCTGAGCTTCCCTTGTAACCACCCAATAGCACTTCGTGATGATAAAATGAATATGCCACATCCTTCGGTTCTCGGGCGACGTATATTATCTGCAACAGCCATAAGCATGTATCAACCCCGTAGCGAAAATATTATCTACGACTTTGCTTGCATGGTTTTTGAGATTTTGTTCAAATAAAGTTCGTTAATTCCCCATTACTGAAAATGTTATATATTCATGGGGGTGGCTGGAACGTAACCAGGATTTTGCTAAAGAGGAGGGAGACAGGTGTGAATAAAATAATCTCATACAAAGTTTATTGTTTTATTTTTCTTAAAAATATTTATATTGGTATAAACTTGGCGCTAACTCAATCATTGAATCGTAGTTAAATTATTCACGGTACTTTCTTTTCATAATCATTTGTTAAGGGAATAAGGGGACCCCCTTAACCCTCCGTTGTGGCTACGTCCTTCGTTGTGGTTCGGAAGAGTTTGTTGAATAATAATTTTCAGTACCCGAAAACATTAGGACCTAAGCCAAACAAGTTTGTCCTGCGCGTTTCAGGACAAACTGGTTTCGACTATACTTAATCAGGTCAAACTAGTTTATCCCGATTGCATTAGGATGAACTAGTTTTTTTTGGTATATACGAGTTCATCTTGTTTATGTTTAGGATAAAGTATTATTTCCTAGCTTTTTCAAGCTTTTATTTTAAAAAAATTGCCTTTCTCGTTTGCTGTTGTCCTTCCGTTTAAAATTAATTTTTCGGACAGTTCTAAGTTTCCGATCGAGCTGAAATTCAACAGATATTTGTGGTTTGCATAACAATAGAGGATTATGCCACCATTTTACAAATTCAACCCCAAAGGTGTGAGTTGCGGGTATGTACGTATTTACTATGTCCTTCTCTTTCAAATTTTGTAAATAATTTTCATCCACATTCAAGTTTTCGATCGAGCTAAAAAAATTTAATTATATGTGGTATGCATGGCAATTGATGATTATGGAACCACTGTAGAAAAATCTACCCCTTAAGGGAGTGAAATGGAGTATGTATGCACGAGCGTATGTCTCACCTTACTAGAAGGTGTGGAGTAATTTCAATCAAACTTGGTACACAGATGAATCACTAACTGACTGTGGGAATACGAAAACCCTGGTACTCCTAGGGATGGAGTGAGAAAGGTGTGAGAAGAAGAAACTGATATTAGATTGGAAACCATAGTTTTCTGTGCCGTACGTTAGATAAGAATGATCGCAATGCTGCGTAAGTTCGCATTCCGTCCACATGGTTGATAATGCGATGACAGGTAGTAAAAATTCGCGGTGAATACATACGTTTTGGGACCTCTCAAGAGAAGAGTGGCACTATCAATGCAACAAGCTTATAATCAACCTCCATAAGAAGTAAACGTCTTTTGGGTGTGGGATTCGAATGGAATAAAATGTAAATATAATAAAAATGACATTTGTGTTGAGATCGTAGTTTTTAAAGCCTCTGGAGCTAGCAGTGATATTCCCTCAGTTGATCATCTCTGTACTCCCCTAACAGTCCAAACAAAACAACTGTAACGACACCAAAACTCATAGCTTACCATTCCACCTTTAGGAGAGTTAGGAATATAGGTGCTGAATACAAACTTAAATGGTATTTCACCATTACTCATCTAAAAGTCCCCAAAATCTGTGGATCAACACAAATACCCGTCTTTTTCGATTAAATATTTTTACACTTCCCTTCTTCTCAACCCTGAAGGGTTCTAGGGCTGTTTTTTCTCCCTCTACCTAAAGGTGGTTCAACTCTGACAGAATATAGAAAGTGCCTCTATTCATCTCAGCAAACCTCAAAGCTAGGGATTCAACAATAATATCATCCATTTTTGAACATTTCTCGTATCTCGCTCTTCACAATCTCCACTACTAGGTGTGTGGCGTATCTCATATAGTCCGAAAGGTTAAATAGGGACATCGGGAGAATGTTAAGATAAAAAAAGGAAACCAAACTACGGTTTCGACCCTAATATCGGTCGTGATACAATATCTTTACGTCTCGCCCTTAAAAACCCATAGCTATAAGAGCAGCGTGTCCCGATATGATCTGAACGTAACAGCATTATTAGTTTAATTATACATCTCGCACATCCTGACAACTATGAATCCAATGCAAATCGGTCCTTTTCAGTTTTTTAAATTTATCTCCCTTCAACCCTTTTCCGTCCCGTTTTCTCCGTGTGGATATTAGACTTCGACGATATAAGATGTGACACCAATCATCTCAGTGGCTTCGAAAAATGAACTGGTCTCAGGTATGTCACTTCCGATAATTCTTGAATGTCATTCTCTTCCCTAGGTGTGCGGGGGCGTATTGGATTTAAGTTGCATCTGGAGTTTGACTCTTAATTTAAGCTGACCCGGAAAACTATGGTACAACGAGAATATGTCATTTTAATAGGTTTTACGTACCATCCCTTTCCCTGGGAGTGTATGGAAGTTGATCGTGGACTGAAACGGAATTGAGGATGACTCTATTTCAGAGAACAAAAATAATGTATTCAACTCCATTTTCGGTCGTTATCGATAATTTCTATGCGTCATTCCATTCCGATCCTTTAGGGGTGCCTTATTTCCCATAAAGGCTACTTTTAGACTCGCACAATATCAGGAGGTCAGTATCAGTTCAGAGATACCGAAACTCTGGATCCGCTACTGATGTCATTTTCGATCATTTTTTACATGGCATTCCCTTTCCATGATATCCTAGGGTATATAATTACTAGTTTTAGAGGTCCCGAGAGCCAGGATCTCAACACTAATATTGATCATTTTCGATCATTTTTACATTTCAATGCTTCTCACTCCGTCCTTAGGGATGACAAGGTGGATGACAAGGTGCTTGTTTTCAGATTGTCATATTTGCATCAGTGTTTTGCACCATTTGGTTGGAATTGTTTCAGGTATTCTAGATTTATGGAACCATAATCATCTATTTTCATGCAAACTATACGTGTCTGTAAAATTTCAGCTGTATTAAGATAAGTGTTTATCAACTCACCTTTGGTTTTTTGGTCCATAGTTGATCAGGCAAAAGATATTTAGGTAAATGACTTTTGATAGTTCTTGGTAGCGGTAGGTGAGCAGCTTGACTAAGCGTGTCCATACGTTTTAAGTATTCTTCTCTTGTAGGTTTGGAGAAAAAACGACTAAATCTAAAAGTATGAACGTGTTAAAATGATTCATAGTTTTGCTCTTACCACGAGTCTAAACTTATTTGTTAGTCAAGTACAAATACACCTCTTACTCCATGTATGGAAACCTCAGCATTAAATTTTGTTGTCTAGCACGTTCATAATCTAAATTATATAGAAGGAGCCACACCATTTCTTGAGTCCAAGTAGTTCCTGGAATCAAATAATTAAGTTTCCTTAGTTACCTAGTTTAGGTTTTTATTATTAGAAGTAGTAAGTTATATTTGACTGTAAATCTACGAAGACTTTTTTTTCGATGTCTGGCTTCTGTTATAAGGTGTAAGATAATTTCATGGATAAATAATAACTACTACTTTTTAAAACAGTTATTCGTCTATTAATTAATTATTTATTTATTTTTAAATCCACATCGTTAACTAGGTCACTATGTGAATTTTTTTTCGTATCTCTCAGTGGTCTCTTTCATTGCTTGATGCGCCCGTCTCTACCTTATCTTATTCTTCCAACGTATACATATTCAAAGTGTAAGTTACAAACTCAGTAAAACCGTCTTTTGTACGTATCGGTTTGAATTTTCTGTCACGTCATAGCGTACTCTTTTGTTGTGGAATGTAGTCTCGTCTTTCCTCGTCGTATAGTGTGCAGTACCATATTACATTTTTCTTCAGTGTTCATTTAACTGGCGAACGTTAGCGAATGGCCATTTTAAACGTCAAAATCAAAGGCGTAGTGACTTCGGTCCCGGGTGCTTGACGTCAGGGAGGATGGGTGGTAAATTGTTTGGATTAGATTTCAATGGAAAGTAAGCTGTCATTGACTCAGAAATTACAAAGCACGAATAAGTGTAGCACGCATTAAAAGTGGTGGTGAGTGACGTTTTCAACTGGAGTTTCCCTCATCTACTCCAAATGTCGGTTCGGTACCATAAGTTCCCCGACAACCAAACATATCTCCTTCCCAATTCCCTCTGTGTGTGGAAGAGCAGGTCTCGTGACCTGAACCTCGTCAAAAGACATAAAATAAATAAATAAAAATTCTGTCAAATTGGAGAGCTCCGAGAAGAATGACTCCAAAAACGAATCAAGCTTGGTGAAAAGTGGAACTTATTCCGCATTATCCGGAAAAAGGTAAAAAAAAGGAAAAAGACGAAATGATGAACCGAATGTAATCATATTTCATTAGACAAATTCAAAGATGTCGAAACAATGGGTGACAACGAAACGTGTTTCCACATAGAACTGTTTAAGCCTTGCCTAGATGTTATTTTGTATCAGCTTGTTTATTGCAGTCACTACTTCATGCTCAAGTTCCAATATTAGTAATTTTTTTCTTGCATTTTCTATTGAAGAAAAGTTGTGGAAAACACTCATTTAAAACTACCATGATATTTTAGACAAAAAATATTATATCAAGTTACTTTTCAAATGTGCACAGTATTAATGATCTTATTGAAACTTTGGTCATTGCACCCTAAGTGGTTCCGCTTAAAAATCATGTATACCAATTATTGTAAGTGCATGTATAATTTTCCATTTCCCGTAAAAACTAGTAATGTAAAATAACCGGGTAGATAGAGCTTTGGGACCATTCCCAGGGAATATACCCGGTATATAACCAAAATTCATAAATACCCGGGTATATAAATTTATTTATCTTGTTGAAATTCAATCCTCTAAGTAAATTTCAACAATCTCTTTACTTAAAAAGCCATTACAATGGAGCTGCCCAACTTATTTATTTACTAATTTTTAGAAAGAAAACATACAACAGTACACTTTGAACCTCTTATATTATCTGTCAAAAATTACGAAGTTTACAAACTCTTATTTACATATTATAAATTACAAAAATTATTCAATTACCAAACTTAACAGAGGTATTGTGGGTTTACTTTACTTTTTCCAAATTTTGATTGCTTTTTTGTTACAAAACAAAACGAATCGACCAGATTCTTGCTGATGCAGATTTAATAAATTACATCCGAGGCAATACAGCCAAGGACACGATAGATCATAATGTTCCATAATACTAACATTCACAAAACACAGCCATGATGTATAAAAAAAACAATTACTCTTTAGATAAATGGTCTTGTAAAAACAATCACATCCTTTTTAACACAAAATGAGAACATGATTTTGGAAACTGAGAAGACTAATTGCACTGTAGAAAATCAATCACCAGAAAACAGAGTAAATAAATAAAGTAATAGTTATGTCAAATGAGAAGAACATATTTAGAGAAGTAGCAAACCATCCTACCCACCGAACACAAAGAAAACACAATGAATGTATTTCGACATTCTCCTCCGAGAGAACGTAAATGGGAGATAGAAACATTTTATTGTATTTTACTTAATTTATTTAATGATACTTTTAAATTAATGATTTCGGGTACGAAGTACGAATAGACATATATAATGCTCAAGGAAACGTCCAAAAATGTAATAATTTGTATACATAATTTTCATGATTTTTCGGTTCTTAAAAGACCCGGATACATTCCCAATTTTTATCTTCCCACCCACTGAGTAGATACCCGAACTGCATCACTAGTAACAATTGAAAGTGCAAAAATGTCTTCTTAAACTTTAGAAATAGATACAGAACTACCTTCCCAGAAAAAAATTCACTGGAACTCCTAAGATATGTGTCGTCACTATATTGTACAAGAAAAGTGAGGAAGAGTTAACCGTAAAATCATATTCAGGTTCATTCTCACGGGATTATACGACATAATTTCTCTTAAACTTTTATTTGAAGTGTGATGGAGAAGAGAGAGAGAGAGAGAAATTAATATTGAAAGACCACTGAGGAAAATGAGGAAAATCCTGGAAAAACCTCTATTTCGTATCATATATATATAAATGGGAATCAAAATCAACAGCAGTCTGCTCGTTAATATCTCCTCAATTTAAGGATACCTTAATCACAGTGAAAATTATGATGGAGGAAAAGACATCGAAGGGAAAATAGTTTCTGTCCAGTTAAGGAGACAAAATTTGTATTCCAAATGTTTGGTTACACCTACAAATATTGTAATATACATGTTCTTTCATATAAGTTATCTTTTTGTTGGATGTGTAATTACAAAGAAATATAGATATATTTGATATATCTTACCCTACTAACTGAAATAAATAATTCAGAAAGTAAGAAATTATTCAATGTTAATTTAAAAAATAAAATAATAATAGCTTAAATTTGTTCTATGATTTCAAAAGAATGATAATTAGTTAAACCAGTGAATCCCAAAGTGTACGCCACGGATTCCAGAGGAGTCTCGGGGTACCATATCCCGGCATGCAGTTTAAATAAAATATATATTTTCTAACCATAAAGTTTCATATGTCTTCCCATAAACCATATACATATACTGTATTTCTGAATCTTAATTGACTCCTCTACTTCCTAACAAAAGTTAATTTTATAGAATGTGTGTGACATGACATGGAAATCAGAAAAAGTAATCAGACACTGTCTGAAATATCGAAGGATTCTTCTTAAAGGTTATTGCAAGTTAAGTGCAAATTATGACTAATATTGACGAAATAAGAAAGCGAAAAAAAAAGTTTAATTGACTGTTAATGGAACGAAACTCGTATGACTGTTTACTATGAAGCTTACTTATGTGTCTGACTGAGTTCAGTTGTCTTACGTTAGACGTACAATCAACTGAACGTATAATCTAAGTGACTGAATCGTAGAAGAAAAAATAATGGTTGTGAACTATGAAGAGCATACATAACCTTCAAGCACATAATCTAAAAATGGAAAGAAAACTAAAGAATTCACAGATAATAATTATGCGTATATCAGAATCGCCGTTGGAAACCAAGTGTAGATGAACGGAGATGCAGATCTAAAAGCGTTGAGAACCACTGAGTTAAATCCAATTTTCTTACACGAGACAGAAAAAGTTAAAATTGAATTGAATTGGAATTTTATAATATATCGAAGTAAACATACCGCATTTCGGTGGAGTTACAACCCAAACGTCGTCTTCATGAACTTCAAAGTCTTTGACTTCTTGCGCACTCTCCGCATATTTCATCCGCATGACACACCCTCCCGCGCCGAATCGACCACGTGGTGCATTGTCACCTTCTGCATGCATTTCTATATACTTCTTTATCTTCTCTCCTTCTAAAGGAGTCACTGACACAGTCATCTTCGTCTTCAATAGAAAACTTTCGTTTTCGGACAATGGATAGTGAGTAACGTTTCATACAACCAGACTGCACCAGCTTTCTACTCAGCTGTTCGTGTCGACCGGGGTCAACGGCACGGCCTTGACGGTAACGTTATCTAGCGGTGGCAACTTCAATTGCTTGAGCGAGTGTATTCGCCAGCGCAATCAACGGCACTGCTGGTGTTCGTACTTGAAGTTTCTTGACTTGAAACAATTCGGAGCGATGCGGTGATCAAATATAATGAACATAAATGTAGTCAGGAAGATTATACCTTTTTTAAGTGGAAATACGAGCCTTTGCTATACCACCTAATTGCGAAAGACGAAGTGAAATCGATAAATAAGTAAAGGGGTGGTAACATTCAGTGGCGGATCTAGACCGTAATCAAGGGTGGGGCTAACCAGGGAGTATTTTTGTTTAAAAAATATGGTTTTATAACACAAATTTTATAAATAT
Source organism: Laupala kohalensis (assembly GCA_002313205.1). Taxonomy (NCBI): domain Eukaryota; kingdom Metazoa; phylum Arthropoda; class Insecta; order Orthoptera; family Trigonidiidae; genus Laupala; species Laupala kohalensis. The sequence goes on along the minus strand of NNCF01125805.1, from coordinate 223,195 downwards.
TACCTTTAAATAAAATGCATTAAATAAATAATTAACGATTGAAAATCTGATATTAATAGCAATAACAATTATTTATTAAAGTTTTTAATATGGTAGCATTAATTTTATTAATATGGTATTATGAATAATTACAATTATTAATCTGGAAATTCTTTTACAAAGTATGCCATTTATCAACTTCAATTTTATCTGTTAAGATTTCAGGTTTCATGAGAGGAAGGGGAATATAGCCCCCTTCGCCCCCCCCTCCCACAGATCCACCATCGGTAACATTTGTATTTAACTCATTTAAATACAATTGACTAACCCAGTATTACATCGTGATTGTGAGATTGTGATGAGCGATTGAGGTATATATAAGAAAAATAGCAAATTCCCCATTCATACTGGCGTCTGGGAACGAACCATTATATGAAATATAATTATAATAAACATAACATCCAATGTTACAACTAAAATCAGAAATCTGCTTTATATATAAATCTTCTTTTATATATAAATCAGCTTCATACTAATACTTTCACGCAACAATAATAGAAAATTAAATTGAAAAATAAAGTAAAATATTATAAATGAAAGAAAAACTTTAATACTACATTTATTCTTTATTTGATTTTAATGTTTTGCAAATTATTTATGGATTGTGTTATGCATTGCAATGGAGAGAAGAAACAAACCTCATGCAAGTTCTAATTTAAGAATAAACAATTATTGTGATACATTTTTTCGATGTTGTTTGTACAGAAGGACATGTAAAGAGTATTGCGTGTAAAAATATCGGTATCTGTAACTATTCGCAACAACATGTATGGGACCATGACGTCATTAAATTTGCTCTGATCAAAATGTAGGCGGTACTCAAATTTACAATTTACATCATAATTTTCGTGATGTAAGTGGACAAGAATCCAAAGTAATCAACTGTTCATGACTAGATTCTTATGATTTTAAAACAATTTAAGATGGCAAAATATTACGTATTCCTTTCATTAAATGAATCGATAGGTAAACATAATGTTATTATACCAACATATGTTGTCACTTTTTGTCTGCCTGCTGCGCGGGCTAGCAATGCTAATCGAAATTTATTTCTCAGCGTATCTGGATTATTGTGCGCCATGATATTAGGTAAATGTCGTAGTAAGCTCTTTGATTCATTGTTCCGAACTTTATAAAAGACGTTGCAATTTAGTGGATTTAGGAAAAGACCCTACAAATTTTCCTCTTCTGTTTGACTCTGCCACATTTTCCGTTCGTTCCATTGCGTTCAGTGAGAGAGAAAGTTGACGGACCTTTTCTTCTAAGCATTTGCAGATCACTTGCATACACATGTGTATGCTAGAGATTTGTACTAGATATTTATCGACGTCAATAACACACAATAGGCTTCTTTGTGTCACTCCTCCATTTACCGGGAGAGTTGCTCAAGATTCACTGCAATAGTGATAATATTCATCGCTCTAGTGTGTCAACCACTCTTTGCCAAAAAGGACCTTATCATTCGGGAATCGTTCTATATAATTCCCTACCCAAGAATATAAAAGATATTACGAAATTGAATATATTCAAATCCGCGGTTAAAAACTACCTCCTACACCAGTGCTTCTACACTGTAAAAGAATTTATTGATTTTAATAAAAGTTAAATTCGTCTTGTACTTTATCACGCCATTGTTGTAGTACTTTTTAAATAACTTATAACAATTTCAATAACTATTTTCTTGCATGATTGTGTTGTCTTATGGCTCATATTAATTTAATTTTATGTTACTCAACTTTGGCACGGTTGTGTACATAAATTCTGGCCCGTGTTTTTCTCCGTTTTTCCTTCGGGTAGAGGCGGATTTATTATACAGGTTCTCTAGGCTTTGTCTTGGGGCGTGTTTATTGTAACAATAAATCGTGAATTTAGTGGTTTTTTTTCAACTCTTATGATTTTTAAACACTATACTCAGAAGTATCTATAGTTCGATAATAACTTGTACATGTAATTTTTTTACGTTAAATTACAAACATATTGACATTCTATTAGTATTATAACTCGCAGCTAACTTTTTATCTTATCTAGGAACTTTTGCTGAAATTTTTGAATCCGCCTCTGCGTGAGGGCCCTTGATAGGAATTGATGGGATGGTCCCTTGCTTGCTTCTGGAGAGTAAATTAGTTTATTGTCCTCCACGTGGTCATACGCTGTTTGTACTGTTTTTTGACAATAAATTTATTTATTTATTTATTTGCATATAACATGTTGAATATGTCGTGAAACAATTTATAGACAACTTTACAAACCCTAGTGGATATAGATTTGCTTGAAGGAAACTGGAAAAAACAAATCGTAATCATATCAATTTCAGGAGATCTAGAAACGTATATTTATTTATTAGAATTAAGTGCATGAAGAACATCTTCAATAACATATGGCAGTTCCAGGTTTTTTTCTAGAATGTATGGGGAGTGTGTATGTGTTAATATCCGAAGGAATGGTCGTCGAGGTGATAAAGGAGGTTTGAGGAATATGTGGAATTTCAATACTTCACACTCCTACTTCTTCTAACGGTTCCACCCCTGACCTAAATTAATAGACCTATATAGTAAATAAACAATTCATAAAAATATTTCATTTTTCTAACACACCCGTTTAATTTGCCTACGTACGAAAATATTTCACTACTTTTTAACATACTGATTTAGTTCGCCTATCATACATAGAAGCTCGTAAATAAACATAAAGAAACTTTATAAATAAATGAAAATAAGGATGTTTGTATGGACAGTTTTTATAACACGAATCTAAATTTGCTTTTATTATTGAAATTCAACTACCAGTTATAAATTATCAACAAATTATTTGTAGACAAGCAATTTACAACTATATTTTATCGTTGGGTTCCTATGAGTTAAAAAGAATATAACGAATTGTGTACTTCACTTTGTGACTCTTTCAAGACTAAATCCTGTCCAATCCATTTTATTGATGCGTCTACAAAAAAATATTCATTTACAATCATTGTGGGCCTCATACAAGTTATATTTCAAACTGTCCCTTCGTCCCCTCACCTCGGCGGCATTTTCTGAAGAAATAGGTACCTCGCCTGAAATAACTTTTCAGTGCAGTTTAAACCGATCTGTCTTGCTTTGCGTCTAAGTATTGTAAATCAAATGAAAATAATATTTAACGAGTTCGTTAGCGCGCTTTTTATGTAGTTTTCGAAGTCAAGTCAAATTTCTGGGGAGGGGACGCTCGCTCAATCGCCCCCCCCCCCTCTTGGATCCGCCACTGGACACAGATAATTTTAAACGTGTTTTTAAGAATACTTCAACGCGAATCAGAAATAGTTCAACGTGATAATGGCTATAAGAAATGGAACATTATATTAGTGACAATAGTAAACAGTGCAACTATATAGAAATGTTACAGAAACCCTCCAATGACTATTGTTTGGAACAGGGGACAATAAAAACAATAAGATGAAAAAGAAGCATGTGTGTCGATGGAGGTGGGGGAACAAACGAAGTGAAGAAGTATATTTACTTTTGGGTGTGACACATGGTTGAGGTATGTCTTCGATATACATCTTCGTGACGTCAAATTCCGAGGAAAATAAGACTGTGTGTCTGCTAATGAGAACTTCCTGGGGGAGTTGCTCTTAGTTGTTCGGAGTGGGCGTAGTTTTGTCTAGGAACTTCGTAAGCTGCTGTGGACCTTTTTAGTTACGTTATTAAGAAATGAAGAATAATCTTCTCGTAACGATAGGCTCATGCCACGTAATTCTCTTCGTCCACGTAATTCTCTTCGTCACAGCTATAATATTATTTTCAAAATAGTGACATTTTTGTATTAAACCTTCTATAATAATTGTTGATATTTTGTTATAAAACAAGCTGGCAGCGGAAACATATATGCACCGACAGAGGTGGTCTAGTGGTAGCTACCTTGATACTTCTTCTCTACTTGATACTGTTGAGCGGTAGAGAGTGGGTTCAAACCCTGCTCGGAAAAACTAAGTGAGGTTTTTGTTATGTCTTTAATAACTGCCACTCATTAGTAACAAAACAACTTTTATTTTCCAGTAGCCAACTCACATACAAATTCCCGAATATATAAGCAGTTCCACGAATTCAGTAAACAGTTGCTGTAGCAGCGCTGAGTCGAAGTTCTGTCGTGACGTAAGTTGCGGCGAGATCCGGTTCCGATGGGTGGTCCCTTACTGAAGCGCCTCAATTGTGGTCTGTCTGCCGCTGCACGCTGCGCAGCTTATAAGCGGCCACTTTCCCTCTGCTCGTAGCCGCCGCCCGCCTCCTATTGGTGCTCGCTGACGTAGCACGGCGCCGACATTACTTGCCGCGCCAAAGCTGCAGTTAGCGCTGTCTTCGGGTAATCTAGAAACAATTAGCTCGCGCGGTCTTCAAACTGCAGAGTATGCAGCAGTTTTCAGCTGAGGATTCCCTCGCCTACTCCAGACAAATGTCGGTTCGGTACCATAAGTTCCCTGGCAACCCAACATTTCTCCTTCCCAATTCCCTTACCCATGTCACGGTTAGGTGGAAGAGCGGGCCAACTGGCCCGAACCTCGCCATAAGACATAAATAAATAATAAAATAATATAAATTGATCAGAAAAGCTTGTTCTATTTGGTTGATAGTTTATTTTAACAATGCTATGTCACAATTAAAAATAGGATTCAAGTCATCTGTTACAGATATTTTCCAAATACAACAACATACACCTATATTTCTCATATTAATTACATCTAGCTTCCATGGGTGCCTTCTGGGTCACATATTTTTCGAATGCAAACTCGAATATGTTTTTTTGTAGGTTTAACTTAAAATGGTTTTCGAGGTGTATTTTGAACATAATATTTGTTATATTATATTGAAAATTATGAATCACAGACGCATAAGGTTGTCATGTTAAAAAGTGCATACTGCATGTAATACAGATATCTTACCATTCACATGTGTTGTTTAGAAGTGTAGATAATAATTTCGATGAAAACGAAAATTATTTAACTATTGAATGGTGTGTAATGAAACTCCGCACTAAATGCTTTCTATCTTATTTGTAGAACTGAATAAACTCCAGATTTTTTAAATTCATATCTGCTGGAGTTAGTCTCTTCTGAGAACGACTCGTTTTCTCTCTACTTTCAAGCCTTTCCTTTCGACTTATCTCCGTCGACCATACACGACTATCTTTCTTGCGGATGTTTTATCGCATCTAGTTCTGTGTGTAAATCATAAAATCTTCTAGGTAGTGCCCCGAAATACAAGAACCCTAAATCATTTATTAGAGAGTAATTTTACGTAGAATATGGGTAACAATTCACCCGGTGAGATGACTATGCTTAATAAATTGCTGGCAATGGGAAGAAACTATTTTTGAAGCCCAAGACAATAATTGTCATATTTAAACATGTATTCTTTAATTTGGGCAACTATTAAAGTAACTATTTTTGCCAATTTTTATTTTTACTTTGTACCAATAATTGTCGTTTTTTGCTTAGAAGTACTGAAAATGTTGAAGGGAAGGGTCATTCGCGTGAGGCCACGTATTGCCGTCAGTTGGAAGTATAAAGACCGCCAACTTTCAAAAGTCATTTCTGAGCCAGTCGGCTTGAACGGCCGTTTCTGAAGGAGAGGTACTCAATTAAGTGCTCCAGCAACGCTATGCAGCGACGCTCAGTCGCCAAGTTGCGGGTGAAGGTTTCCACTCCCTTCACCTCGTATCCACGGGGAAATCAAACCCAGAACAGTTTAAAAAATAAGATTACAAAGAAAACATTTAATAATAAAAAAGAAACATGTGCTGTTGCACATTTACTTAAAGCAAATTAAAAGAATATTACAGTAGTCAATCATTTACTTGTGAATTTTCTGAAGCAGTGAGCAAGCAAGGAAAGATTTGAAAATGAATCAGAAACTCTGAAATATTTCATTTAGTTTGAATTATATTATATTCTCAGTAATATATTCTAATGGTGAATGTTCTATCTCAATAATATATCAAAATTAAAATTGAATTGTAACTCAGCGGAGTCTTAACTCCATCTCAATAGATCAAAATTATAACAAAACTCAAGGTAATGCAGACTTAGTTAATGCAACCAAACGATACTGATATTCAAACCAGCATCATCAACTGACGCGATCGAAACATCAAAGTTTCTCTCAGGTCGCCCCGGACCTTACAATCTGGCATACGCCATGAGCTTCACCTCTTGACATGTGAGCTCCCGAGGTTACCTTCGCCCCGCTTTAAAGACGCAGGTGACCACGTGACGATGCCTACGGGCGTTGCTTGAGCAGACGACACTGTCGGATTTGCGGCATCACCGGACCTCTTTCACTTTGACTCCAAAATATCCTTCTTGTCGACATCGCCGTACATGCGGACTATTGTTTGTATTGATCTTGTCGCAGGGGCGCACTTTCACTTTGGAATGTTCTCTTTCCTGATGAGGAAACTCAGGCAACCGACACCAGTTTACATAGTAAAATATAAAATAATATAAAAATACATTTAAAATATTTTGGCAGTGTCCACTACGTCACAAGCTGCAAAATGAACATCCTCCATGTCAACGATAACCAGACTCAGAACGGAATCTCAACTCTTTCTAGCACCCCTACAGTCCCGTTGTGACCCAAGTGGCCTTTTTTCTATTCCCCCAAGTGAGAACAGTCTCAAAAGAAACGCCATGGGGCGGTAGCGGAGGTCAAAGACTCTTCGACGGCTGCTTGAAGAGGATTTCGGAAAAGGACTTCCAAGATACTTTTCGAGCGGGTAAAAATCATTGGGGAAGTGTACAAACACTTATTTCGAATAATATAAATGATTTGAAGTGATATCTTCAATTTTTTCTCGAATTTGGTTTCATTACTTTTTATACAAACAATGGATATTTATGATTTATTCTGTATGATTTCTACTATTTCTATTAATCTATTGATATTATTCTATCCACAGAGATCAACTCAAACTCCCAATCGATAGTGGGCAAGACTATACGTGTATCACATGGTTAGAATCGGGTCACGTGGAGTTTTATCCCTTGAAAGATTGGGAGAAGTTCTACTTTTTTTCTATTGCTTTTTTGTTCGGTGCTGATTACGTATTTCAACTTCGTCACCAAGTAACGATTTGGGAGATGAATCTAAAAGAAACAACAGCAGAAACAAGAGAATCAATTTTTGTTTATATTATGAATACTGCACATTATTTGAAGAAAAACTATTTTTATAAAAATAAACTATGAACTAGAAAAATATATTTCAACAATCTCAGAATTGTATGAGGAATAATTTTCCGTTAAGCGCCTTGAACTCCAGAAACTGCGAGTTCTTTTGACTAAAGTTTTAGGTTGAGTTCTGAGACTTTGTTTCTCCACGTTTCTAGGAGTGCTGATCACTAATTTTGACTTAGCTGCACCGAAAAAGTACGGAAAGTATACAAAAACAAAAAATAACTTTTACTAGATAAATTATTTTTTACACAAAATATGAAACGGAAAATTGTTCCCAACAATAGACTTCACTAAACTTTCTAGTAACCGTCCAATGCACGTCTTCTTTGTCAGACAAAGTTCGGTGATGGGCGCGCGTCTTGAAACAGTCGTTGGAGTGCGATAACCTTGAGGCAGGCGTAAATCGAGAGGAGGGTCCCAGCTTGTCACAGCGGCCAAGGGCATCCTCCCACTTCGTCTGTGAAGGTCTTTCTGGTGCGAGTGTCGTATTTGGCGGCCATTTCCTTCGACATCTCCTTTTGCCCTTCGCCGACTTGACCCTTGCGAATGAATCCTTGGTCCTTTGTGATTTTTCCTTTCTCTCGCATTGAGGATAACTTCTCTTCTAAATTCACTGATGGATTGTCCTTCATTGACTTGATATCCAGATGCTCTGCTAAGCGATCGACTTCGTCTTCCGTTATGCTCTTGTTTAAGAACTTGGCTGTTCTCCTGATGACAGCAGGCAAATCCTAGAAACAGTGAGTGGAGTTCATCGAATCGAATGAGTTAAATTAACTAGATAGATAATGAATAACAAAAATTAAAAGAATTATATGTACCTGTTTCATCTCTTCAAATGTGCTGAAAAGAATATTGGGTTCGTTCTTCATTTTCCAGAACTCCAGAACATGTTCCCAGAATGGACAGTATCCTACTGAAATTTTGAAATATTACTAATTTAGTTAGAGTACTCAAATGTAAAGTACCCTCTACCACAGCTTTTATTCCGCAATAGTTTAATTACATTAATCAATTCCTTATCAATATTCGACCTGATATTCCATTATTAAGAATTCTTTTCAATTTGAAATCTCTATTTTCATCAGTCGTAGTTCTCTGTCATATATCTCATTAGCATAAAGTATAAGCAAGAAAGACGTTTAGTTCTTCCTGGACCGGTTTTTTCTTCGGTTTTCCTTCGGGTAGTTGCGAATTTTCCATGTGTGGGAGTGTCTTTAATATTTTTGTTTCATTGATCTCGAATTTTTACTGCACAAAATATCTATAATTCATTTTGGAATAATAAATGGATAATTTCTTTGTAAATATTAAATCCGCCACAGCCTTTTGGCCCTTTATTGAAATTGATGGGATGATCCCTGGCTTGTTTCCGAAGAGTAACTTAGTTTATTATGGTCCCACGTGGTCATAGGTAGTTTGCAACTGCTTTTTTGACCATAAAGTTTGTTTATTTATTTATATCATAGTCTAATTAACGAAGATAAACAATTTCTTTGAAATTCCGTAAAGTTTGCTAGTTTAGAAAAGGAAGGACAAAGATTTTGTGTGCAAACTGTGCCAAGAGGACAGAAGAGATTCAAAAAGTACTACTGGTGTAATCATTTGTGAATGACCTCGAAAAGACAAATGAACTACATTGGAGCCTTACCTAGATCTTCATAAAAACAATCAAAAAATAGTTCTGTGCTTCCTTTGTAATCTCCCAACAGCACTTCGTGATGATAAAATGAATATGCTACATCCTTCGGTTCTCGGGCGACGTATATTATCTGCAATCATCATAAATACTATTAACCCTGATAAACTGCTGTTTCATTTATAACTATTGCTCTTACCCACGACTTCGTTTGTATGAACTTTGAGGTTGTGTACAAACATTGCATCAGTGAAAATGTTATATTTACAGTGGTGGTCTGGTTGCGTTGGTCAGTTTTTTTGTATTCTTAATCACTTCTTTTCTTAGAAAAATAAAGGTTAGCTATAGCGAGGGGTATTCTGGTACGTCGCCCCTATACATAACATGACATATTTGTGCAACGTCAACAGCCAGGTGAAAATTGCGACAGACTAGGACTCGAACACGGATATTCCTGTTCTGACCGCATGTGTGCTGGCCACTGCACCACCCGCTTCGACTCCCAAATCCGTGGACAATTTCCACCTGGCCTGATCCGGTGAACCTGGGTTACATCCCCCTTCAGGGGATAAGTGACCATAGGCGAATGGCTTCTTAAGCAAGAGATCCCGCAGGCTCGAATGCTGGTAGCAGAATTTCCCGGGTTCGAGACCCGGTCTGTCGCAATTTTCATTTGGCTGTTGACGTTGCAAACACTCCTCCACGAGTAGATACTCGGAAGTTGTGAGTTCAAAATTACATATTTGTGTTAAGATACGTGCTTATCTACTCATAATCTCACCTTTGGTTTTTTGGTCCATAGTTGATCAGGCAAAAGATATTTTGGTAAATGACTTTTGATTGTTCTTGGTGGCGGAAGATTAGCAGCTTGACTAAGCGTGTCCAAATTTTTTAAGTATTCTTCTTTTGTATGTTTGGAGACAAACCGACTAAATCTAAAAGTTTGAACGTGTTAACATGACTCAAAGTTGTTGATACAAGTCGTAACGTGTTTGTCAGTAAAATATAAGTGTATTTCTTACTCCATGTATGGAAACCGCAGCATTAAATTTTGTTTTCTGGCACTTTCATAATCTAAATCATTTAACAAGAGCCACACCATTTCTTGAGTCCAAGTAGTTCCTGGAATCAAGTAATTAAGCTTAATTAGTTTGGTTTTTATTAAAAGAAAGTGGTATCTTATATTTGACTGAAAATCAACTCCGACTTTTCTGGATGGAAAGAACAACTTTCTTAGGAGGGAAATCCTGGCTGGAGAAGTATCCACTTCATTTCGTATTATTTGTTGATGTGAAACAAAACTAAATAAATTTGTAGTAAAATCACTTCAGTCAAATCATTATAATCGAGTATTTTGGGAGAATGTGATTCGGAAAGGACCGGGATATTTAATGTGAAAGATTAAAACATTATATGCTTGTTTACAAGATACATGACTTGCTAGTTGATACATTGATGACTGCTTGTTTTTCTTAACAGTATGTTCTGATCTCTAAAAATTATTCCGTCTTGAGCTAATTTTGCTCCCAGTTCCTCAAGGCTCTTATTGAAAGTCTCGAGGTCATGTATCAGCCACACTGGTCTTATTTAGTCTTGGAAAATTATTATACCTCTTTTTCGTATTAGTTATGATAGTAAAGCATTGATTATAATTATTCGAATTATTTGCTACTTTGACTCAAATGGTAAATAGGCTTAAATGGCGAATCGTGCTCCATTAGTTACTCAATTTTTCACAGGCATTTTGTATCTTGACTTTTCGGAGGGTAAGTCTTGGGTGTTCTTACACATGAACTGTAGAAGCGTTATAATGAAAAGAAGAAAATTTTGGAATTTAATAGAAAAATGTAATCCAGATGTAATTATAGAGACATGGTTGGATGAGCAAATATTTAATGTCGACTTTTTTATGTATGACTAGTTTTTAGGAGAGATAGGCGAGGGGACAAAATTGGGGGAGACATATGCATGTAACAAAAATACTTAATGGCAGTAGAAAAATCGATTGATGAGGACTTTGAATCGATTGCTACAGAAATTGGAGACAAAAACTCGGAATATGCGTGCGTATTGTGCTCCGCAAGAGGGTATGGGATTAATAGAAAGGTGATAGAGAAAACAAAATATAATGCAATTGGTGGGGACCTTAATGTTCCAAATATAAAATGAGCAACTACACAACTAATGAATGATCATATTTGACAGTATGCAGGTCATCCAATCCTCTACTCGAGGTGACGCACTCTTGGATTTTTTTCTGATTCGTCCACTGCAGAAAGTCTTTAGCTGCTAAACAATACTGGGGATTAGTGATCATAATGGGGTCATATTAGAAATAATTTAATGAAAAATCCAAAAAGCAGAAATTAGATTAGTTTTTCATTTTCATAAAATATGTATTAAGGGTTGGCAAACGTTCTTGTGTGAAAAATATATCTGTCTGGGCAAGAGAAGGGCGCTGTTTAGAAGAAATCTGGAGTAATTTTAAGAACATCATAAACGTAGGAATAGAATGGTTTGTTCTGAGGTTTTCGAAGAACTCAAATCCAGGATACTACAACAAAGAAATTCGGAGACTATAATCCAAAGTTACGCGGGTGCATAGCAAGAGATTACAGTGGCCACCAGAAAAAGCTTATACAACTATCAAAAATACTTCTTGATGCGAAAAAGATATCACAGATACTCTATTTCGAATATTTTTGGAAGATGAATCAACAAAGTGATCGAATTTTTAGAAATATGTCAAACGAAGGTAACAAAGATTACGTTTTTTTAATCAGAAAAGAAAAGGGCAACGTTATTACCAATAAACGAGATATATGATAAACCTCAATAAATACTTTTGAAGTGATAGCACTGATAGACCAAAGGAAGTACTTTTTCAGGATGATTCAGTAACGTTTTCAATACAAGTGAGCAATATTAGGAGTGTTTACGAAAAATTAAAATAAATTAATGGGTAGAAACAGACATGATTCCGGGTGAAATGTCGAAAGCACGGGGAGAAGTCATGATTCCTTACGTCACTCGTTTGATCGATCTAACAGTAAATAATTCAAAAATTCCAGAAGATTGGAAAGAAGTAATAGTTGTACAAATATTTAAGGTATAATAGACGTAATAAATATAATATTCGGAAAAAAAAGTTCAGTCGCGAATGAAGAAACCAACAAGCCTCAGGAGAAAGCGATCACATTTTTAAATTTTAGATTATATAATTGTACTAATATCTACTTAGTTAATGAAAATGAATTTATTTAGAAATACAATTAGTTTTATTCCATTGAGCAAAGAATTGTTTTGTATTAGAACCGGAAACGATCTATGCATCAAGGGAACAGCAGATCTTAAAAGTTTGGGAACTACTGAATTTTCTACCAAATTTTCTTATATGGCAGCGAAAGTTAATATGTTAATTGATAACAGAAATAAACCAATTAAATTTTAATTAAATTTTAAGTTTATAATACAACGTAATAACAGTGTAAACTTACCGCATTTTGGTGGAGTTACAACCCAAACGTCATCTTCATGAACTTCAAAATCTTTCACTTCTTGCGCACTGTCTGCGTAATTCATCCTCAAGACGCACCCTCCCGGGCCGAAGCGCCCACGTGCTGCGTTGTCACCATCTCCATGCAATTCTATATACTGCTTTAACTTCTCTCCTTCTAAAGGAGTCACTGTCACAGTCATCTTCGTCTCGAGTAGAAAACCTTAGTGTTGGCACAGTGGACGCTGACAAAACGTCTCGTGCGCCTTGGCTGCACGAGCTTTCTACTCAGCTCGTCGACCTTGATTCTTACGTCACAGCTTTGATAGTAACGTTATCTAGCGGCGGCGACTCCAATTGCATGAGCGAGTGCATTCGCCGGTATAATCAGCGGCAACGCGGGTGGTCACACCAGAAATTTTTCACTTGAAACAATTTTGTGGGTTGCGGTAATCAAATGCGTACATAGACCATTCATAGGAAGTAGAGCATATCTTTTATTGAGGCGATACACTAAAATCGTTGCTGCACTGTGTGACCATGAAAGACAAATTACAAATGATGCAATAAGTGGTAACATTTACATTCAAACCAGGGGATACATGACAAGTGACAGTCCCGGTATTATATTTGCCGACGATATCGCCTTATTTTACTATTTTGAAGACACTTTAATTTCATAGCAATTTAATACAGAAGATTTGAAAATTATAAGAGATTAGTGCATAATGAACAAAATGTAAGTAAATATTTCTAAAACTAAAATTGTTAACTTCAGCCAAACAAATTTCGATTTTCCTTATGACATAGTTTATCATCTTATAGATTGCTATACAACTCATTCAGAATGTCTACTTATTGAAAAAGTAAAGACTTTTAAATATCTTGGTTTAGAATTAGATGAGAATTTAAATAGGAAGAAACACATAATAACGTTGCACAATAAAATGAACTCTATAGTAAGGAAGTACTATTGAGGAATTTTTGTAATGAGGCAACTACGCAAACTCTTTATTTCGCACTTATAGACTCAAGATTACAATATTCAATACAATGTTGGGGTGGGACTTTTGAGACTTACATAAACAAACTAAGAATCACTCAAAATTATATAATTAAAATAATTGACTATAAACAAAATAGAGACAATTCAGCATGTTCTTGTATTTAAAGTATTAAGAATTTTTTTTATTGAAAGTGGCAATACAGGTAGTGCAAATCTATATCATAAAACAAGAAGTGGTTCCAATAGAAATTTCATGCTTCCAAGACTAACAAAAAATATTTTCAAACAATCTTTTCGCTACATCGGACCAAAATACTTCAACCAATTGCCAAGAAATTAAAAGTTGCTCGAGTTATAAACGTTTTTCATCAAAATTGAAAGAATGGCTATTTACATTACAAGATTTAACCTATTTAAATTTCTCTTTAGCTTGAAGATTCTAAATATTTCGTGAGGGTGAGTAGTGAGTTAATATATTTATGTTATATTATACGGTTAAAATACAAAGATATCATTTTGTTAACTTTCATGGGTACCACTATAAAATAGGCAAGTGATAAAACAATTCCATGCTTTCTCCTACAAGTTTGTGTTTCTTTCGGTGGCCTGTGACTTCCTACTTTTTACATGAATCGCAGAGTACCCATCAAAGTTAGAAAGATGGTGAAAATAATAATTCATTTTCTTTTAAATAGCTCTGAAAACGAAAAATCAATTATAAGCATACGTATATAATAAAAATGAATTTAAGTACCACTACCATGATGACTGATAGTTACTGCAAAACTATGTGATCACATCAAGTACATGATTACTTCATCACTAGGGTTAGGATTTTTAGTTGCGCTTTTTTTTTTTTTGTTGGGAAATATTAAAACCCGTCGTACAGATACCATTGTGTCTCAGAAAGTAGGCATTTTTAAGCATCGTTTTTGGGATATTAACCCCTTTTTGCCTCAAACATACCCCTAATCCCCTATTCTCCACTTTCCCTGTAGTCTTCTAGAGCGCATTTTATCGTTTGAGATATGGCCCGTGAGTTTCATTCTATTTATACATGGTTTAGAATCAATATCGATTATTTAAGTAATTTTCAATTAATGCTCCTCGTCTTGCAGTGAACATGTAAATCGTAAGCCTATCTACTTTCAGTTAACACAGGACTGAAAGCACACCTTGATGTAATGAAGTAGCCCTACAACAGCTTTCTATTTTATCATTCCTGTAATGAGTGATGCTTTGATGAACTTGTTTGTAACACAACAAACTAGAATAAGAGAAAGATGACGAAATAGTACCTTTTTGTCTCTTTCTTTATCTTATCTTACCACCTTTTTCTTTCCTTTTTTCAAACAAAATTTGGGCCTAAAAATCCTAACCTTGATCATCATGTATCAAATTGATAATAAAGGAAAAAGATGAAACAAGAAAATCTTTTTCCCCTTAAGACCCCTCAAGCCATACAATTTCCTTAAGAATGGTTTATGTGCAATCGGATGATTCATCTTAAAAAATAAAATAGTGTTAATTTACTAACATAAATAATTGGACTTGCGTTACACACTGCGTGATTCTAAAGGACTGCATTTTGTGAGAATGTACTCCCATTTACTTGGAGTAACCATAGATGGAAGAAAGCTACGTGCCAACACGGAATCACGTTGTAATATTTACATATGCGAAGCAAGTCAACCTAACCGAAGAGTAGAGTGAGTCAACATGGTGACGTCAAATAAACAGAATCTGCCGCTGCCGTGGTGATGCGTGATACATACGAAGAAAGAGCCTAAAGAATTGAGAAAGAAGATTCATTATTATTTTATGCGGTTAACACTATTTTTTGTATTAACTGTTCCCAACCTCAATTTGTCAATTACATGTTATCAAAAATGTTGGGATATTTAGGAATTTTTCTATATAATTGAGGCATATAAATGGAAAAGTTTCTGAAAAATAATATTTTTTTTCACAAAAAACGCTCTCTTTGGCTACGCCAATGCCGTGGTAATCGTTGTTAGTACCTTCTGATCATAATATAATTGCTATGACAGAAAAAGACAGACCGGGCATATACACTGTCGTGAGGTTAACAACTATTATGCAATAATAGTCGGAGAAATTGATATTATAACATTTAAAAAAATGTTTTTTCAATAATTTCTAATAAATCCCTGGAAATGATGGTTATAAGGCGTGACACACACACTCTTTTGGTATCCATGATACTTGGAGAATTTGGGAAATTACATGTGGTTTATAAGTTTGTCACTTAGAGCGTTTTCCAATTCCATTTCTCAATTTACTTTCAAAGAAGTAAAAGCTATCACAAGCGCTTAGAAAGCTTTGGTTAAAAGTTTCCATTTGATTATGTTTATTTTTGTACTGCTAGTGAATTTATTATTAGAGTGAAAGAAAATTCCATTTTAATTATCTTAATTCATATTTTTTGTACTCCAGGTATGTGTGTATTAAAAATAAATTTAAGATAGATACAAACTTAAAATACCCTTAATTTGCATTAAAATTGAACTAATCTATTCAATAATAATATTCATTCAAATCCAGAAGCAATATAATACGAAAAATCTATATATGGAACAAACGTTTCATAAAACCCAAAACCTTTAACCTTTGAAACTTGTACTGAGGCCAGCCAAGAAAATTCTGCGTGAATAATTGAAATATATAATCATTTTCATAGACGTACTTGAATATAAATCGTGACATAATAAATAGAATGTATGCATTTCCATCTTCGAATACGATCGCTTAATGTCACAAAACACGATCAGTACGAGTCTGAAAGCAATGACGTCAGCTGACGTAAGAACAGCTCTGAGAATTTGAATGTTCTTCCCTTCCGAGATTTGAGCTACGTTCCGGATTTCGAAGAAGAACCGCATCCATTTGTTTCTTTTTCCTTCAAGTGTTTTTACTAATTGGATCCGAGAATTTTAACTCTTTGTCCTGACTCCTGAATACCCTTGGAAGGGTAAATGCACCAGGGTTCGACATAGTAAGCTCGGAATCTTATATTTTTAACATTGCTCATTTTAAATTTTTAAGTAAAAAAAAGTAACATAGTTCATATTTCTCGGATTTTCCTTCACCATATCCTGCTATTTATCTGATTTTTTCAAAAACTTTGAATTATCAAATTGCAATAAAAAATATTTTTCAGGATGTACTTGTTTTGCATGTTATTCGAAAATTAATTAGTTGTCGACTTGGGTATTTGGTACTCATAACTTATAAGCTCTCAATAATTATACTTTTTCATGTTAAGTAGTTATTTACAATAATAGATACACATCTTGCACATTTTAAACTCACATTTTTGTTCACAAAATAGTTTACCAAATGGGATTTGGTAAACGATTACGTGATGTATTTTATAATTTTCACATTATCAGAGGTTTTATTAACTACCGTATAATTTTCCCCCTTGCTAAAAATTTTATCTTATTTTCATACTGAAGTATTTTGTCCGTTCGTTGGCAAGAAAGAGTATTGCAATAAGAGCTTCAGTAGACGACACTAACTGAACCAACATTCGACAACCCCCTGTCGACTTCTAAACAGTTTAGAAGCTTCTAAACAATTCTTATAAAAGTTTGTAATCAAACGACTTCTAAACAATTCTTATAAAAGTTTGTAATCAAACAAAACTACCATCAGGAAATTTCAATTTTTTAGTGGTAATATTGAAGGTCCATAATTCTCGGAAGAAAATTTGAGATGCATCAGAAGTCGACACGAGTGTCGACCTCTTAAAAGGCGTGGAAAATAATGCTTTAGTTGTCGTCAGTCTCCGACGCTTTACTTTTTGCGGAAATCCAAGAATAAACGCTAAAATTCACGAAAAAACATCCTAATTATGAAGGCAAAAGAACATATTTTGTGGTTCGTAAAATTTCGACGAAAAATTGAAATTAAACTATCATCTCTTTGCAGAAACACCAATTCTCAGATGAGTGACCAAACATGCTGGTTCAACTACCTCTCTTATTGCATCATGTCTGCCATATAGTCATAGAAATTCTCTCGTCTTATTATCATTAAATATTGCGTTCAATATAAAACCAGAGTGAAAGAGGACTTTGAAGGCTTATTATTTGTTCTGATACTCATTGGTGCACTGTCGAACACGAGCGCATTTACATGAACTTCCCCGCCGGAAGTCAGAGAGTTTCGTGTTAAACCAGGAATACCAACGAAGTGCGATTGGAAAAAAGAGATCCTTGACGTGGCACACTGGAATCATTCGAAGTCTCCTTGCTACATTTTAGAATGTTGAAGATAACAGCACGAGCAAACAAGCAATGATTCACAGTGTGAAATGTCCCTATAATTCATGAGGAATAAACCTAACTTCGTAGTCCGTACTTTGTGTATGCGATATCCATTCAAGATATTTCATAAAAATGCATATAACATTAGACGTAACGATTTCCTTGATATTACAGATGACATTGGATGTGTCTTTTTTTGTTCTACTAATCAATATTTATATTGATTCTCTCGTAAATGACTGAAGAATAACCACGGACAGAGATAAGTTGGATACTGCTAGCATGGAACATATGAAATTTTAAATTTATGACGATGTAGCGTATCCTTCACTCATATGTGGGCTTCAGTTTTACCTTCTGCGGAATTTTGTGAAGATTTGTACCGTAATTTAGACGATAACTTTCTCACCTGGGAGATTAATTATGAAAAAACAAGATAAGGGGTGCTCTTAGGAAACAACAATACATACTATATTAAGATAACAATAAATCATTCGGACAAGAAAGGATATGCCTGGATATGACCTTGAAGCGTATAAAACGTCTTCATGGAAATTTCTCCAAGTACGACGATACATGCTCGAGAGCGAAATATTTGCATTTATATGCTCTTATGTTATCATCTAGAATGTAAATACCTCATGTGAATATTTGCACTTTAAATTTATTTTAAAATAGTATTCTTCTTTCACGGTACCATAATTTTTCTTTATCTAGTTGTAACGGTCTAATGTGAATTTTTGCACTTCACATTTATTTCGAAATAGTATTTTATTTTGACGATACCATATTTTGTCAAGGTAGAGTGCTAGCAACCCTAAAAAACAGCGCAAAATTTTGTTATGTGTATCAGTTTTTAATTTGGTGTATTCTATAACTTACCTTTACCACGGTAGTTTTATCAATTAAAATATTAGTAGATATTTTATGTGTGCTCGTAGTTAATTTTTGTTATTTGTAATATCTATAATTTTTACTTACATTTACTCTTGGTATGGTTCAGTTCCGTTTCTATGGTCCTCCCGATACGGAGTTTCTTTGCTTTCTATTTTCCTTTGATTGAATAGATGCGATGAACCCTTTCTTGCTCCAGGAACGTGTCCCTGAACGCGATCATATGTAGTTTTCATCTTCCTTTTTATTTACTATTTGTGTCCAGTAAATTTGAGTCATCATAATAGTAATTCATGGATTATGGTGCATTAAGAACTGTGAATCATTAATTATTTCGTAGAAACTTTGTATTTGTGCGGTCTCTAGTTTGACTCGAATTCTCCAGTTTTGCGACTTTAGACCTACGTAAAATAACTTTCTTAATCCAACGGAAAGAAAAGGCAAATTTTCGTACTGGTTCATTCTATACTAAATTTTTGACACGTGTGATTGTTTTTTACATCGATTATTACATTGAAATTTATTTAACAAATCGTCCCTTCAGTGGTTTATCCTTAGTAGTCCGTACGACTTGAAGATGGTTTTATTTAAATATTGGCCTGATGTTCAAATTTGATTAGACAAGTTTATTCTTTCATTTTAAAAATTCAGAACTTTCAAAAACCGTCACTCATTAAAAAGAACTTTCAAAAACTCGTCCGAAGAGTCACTCAACACACAAAAATGGCGTTGAAATCTTTTGCTTCGTGGGTTCGCATTTTCCGTATTTTCCTGACTTTGAGGAATCGATTTCTAACAATTTTAACGTCGTCGTACCATTTGAAAAGTTAATAGTTTATTTAAATGCATATTTTTGAAAAAATTTAAATGCAAAATGTTTTTGAAGAGTTTTGTTTGAACTTTGTAATTTGTAGGTTTAATGACTGAAATCAATCAAAATTTGTTTGTGTATTCTTGAAACATGGTTTATAATGTATGAACGAGCTCAGTGGTTGACGAGATCATTTAGCTAACCCAATTTACACTCGCACTTTCTTAGTAATAATTAGAAGCATACGTAACTTGTTTTTTTAAAGAACTTATTTCGATTATTTTAGTACCTTGAATTGGACTTTTGTGCATATTTTGGACATTTTTATCGCATATTTAAGTACATATTTTGAACTTTTTAGAGAATATCGATCCTAGTCTTGACATATCTCACAAGGTTGACTGCTTTCGTCAGTAGTTGGCAGGCAACATAGTTCGTCGGGCGTAATCACGCTTTCGCGGATCTATGTGAAGCTGTTGCTCTGAGAGCCACGTGGGACCGCAATGCGCCCAGTCGATGCGCTTAGGGAACGTGCACGGTAACAAGACCCACTCAATTAGTCCCAAGCGTCATCCTGTGGGGGCATGATACTACTGCGTAACGCCGGGCAATTGTGGTTGACGTACGCTTTGCCAGGAACACATGGAAACACGCTCCAAGACAACCGTACAAGCAGTGTGGAACCACAACAATAACTTTGATCGACGGATAATCGTTTCTTTAAGAACTGCGATTTTTCTTGGTAGATTTGCAATGCTTTTCTTCTTAAGAACCGAATGCTATTTATCCGTGTAAATGTATCATATATGCGGAAACCCAAATGTCCACTTCCTTTTTCTTTCCTTTTCTGGCATTAAAAATGTTTCTGTGGTTATCTACCGTTTCATCATTCACGTTTTCCTTTACGAGATAACAGCATTTCAATATTACATCAAGAATAGACACAATTTGACTACGTGGGTCCTGACAAAAGAAAACGTATGGTAAATAGTAAACACTATTCCTAGAGAATTGTGCGTGAGTCACGTAATTGCCCACTGAATAATATCCTATGTTATATTTATAACATATTTATACCAGTACTAGAAGATTTGGGGCAAACAAATATCTGCGATATGATTCAGGTAAATACAGAATATTAGTTACATTCAGTTTTCCTAATTTACATTATTGAGAAACACCTGACATCACAAACCTGTGGACGAAATGTTGTGTTCTTAAGGTTGATGAGAACACTTTCCTCCCACAAACACGTTTCACTTTATTTTCAGCATGTCATTCGAAATCGTGCTAATCGAACAATTTATATCTCTGCATAAATTAAGTTCGTCGAATAGCATGAAGTCATTCTTACTATTTTAAGACTTAAGATAATCTTACAACCATGCAAAATAGACGGCTGACTTATTTTCCCGGTTTGTTTCTTCATGAGTGACTTAATAAAAAATATATAAAGGATTATATTTATTAATAATTTTGTAAACAATACTTATATTAATAAATATTAGGTTTGTCTGATTCTAAATTGAGTGTAATTCTTGCAAAATTAATTTTACACTCAAGTATTAATCGTAAAATATTTCGTAATTCGCTGTACAAGCTAATTGCTATCATGAAAAACTCGTGAATTTCCATTAGCGAGTGCTGGGTAAAAAATAAGAATAGTCTTCTGTTACTTCTAGGTGATTTCTCACAGTTAACGACAAACTCGAGGTCACATGTACTCGACAAGTATATGAAGTCATCACTAATGTAGTTTTCTTTTACATCTGCTAACCAACTCGACAATAAGAACATCGAACTTATATCTAACTTTGGCTTGATTCAGAATTTTTCTGCTTTATACGGAAAAACCTGACTGTATAACTATTTTAGTTTTTTAAGATCTTATTTATCAACCAAATAAAATCGCACCCAAATGAAATCTTCGTTTTATATTATTAAGATATTTTTCATGTAAAGCTGTACATAAACTTTCTAGCTGTGGGAATGATCAAGTTGTACTCTATTATTGTATTTAAAGCCCATACTTCCACTGAGAAAACTAATTTTGTCGAGTACAAATATTCACATACAATCATTTGATAACAAAGATACTGATTACTAACCCACTATGATTTTTATGTTGAAGATAATTAAATAAGCACTGTTTCGAGGGGTCGTTGAAAAGGAAATGTCTAAACTGGTTAAAAGATTGATAAAATGTTAATTTTTTATATATTCATTTATGAATGTGCTTATATATTCAATCATATCATTTATAGAATTAGATTTCTGAACTATTAATAAAAAATTACTTATTCCATTATTTGATGAAAAAAAAAATTGAAAAGGTTCAGTAGTTCCTAGGGAAAAGAGAGAATATTTCCATTATAGACATTTTGTTATTAATTACTTTCCGATCTCACCTCTGTTTAAATTTTACTGATGCTCGTCGCCATACGTGTTCATTATTACATTGAGTGGTTCTCCTTGAAGATAATAAAATATTTTAATCCATTATTTGTTTCTATGTTTTATTTTCAAAGTACTCTACCGCTATAGATTTAAACCGTTTTAGTTCACTCTTTCAACGAAATCAGAAAGCATATTAAATTATAATTACATAATAATGTCACTAGTGTCAAAAGTAAAAATTATTATTAAATGTTTAAAGAGAAGTTTGTTTATTGTCACGACTCGCTATCTAGAGGCCACGTACTAAACTAATAATGAGGAAATCCCCAAGTACTTCTCAGGAACGGAACTAGATAGCAGCATCATGCCTTAACGGTTACAAGGCGTAACCAACCATACATCGAAAATCGTATATCCTAATAATGATATATTATTCAATATAATTATTAATGTTGATTTATTATAGAAATTATAATAACAGAGAATTATGATATTGTACAAGCATAATTACAATATCTCAAATTACGTAACGATCATCATATTTTGAAAATTCGAAAGATGTTCAGCCTTCTATTAATCTATTTATCAAATCGGTTCGTCTGTCATTTGGATTCATAGCGTACATCTAAATTCTTTAGCTAATATTATGCGGAGAGTTAAAGAAATATCAAAATGTAAAATAAATATAAAAATAACCGTTTTTTATCACTTATTTTTACATTCGAAAACGAGTACAGGTTCTGAAGTCAGTCAGTTAATCAGTCATTTAGTCAAAGTGACGTTTATGAAATATTTGGCATTCAAATATATTTGTTACAGAGACTGAACTTATATTTTTAATAATTTTTTCCAATGTCATAAATCTTCCAATTATTATATTCGATCAAGAAGAATTTGTTAAGAGCTAGTATTTCTAGTAGTACATTTGGGTCATTCTATTGAAAAATGAGTCTAGAATTTGTGCCGTGCCATTATTGCGTTTATACGGTTTATTGTCAGGAAATAGAGTAACATATTACTTCGGTATTATTTTTACGTTATATCGATACGTATTACTTTTAAGAAAAAATAAAATGACTATTGAGATAACAAAGAATGTGTCATTAATTGTTATCCAATGTATTTTCCATCTATGAATTATTTAAGATTTATTCACTTTACCCTATTTGGAATATCTTGTAACCCATGGAGGAAGTGAGACTTCAAAATTCATATTCTCCGAGGAAAGGGAAAGACTTTCACTTTCATCTTGGGTCACAAAAGGCGTTAGTCGAACTTACGACACTCCTTATGAGGAGAAAGACGAATTATTGACATACCTCTCGTCGTAATGGGCACTAAAATGTCACGCGTTGAAGTCTGCACTTTCCGGGCGGGCGAGAGACGAATATAACCCGAGAAAATGAAAGAATACCTGTAGGTGGGTGTTAGAAGACAGAGTGTGAAAACTACTTGATATTCCACTCATGTCCTTCTCTCGCCCCCTTCTCCCGCCGATCACTTTCTTCTTACCCTGTCTCACTCACTCACACACAGACGACTTTCTCAGCACACAGCTTCTTCTTCGAGGACTGCTACTTAAATTCAGCTACGGAATATGGTATCCGCAGTTATTTACCGTCCCTTTTCTCGTGAGGTTTTTAAATACTTTAGCTCGCAAACCCTCTGTCATCCTAATTTTCACGTTATGCATCATTTTCTCTAATTGAAAGTGCATGCCCGTTACTTTGTATACAGTAGTCAAACAAATCGTCTGCTAGTTAATTGTCAGAGGGAAGTTCTGCTCTGTTGACATGAAGAGGAGCTGAAGGAATATTATTTGATATCTCATTAACAACGAGGCAAGGAATTGATAGTCGAGTGTCTTCATTTAAGACCTCTGATAACGATTGAAGTTGACTTAACGTTGGAGGTTCTGACTTCGAGTGCGTTAACGACCCTCTGAGTGATCATTGAATGTATAAATAAATAAATAAACAAACTTTATCGTAAAAAAAAACAGTCACAAACTGCGTATGACCACGTAGAACCGCGTTCTAAACGAGCACGGCACACACAGTAGTGTTCTTGCCCGCCTATATATATATATATATATATATATATATATATATATATATATGCCCGCCTCTTGGCTGTTGCAAGAGAGACGTATTAATAGTATTGTCCTTACTGAACTGACTGACTGATTGACCCATCCATCAACACAGAGACTAAACTACTGATACTAGAAACATGAAATCTGATCAGTTAGCTCCTTTCGTAACGGATCCACCCACTAAGAAAGTAGTTTTAGAAATTCAGATTTAAAAAGATAAATTAGAGTAATGTGATTTTTTGTCACATTTTTGCTATTAGTTGCCTCATGAGTTATTTCGACTTGTTTATTGAAACGTTGTAAATATATCTGTGTGGACTGAAAACGGAATAAAACTGGGCCCAAAACGAAACTCTACCTTTTCTGCAAACTGCGCTGCTAGCTACGTAATGAAAAGACAGTTAGTTGGGTTTATCACTTAAAGGTGTCATCATACAAAGTTTTAAACGTTTTAATTAATTGATAATGTGATAATAGCATTTTGTTGAGTACGATAACAAAGGTTTAGATCTTTAAAGAATGTAGTTTTGTTTTTAGTGATGTTTTTGAAAAAAATTGTTGTCATATTAGATTTTGCATGGAGAAATTTGAAGTCGTTAAGTGTTTCCGGAAACACAACAATTCGGTGAATCAGATTTATTTTTGATTATATATTATTTTCTTACTTTTATAAAAATGATTCACTCAACATATGCGTATAATGAGTTACAATATCTCGTTTTTTTTCAAAAATTTCAGGTTAAAAAATATTACTATTGATTTATATGAGCAATTTTTCAACTTTTGAAAATACAAAACAACAACAAAAATGGTGTAAACTATTTTTTCGTCGATTTTAGTTGTGCTCTGTAAAGGTATTATAAACAGGGCCCTTTTATTCAAATTCTATAGGAAAAACTTCTTTTTCTTTGGTGGGGGAGAAGGCGATATTTTAATTTTGATTGGTTGAAAGGAGGGAATATGTTTCGTTTGTTGTTTGAAAGTCTGACACACTCATAAAAATAGGGAGAATAGCATCATAGATAGGAATTCGAAATTTTGATTACGCATTGTAGAAACTCATTGAGAAAGTATTTTTTTTAATTTCGATTTCGAGAGGATAATGTTGAGTAAAATGTGTGCGTTTTTTTATTTTTAATACACATCACGAACAATATACTCGTAAGATAACCTCTGTTTTCTAATTTGAACGTGTAATTTCAATCGACGCTAAATTATAACGAGGAGGACAATCTTTTGATACAAACTCCCGTGCGAAGTCGGGAAGAGCTGGCTAGTAATTAACCTTTCTTTTGAAATTCCTGGAAGTAATTAATGAAGGATATCAACTTAGTTTGGAATTTAAAAAACAGTCAATTCATCAGCACGGTTACAGTTTTCTTTTAAAGTACTGTATAGTAGGGAAGTGACATCGAAAAATTGAAAGGTCCAGAGGAGCACCGTTTTAGTGGTTAGTTAAGTATTAAATCTTTCCTGCAGTTGCGTCATGTCCTTTATGGTGAATTGCGGAGATGATGTTATTGCTGTGTTGTCCCGAGAACCTTGCATAGTTAGGGTGGCAATTTCTAGCAGGTTTGCACAGGTGTAAATGAAATTATTATTTTTATTTGGTCCTGGCCAAATTGCAAGAAACCTATTCGTATATTAAGATTATGGTCGATAACATTTCAAGTATATTTGAAGAATTAGTTTACAATACAACGAGTCTTATTGACCTCTCTAAATGCATCTTGCCAAATTTCAAATAAAATAGTTAACAAGCACGGCATGGACAAAATAAACGACATTCTCACACAAAATGTTGACCCCATTCAAAAGTGTTCCCAGTTTATCCCAGGGTCTGAATTTTTTTGTTATTAAGATGTAATACTTAATTATATCTCCACGAAGGGAATTCTTTCTCATCCGAGTTAAGCGTGAGTGTGATGTCGATTGCTATCAGTCTTCATTTATTTTCTTCCTGTGACCTTCTCAAAAACAGAGGGAAGAGTATTTAGGAATAACGAGTAGGTTAGATAACCAGTACATAGGATTACACGGAAGAATAGGAGTTTTCCGGCGTTAGACAATGGGTAATTACCCGATACATCGTCGGAAATGATTTATCACTTGCATTTACAGTTAAGATGTTACGACCATGATTTCCATGACGCTAGTTGCAACTAATTAATGCTATTGTTTTCATTTTTTTCATTTCTTAATGCACCAACGATAATTCATATAAAAAGAGAGGATGACAAGTGCATACGTATGTTGAAATAGATGGTATACATTAAAGGAAGTTAGTGTACAAATCTAAATAGTACGCTTAAAAATTTTGCACGAGTTATATTTTTATAAAAAAAACTTTTCTCATTTAAATACAATTTATTTTTAAGTATTGTTTTATTGGAAAGCTATTCACATTAACGAAATGAATCATTTACTTACATATTTTAAAAACTGATAAATAACCTATATGATCTGCTTATATAGCAAATTTAGTTTTAATGATTAGTAATGACAGATTTTAATTTTATATTTTAAATTAAGAAAGATACCGTTTGAATATTAATAAAATTGTTGGCAAAATCAGTTACAATATGCGTATGACCACGTGGGGGCAATAAACAAATTTACTCATCGAGAGCCAGCAAGAGACTATCTTAACAATTCTGATCAAGGTTCCTGAGACAAGAACACATTTAATATTTTTAAAAGAAGTTATTTTACAAATATGCATTGTTATAAATTTATAAGATTAAGTTAGTTCTTAAGGACTGAGTGACAACAAATGTCACTTCTGATAATAGATTACAATACTTGTAAAATTAAAAGTAATCGAATCACTTGGATGTTATTTCACACAAAAATGCACTGTGATGAATTCGTGGAGAGTAGAACTACAGAGTACTACTATGACCTCTTATGAACCAGATTTTCAAATTAGTATACAGATCATCGCGACAGATGTAGCGGTATCATGAATTATCAGGCGTTGGATGAGAAAATTGTTAGCTTCGAACCACCGCTCCGGTACTTCATAATTTCTCCCCGAGTAAATGAGTGGAAGATCGGTTTCTAAGAGACCGATATCTTCAAACCCGCCAGAGTTGCAACAGTTTTGACAATCCTCTGATAGTTGATTTTAAAATATCTCATCTGGTAATGAATGTTTCACACTTGTTTGAAAACCTACCTATAGTATACAAACTTACAACAGAAACATCGGTTAGCTGATAAAGAAAAATAATATCATATAGGCCTATAATTTTATCATTTGTCTTCAAACAAATTTTTTTTCTGTTCTCATGGGGTTAATGTATTCAAACGAACAATATTTCCCAGCAGAAAAATAGTTTTCAATTTATTATAAACTTTTATCTTTTTGGTTTTGTTTCACATAAGAACTGCTACCAAAAGGTAAAAATGAAAAATGCATTCTACAGGAAAGAAAAATCATAGAGCTAAAAATTTCTAAACAAACAGAGAAGTCTGCTTGTAAGTGGAAAGTGCCTTTTGTTGACATGGTACCGCAATTTCAGAATACAACTTCATTGACGCGTGCTCGAAACCAAATTACCCTTGCCGACGATCCCACTGGAGCGAAGTTGTCATGGGACACTGCTTTTGTGATGTTAAGAGCAGGGTCGTGGTCAAACACTGCCTCGGTAGAAAGTAAGGTTTTTGTTTTGCTTTATGAGACAATTTTTTATCCGCCGACTTTCTTCTCTTGAGACCGACGTTTTTATGAAAGATTTTGAAAGATGAAAAACTTTTGGTGCTTCTTGTGTTTCTCCTGTTTTTTTTTGGTTTGTGTTTCTCCTTGGTTTGGCAGATATTTCCTTCCTTATTTTCTGAGAAGAGTAAATAAATGGGATGGACTGCGTAGAAGATGTGAAGATCTCAACCCGGGATTTTGCTTCTCTTTTCCTTCGTGAGAGGCGGATTTATATAGTAGCTCACCAGGCTCGGGTCTTGGGGCGGGAGTGTTCTATTGTTGCATCGTCTACGATAGAGTGAAAATTCAGCCCATCTGGTGGCTCAGGTGGCAGCGTTCTTGCTCTTCACCAAGTCATCCTGACTTGAATTCTAGGTGGGGCCAGAAAAATTTGCAGCTTTTCACATGAATGTCCTAGTTCATATAGCTGTGACCACTGAAAAGCAAACCCTCCTACCTCCATCCACCTCCTGCTAGTATCAATAACTCTAACTGTTAACCACTTCTACTAACTAAACTTGGGCCAATTTGTTGGTAAACCCAGCTAACCGGAACATCTACTAACAATAGCCTACCAACCAACTCCTACCTGCTATCGCTCCATGTAGATAAACTTCAATAGCACGCTACATTTCCCATTTACAAATACTACAATGGAAAAAAAATGTGAAAATTCCGACGGACCGGGAATTCAAACCGGCGCCTCCTGTTTGTTCGCAGATGTGCTTCCGCTGCACAACTCGCCAGCAGGAAGTATCGGCTTTGAATCCAGGTCCAATCCCAATTTTCGCTTAGTCCTAGACGATGCAATCTTCCCTCCCCGAGTATATACTCGGAAGTTGTGAGTTAAAAATTAATATTGCTATTATTAATCTTGCATTTGACTGATATTTTTTGTGAGTATTACATTGATAACAGTACGTAATTCTTAAAAAACGTATTTCGGAAATATTAAATTAGCCACTACCTTGGGGACCTTGATCGGAATCGACGCTATGGTACCTTTGCTTGCTTCCGGAGAGTAAATTAATTTTTTATCCAGTACGTGATCATACACAGTTTGTAACTGTTTTTCGATAAGTTTTTATTTATCTTCATTAGAAGAAGCGATCGGCAACAATATGTATAACCAATTTGTTATTTTTTTAGATGAAGGATCGGGAAATAATGAAATAGCAGGTATTTTTCACTAGTGAACGTGCTAATCGAAAACCTATGCTATAGTCATTTCAAACTTATGCTGGATTAATAAGACATTAATTGTATGGATTCTTATGTAGATGAAAGAAAATGAAAATTAACAATATATATAAACTAGCTAAGTATTGTTTGGCCTTGGAACTCAGGTACAAATAATACTCCTAATATTTCTTTTGGTATGTACTGAAAACGTGGTTCATTACTCTTATTGAATTGGTGGCGTCTATTGTCACAAGTGTCCTTAATGTTTTCTTTTCTCTAACCACGATCTAGTCAAATTTATCAACATTGCTGCCTATAATCCAGTGTTACCCGGAGGAAATATTATTTCCTCGAATTAGAAATGCTTTTTGGGGGAATTTAACATCAAAGTATTTATAACATAAATGTCTGGTTCTTGTTGTCTTTATCAATCAACTTTTAACTGAAAAAGTAAGAGATGAATTAAGTTTCACGTTTTGTACCTTCTTTCGTTTCATCTTTGTAAACTTCTGAAAAGATAATAGGATAAAATTAAAAGTGTTCTTAGTGAAGCTCATGACACGGGAAAGAAAATATCACAGAACTTCCTTAGTTTCGAGTAAAATTTATGTGTACGTATTTAATTAATGTGCCATTTAACCCTCATTTCATTTAACATATAGTCTTGTTTTTTTACAATTAGTCTGTGAAATTTTTTCGTATGATATCCATTTCTTTAATTAATATACTTTAGGAGAATATTTACTTCGTGACAATTCCCACAAGATGTGGAATCATCTTTCCATTAATGAGAGAGTATACATGTCCCCATTTCCTTGAAAATCGTGTGTCACTTCTCATCTGACGTTTAGAATAAACCATCATTACACAGGATTCGTATTATTCAGGATCATAAATATCGAATGTATGTCTCGTTAACTCTCTCTGGATATCGCTCATCTACGTTACTAATCTTTTTCAAGCAACCAGTTTTGGAAGTTGTTTCATTCATAATACTTTCAGGTCATTTATTTTCCCTTTTTACCTGTTAGATGTCCTCATCTGCCTCTTGAAGTGAGCGTCCATTAATTTACGCATAATTGTGCAAGAACTTTAAGGAAGAGAAAATTTGTAGCAATGTATACTAGACTGAATCACATATCACTAATTGTTCGCAGAGTTGTGCGTTAACACAAGAATAGTTTATATTATTTACTTCAAAGTACTGTTTATTTCAACTTATAACTTGTCTCTTTTGCATTTTCATTTATGTGAAAGTGGTTAGATTTCTTTCTTACTATAGTGGGCTTTAATTCGATCACATCACAATATGTTATTTTCTTCTAAATCTTCAGAAGGTCTAAATCCGAGATCAAAACATGTCAGACTATGTTTATTGCTATCATATTGTGTTAAATACTGTATTGAATTAAATGAAATTGACACCTGCATATATATTTGGAAAGTCGACTTTCATAATATTTTTTGAGTTCTTCGATATCAATTTAGATGATCTATAGATTCACATTTACAAAATTAATTTTCATGAAGTTTTTAACTATTTCATAAAAAAAGATATAATTCTTCACATTCCATTAAAAATACCGAAAACGAATCGAAACATTTAAAAACAAATACTAGACGAATTTTGTCCTACTATGGCGTATTACAAAATTTGGATATTTTAATCGCTTAACTGTAGCCACTATTCCTCTCACTATAAGAATCGCAAAATCGCAAAATCGCCTCCACCCTCTTCGAAAAATATTTTTGCTCACGCATGTGAAGAAAGTAAGACCACTAAATAAATATCACTTCAAAAACATTCCGATAAAAAAATTATCATTCGGAGAAACGTACAAGGTTAAAAGTTAAAGACTGTGTGATCTACAGGTAAAACTCGCCAAGTAAAAAGTAACTATGGTAGTTGATGCGTGATAATGTTAAGTCATTTCATATTTTCAAACTTCATTGCCGTGTCGAAACTTGATTGCTCTGAATTGTATAAGTTGCGAAAAATTGGTACAAAGCAGTCAAGCATTAATTTTATAATGTTTGAATCTACGTTCCATAAAAATAATCTCTATTTATAACTGTGCCATATGGTATATTAAATTTTGATTTGTAACAATATATTCTTTTTGAAACGTATCCAACATTTTAGATGACAATTTTAGAGATTATGCAACAGTAAACCAACTTTTCATTAAACTTTTTGAACCCAAATACAATACGATTATTTCTTTAAACCCCAGATCTCACACCCCTCCCTTAAGAAGAATCTTGGTTAGATCCATGCCTCGATATTCTAATAACTTTGAATTATTCTAATAAACTCACCATTTTCCAACTTTTGCTATCTCTTGAATGGTGCTTCGGAGGAAAAAATACATACATTTTTTGAATAAAATTTTATTATCTTCAAAATAACCCTACCACCCAACTCCTACTTCCTATCGCTCCATGTCCATAAGTTTCAATAGCACGCTACATTTTGNTTATTATCTTCAAAATATATAAACCTAAATTTACAATAATACAAACCTGCGCCAGAAAAATCGTTTCTGGGGATCTTTGACGAATAAATTTTTTAGTACAAAGGGGATCGATGGGAACCTTTGATATACACCTCCACGTCATCATTTCAAACGAAATTTTCATCCGTATTGAAATTTATCTCTGGTCGNATGGCGAAGTTTGCGCTAGCGTTGCTTTAGCTGGCTATTGAACTGAGAGGCGCGCCGCTGTGCCGTCAAGGCTTTCTATGTGAATTGGGTTACTCGCGGCCGCATCTAGGACAATGAACCCAGCACCTTCGAGGTGGGGTACCGTGGCCACGGCGGCGGGCTGCAGCGTTATCTGCGAAGGAGATCCTGGACTGCGAATCGGATTTGCGTTTTTCTCATCGCTTTGAAGGAAACTATTCGTCTCGGTTCTCGGTTTCCTTAAAACGGAAAGGTTGTTGGAAAGAATTCAGCGCGCCAGACTTTGGGGTTCGTAGAGATAAAATTGAAACTATTACATACTAATGCTTGCTATTTTAAAAAAATAATTTTCATTTCATTGTTGTATTTGGAAAGTGTAATATTACTTAATCACAACTATGAATAATTCTCTCTCACCCTGACCAAGCTCTGTTTTTTTGTCCTTTTTTTTTCTTCCTGCATTCATAATCGACATATTCCTTTACTAGTTTAAGAGAAAAAGATAACAAACTAATTCCTATTTCAAGTCATATTGATTCTTTTGGCAATAATTTTTCTGTATTTGTATTGCTGCTGAGCTTATAAGGTGCAACATTTTGTTGCATAAAAATCACCAAAATGTCTTCTTGAAGTCATTTCATATTAACCTCATCCGTGAAAATATCATGAGCGTCTTTGACGAGGACGTTAATTCAAAATCATTTATGAGAATTCTTGTTAAAATATTGAATTGGAATAATCAATAAAAGTTCATACGTAGTAATGATATTCATGAGTTAGATCCAGAAGTCAATTTTCTAGTTTTTACGCCAAAAATCTGTGTAATGCATTCAGAATGCGATTTTGCCCGTAGAAACAAATTAATCAGTCTATAGCAAATAAATATCAATACGACTAAGTTTTTCTATAAGATTTGCAATTCTTTAACAAACATACGAGGTGTTTCATAATTCATGCATTGCAATGCTACCCAATGAATTGCTTTGAACTTGTCTAACGGTCTTTTATTGGCTTGTAATAATCTCTCGTCGAATTTTTACCGTGTCCCGTGTTTTTTATCGTGTCCATAATTGTATGTAACCTCGAAATGATTCAATACACCTAAGAAGGGATGGATCCAAGACTTCAAGAATGATTCAGTTGTTATATCTACTGAAGCAGTAGGAGAGTCTTATTTGTTGGTGATTTCTGGTGGTCCCTAGGTTCTCGTGGTCAATTCATCCCGACGTAATCAGCAATGCATTTACCACATATATTAAAGTATGAAGAATTTTATTGAATTGTATCGTAGAATTCCCCATATGAGTTCTTATTATGGGGAAAAGATGTAGTTGTGAAGTATATAACTCAGAGCACATTATCAGACAAGGAACGCGGGAATGAGTCCGCGAAGATGTGGATGGGTAGATAATCCACCATAAGTCTCGATAGCGCAAAATTACCGTAATAAGGTTAATTTTGAAGTTGATAATGAACAATTTCTCAAAATGATCCTTCCTTTTCGTTTGTTTTAACTTATCGAAAAAGTCATCTCTTATGTGAATTTCTTTTTCATATATAATAAAGTAATATTACAGAATATTTATTGGTTTTGGTTTAGACCATCTGGTCTGTTCTTCCGCCAAGTCCTGTACAGTTAATCACGTATACAAAAATAACAAATAAAAATTACAACGACATTAATTATATTTAAAGTAATAATTAACATTGCAATAACAATTAAAATAATAATAATAATCGAAATTTCAATATTAATAAAAATTACAATATTAATCATAATTACAATAAAATTTATTAATGTGCGCATAATTATTCAAGAAATAACAATCAAAAAATTAAAATTACTTTAGTGAAAATAGAAATATTTACAATGCTAACTCACAAATTCCGAATACCTACTCGTGGAGGGGAGTTTGCATCGTCAACAGCCAGGTGAAAATTGCAACGGACCGGGATTCGAACCCGGGACTTTCTGCTCTGGCCGCAGGTGTGCTGTCCATTGCTCCATCCACCTCAACAGGCTGGGTGGAGGTTGCGTACGGACTTCGAAGTCGAGGCGGATGGTGCTGTGGACAGCACAATTGCGGCCAGAGCAGAAGGTCCCTGGTTCGAGTCCCGATCTGTCGCAATTTTCACATGGCCATTAACGATGGATTTACAATGCTGTTGTAATAATATTTTATATTTACGAGAAATGTACAATGTACATTTACATCAACTATCACATTATATTATCTTATGTGTATTTAGATCAACTATCTTCGTAAAGTTTTTCCAGAATCAACATTTGATACTCTTTGTTTATTGTACGAATTGTATTGTAATATTTACGTGAATGTTTGTACTGGAAATTTGATATTATCATGTGGAGCAGTTCTTATTTCTTAGGTTTGGATCGTAACGACAAATTCAAATTATATGAAAAAAGGAATCGTAACGAC
This sequence comes from Laupala kohalensis, assembly GCA_002313205.1. Classification (NCBI taxonomy): domain Eukaryota; kingdom Metazoa; phylum Arthropoda; class Insecta; order Orthoptera; family Trigonidiidae; genus Laupala; species Laupala kohalensis. Next base: position 189,312 of record NNCF01125805.1, on the reverse strand, counting down.
AAATCTATGCAAAAGTGGTCCAGAACATCTTATATTCACGGTGATATCAGTACTCACGTAAATCTACAATCAACTGCTTGGAATAGAACTTAAGTATCTGGATTTTCAAGAAATAAATGAAATTTGAATAAGTGGATACGAATCATTTCTACATGTAAACATTATTTTCTTCAGACTTTTTCTGTGTATGTAATCAATTGTATAAGGAAGACTGTTGCCATCTCCAGGGCTATAATGTGAACTACGTACGAGTATATTTTACATTCTTGTTACAAATTACTATGTTAATGAAATATGTGTTCATTTACATGGAGCATTGCAGATGGAAGCTCTTGAAAAGTTATTTCTGTAGCATGAAAGAAACAGCTAAAAAACTATAGTAATATAGTATTTTATTGTAGTAAACAGAGTAAGATCATTTCTTTTTTCAAAACATGTGATATTAGTAGACGAACCAAAACTTTCTGAGTAGTACAGTGAATTTGCTAGTTACAATGTGCATAATTTTGTTGAGTTCGCAGATTAAAATATCAAGAGACTATAATTTTGTATCATATAAGCAGTTAATGACAACTGCAGGGAGGATAAACTTCTTTACTCTATATGGAAGCAAGGAAGGAACATCCCCTTTATTTTATTAAAATACACGAAGGAAGAGGAGAAATTCCCGGGTACAGGACCATGCAACCACGCCAAGAATTTATTTTTATTTTATTCCATGTATTATGGCGAAGATCAGGACGTGAAACCTGCTCTTTCACCTAAACATTATTTAGGCGAGGGAATTGGGAAAGTGAGAAGTCGCGGCGAACCACGGTAAAGAACAGGCATTGATCAGGAGTAGGTGTGGGAAACCCCGCCAGAATCTTGAAAGGTTATATAAATAATAAGAAATTATGAACGAAATTTTCAAAATAATTTTCTATTGTTAAAATATTGTATAGTTGCATCCGGAATACATTAATTTCTTGAAACATCTCTTTTTTGACAGTTTCACACTAGAATGAAATATGATTTTCAATCTGGTTTCGTATTCAAAATTCATCATCGAAACACAAGAGTTAGAAGAAAAGATATTTAAGAATATAATATTTTTCTCCACAAGAATTGTAAAAAAAGTGTCCCCCATTCAAATACAATTCCTCCTGAGAACTCCTTTCAAAGCATCTTATGCCTAATGAGGCTTCAGAGAATTCTGGGTCCTGACGTATTAAGAGTTCTTGCCACATGCTTTCTCTTCCCTGTTGCCTTTCTTGGCCTAAGGATTACGTTCATTTTTCTTCCTCTTCAAACTTTATGTAATCGTTTACGAAAATGTTTCAATTTATCTTCACGTAGTGATTAGTTTCTTTTACTTTGCGATGAAGAGTTTATTTTGTTAGGGAGTGGTTTTTTCAAAAGGAGATGTAAAGTGGTTTTTACAATCAACAATATTGTCTTCGATATTTTTCCTCAAAAATGCGATGAATATGAAAATATTTTAATTGATTAAATAATTTTGCTTAGCTACATGATGTTCTCATTATACTTCATAATTGAATAATGGTTAAAAACAAAAACAATATTTACAGAAGTTATAAATTTTCACAAATCGGGTACAAGGAAAATCTTATGCTAATGTTAATGATAATACGAGGCACGGTAACTGATTTTGTTTACTCGAATACTAAAATACGCATTTTGTTCTTCCTAATCTTTAGAATAATTAAGGAATTTAATAGAATATATCTGGAATATTTATATATTTAATATTGACTTTGGACTTGATTTTCTTAAGAGATTATGATAATTCTCTTCAGAGAATAAAATAAGGAGCGAATTATATCTATTGCTACTTATCCTTTGGAACCCAACATAATTGTTATCCTTCCTTTGACTCTACTTACCCCCATTTCTACTGTGAGACATTCCATCGATTTGCAAGGTTTACATTGGGACGTACATTAGATCGGGTTTGAAGGTAATGATAATTTACTCAACTATATATAGAGTATTTTACCAACTAACCATTTACAATAATTTATTGTCTTAAAAAGTATTTCGTGTCTGGTAAGTGATCATGGCTCGAATCTTGCAAGTTTTGTATATTTTTTACTGGCGTTCCTGGTGACTCTAAGAAATCTATTGCTAGCATTTTTAACCATGTGGAACAATTTGGATTTAATTTACTTTAATTTAATAATGCATATTAATGAATATTTTTGTTTGAAATTTGTCTTTTTTAGGTTAAATTAATGTACTCAATCAAAATTTAAATTTTTATTATTGAAACATAACTTATATTGTATGAGATCAGTGGTATTATTCAACTAGCCCAATTTACACTTGCACTATCTTAAAAAGTAGATACATAGGTAACTTGCTTTTTAATGCACATTTGAAATTTTATAGCACATATTTTAAATGTATGTTTTGAACGTTTTAAATGTTTATTTTTAGTGCGTAGCCCCGGTGATGATATTGATCAATGATCATGCTGGTTAATAATTATTTCTAAGCTAAAAAAAGGGTTGGAATAAAACAGAAACGTTGGCATATTAATAAATTATTTTGCTTTGGATCAAACTTCCGTGGCTTTTTCTGATTGAAATCTGCCATATTCGCGAGGAAACGAGTTTTGCATTCAGTGGTGGAACTATGCGTACTCGCTACATCTTGGTGACCAGTGGAGTGTAGGTCGTTAGTTAATTGTACTTCAGTAGATGATTCATTGTTATAAGTAATCTTAGAAGTTGTGAAGTATGCGATAAAAGAGAGCCATTTGCAATTTTTTGCTCAAGAAAAGAAAGTGCATTTATGAACGGTAAGCAGAAACTCTTGTGTCAAGTTTGTTGTTCGCAGTTTATTTGTGGTCGCTTCCCATGAAGAAACTATTAGCATCTTGGAGATACAATCTTGAATATGCGTTTTCTCTGTTGTTTTAGGTAGATGTAATTGGAAGGTCAGTAACCGAATCCAGTCTCTAGAATCTTAGTTCCTTATTTCCTTTTTCTCTGGGATTTTATAGTTTGTTTCTCAGAAAGTAAAAACCACCTCCCTACATTTCTCCATCACTATCAAATAAATTTCTCTATAAAAACTTGAAATATTTCGCGTTTGATTTTGCTACGCACGGATGATTGATGTTTCGAGTCCTGGGGAAGAAAGTGAATTTCAACCCCTTATGATTTACTCAAAGTGCACAGACTTAATGATGTTCTGACAGGCAATTTTAGTCAAATAATTGAGAAGTCTATTATTATTTTTTATTTATATTGTTATGCAGGTTGGTTAATTTTATGAATAATAATTACAAGTTATAGAGATCTAATTTGTGGGAAAAATTATTTATTAAGGTAGTAATATATAATGAGACCTCACTTGACTCGGTTCAGACTCGTGGTTTCATCTGACAAAGCCACCTCCATCAGGTCAAAAGGTTTTTGGAACGAAGAAATAAAATATTTTTAAACTCTCCATCAACTCCTTTATTCAGATGTTTGATGTGTCATCAGTAGACAATGTTTTCTCACATTGTTTTCGCTCAATCCCAAAAACGAAGCGACGAATTGAAATTCGTGTGTTCAAAATTTCGAATTCTAGAAACCGAATTTTAAGAAACCGAATTAAATGAAGACGAAATGAGTAGTCTAGAAATAGGCTTCTGTTCTCAACGCATTTAAAGTCAATTCTCAAGTTTGCTTTCGATTCACCAATATTTTTCCTTAGTGTGTACCTTTCATACAAAATTCGTAACATACACACACACATATAAGACATTGGATATTATCGCCAAAATTTGAAAGTAGACTCTCCTGGAGACAATTCGTAAGGCTCCGAAGAGATCTCAAAATATTTTTCGATAGATTTTTTTTCTTATACATCCTATATAATTGAGACTAGAAATGCCTGCTTCAAGAAACCATTTCTGTGTGGAAAGTATTGACAATTGCATCGTCTGCGTAATTGTAACAACTTCACAATATAATGGTTATTTTTTTTCAGTTTTACTTATCATGCTCTGCCTTTTCTGACGTCAAACGTTACGAGTACGGTGCCGGCACTCTGTATGGAAGTGCGAGCTGAATACTACTTACCTAATCACAGACTTTTCCGTGTATCGTTTGCCCACTTATCTGCCAACGCAGGATAAAATAAGCTTCATTTCATACACCTAGCTTTCATGTGGACCGTTTCCTATTCAAGTGCAAACTAAGATATAAGTTATTTTTATTCTTATAGGGACACAATGTTTTTACAAAGGACCCCGCTACCCGTCTCACTCAAGGTCATGTGCAGATAAAGCGCCGACAATGCAGAGTTAAAAATATAATATCTAAAAGCAGTTCCTAACGGCTTTTTTTACAGTAAACTTATTTATTTATTTACTAATATAAGAAAAGATCTTGAAAACTATAAGGGTTTCAGTCTTCCATATTAAAGAGAACAATTCGACTTAACATATGGACTAGCTTAAAGAGTTGCATTTTTGTACACATTAACTATCAAATGGGAAAGAAATATTAAACAAGTTTCATTTGGAAGACACGTATAATTATGTCTGTGCCTTTTAAACATATCGACAGCGTAACTGCGAGCAATATGAAATTCTAAACACAAGGGAAATCATGATATACGTGAAATGTAGAAAAAACACCCTATCCTTCTTTCCCGCCAAATAGTAATCGAATATGTGTAAGTCACGACGATTTGTATGTACAAGTTCTGTCCCCATTTGGTGTACCCAAACATAGCACTCTATGTTGAGTGGGATCATGCTGTTGAATGGTGACGATAGTGTCCTTAAAGTATTACTTGTTAAGTATAATATTCACCCTCTATGGGGATACAGAGTTAACTGAACGCCGTTGCGGATCTATGGGGGGGACTAAGGGGGCTATAGCCCCCCCCCCCCAATTGGACATGAACTTCAACAGATAAAGGAATACTCTGCCATTTTAAATAATTAATAAATTTGGTTACTAAATATTGTTAATTATTGATTATCTATTGGATGAGTTGAATTTTATTTAAAAGATAATTATAAAAGATCTCTCCCCAGTGTACAAAAATCCGCCCGTCTAGATCCGCCACTGTGTACATAAAAATAGTCACAAAACTCATGCGAGGGAAGCTTAACCTCTACTGATAATTCTCGTATCTTTGCTATGCTACTTGCGTTCATTAAATATTCCCTGTATCTTTCCTTTCCCGAAATACGCTCTGTAAACTCTGTCTCGCACTGGTAATAAAGGTCTGTTTTCTCCACGAATACATTAGTGTCATTGTAACAATAGGACTGAATAATGTAGTGTTCTCCAAACCATGGCTAAGTCAAGCTTCCTTGCAGCTGGTTCTCGTTCTGTGGGTTTTGATTTCTATTTCTCTTCGGTAGTTCAAAATTTTCTCTTTGAAGTAGGTGTAATCTTTTTGTGGGAGAATGCCACTCCCTGGTTTTTTATTCGAATTTGTGCGCCATATTTTATTACTTCTGTATTTAAGATCTAAATGTACTCTTCAATGACGATAATACATTTATTCCAATTTAACAAAATTAAAAATAAAATACTTACTTGGAAAAATTAATTTGCGAAAATAAAACAACTTAGCTTGGTATAATGCACGTTACATTTAGTGATTCATTAATGATTAATTCGACTCGCATCTTCGACGGGAGGTACAACGCTCAGACCAGTATTTGGAAATTCGTCCTAGGGATTTCGCTGACGGGTTTCACCCGCAGATGCTCTTTCTAAGCAGTGCCTCAAAAGAACGAGCAGCTTATAAATACATTCAAAATGTAAAATGTTAGAGGAAAAACGAGAAATGGTTTCATTCCTCAATATATGACTGGGTGTAGAAACTTTCGCACCTATCCAAAGAAAATAGACTGGACAGAAATGTGTGATAGTAGACAGGTTGATACACCGGTGCATCAATTGTGGGATTGCGATTAGGCGAACCAGAAAGAACAGGATTTATAAAGAGGATGAAAGAAATTGCTGTGGCATATATTTCTGACAAGAGAAAATTAATGGAAACCGAAAAGTTTAGAATTTTTTTTGAGAATTTACTACCAAACGTGAAATAATATGAGATGCAAGGCAGGAGTGATGTGAAGGAATGCAATATGATGAGAATATGTTAAGACTTAGAACCACGTAGTCACTTCGTTTAGATACGGGGTTACAAGTATATGGGATCTGTATACTTGTCTCAAGTCTAAATGAACTAAATAAACAGAAATAGTGCCTATAAAAATTGTTTAATAATTTTTGAAAGTTGAGAATGGACAATACCTGGTTTAAGGAGACTGAAGAAAACATGGAAGAGCTTCATATTCAAACAGAGGATATACAATAAAGAATAACCTTTCGAAAAAAAGAATTGCAAAGGAGTAAAGGTTTCCAGGAAAAGACAGGGAAAGAATGAAGGAGTGGTGGAAAGAGAAGAAGGAAGGACAACTCAGTTGAAATGAACGTAGTACGCAGTGGCTCATTCGAATAGTAGTAGTAGTAGTAGTAGTGCCTATCCCTTTCAAAGGTTCCAGTTTGAATTCAAGGTTTTGAGTTTGAATCCAACGTAAAGGGCAGATGTTATCAATTATGATTTTAACACATATTTCACCAATCTAATCACCTCACCGGCTCAATTTTCAGCGTTGCAAGGACATATTGGCTGAAAAATATTGACGAATAAATATCATCCACTCAATAAATTTGTAGGAAATAGTCAAAGAAAAAAAAATAACTCCTACATTTCGGGAATGAATACAATGTGAACCTGGTTCACAGACAATTAGTCGCGAGACGATCGTGCAAACTTGTCAGAAGGAAACGCCGTATGTGATTTCAACTCTCTCACGCGTGTTTGGCATCCAGACAGAGATGGCGTAATATCGGATAACGGTTCTTGTGTGTCAGAGGGGTAATAGGTGAACAACGCAGACGATGGATGACCTTGCGTGCACACGGACATCCGTGCTGCCCCGCCTCACACGCCTCTTAGCATGTGTTGCATCCTCTCTCTGAACTGATGCATTTATAATAATAATAATATATTAGTCTGCTAGTGAACAATGCTCGGTGGTAGATAGAAAAAATACATACATAACAAAATAATACGGATTTAAAAAACAAATCATCAATATCTATAAATATATCTATAAAATACACACACAAACGGAATAAAATGTTTAGAAAATTATTGCACATGGTTACAACGAGAAAAAAAATTGGATTTAAGAAATAATTATCTACATCAGTCTCATATGTACGTATATTCACATACCTACACAAACACATTTTCGCTCACAAACAGTTACAGAAACACTCATACGTGCAAACACGCTCAGTATAAACTCATTTGTCATTACACCTCCTACACCCTTAGCGTAAAAGTAATTGCTATAATTATTAAATAAAAGAAATTAACAACTATAAAAAATAAAATCAAAACAGGGTTGCTGAGAGCAATCATGTACACTTCACTACGCATCATTACACTTCACTATCACTATTACTATTCACTGGGAACATTTTCTGTGCCCTTAGACTCCAATCATCTCACTACACTTCACTGCACTTCACATATGTTCCTTTTTCAACGTAGCAAGAAGACGGTTACGGAAAATTTTTACTCGTTTTGGTAAGTTTGAAAGTGTTGCTGCAGGTACGTTATTCCAGTCTACAATGGTTCTATTCACAAAGGAGTATTTACCAATATCCGTTTTCTGTTTTCTGCATTTTATTTATATTACGGCGCTTGTGGTCGCCGCTACTCATGTAATTCGGTTTGTCAAGCCTAGAGTTCACTGATTTCCACGCAGGCTCTCCCATGTAGGCTTTAAAGAAAGCACTAAGGCGCGCTAACTTTCTTTGATTGGAAAGTGTGCCCACTCTTAATTAATAATAAGTGTGTTGTCACTAACGAAATTCGCAACCTTTCTTTGTATCCGATCTAATTCACTGATCTGACCCTCCCTATACGGATCCCAGTAAGCGGCTTCGTACTCCAGTATAGGTCGAATTAATAAAGTGTATGCCAAGCTTTTAGATTTCGAGTTTCCTTTTCTAAGTACGCGTCTTACGAAGTTCAACGCTCTCTCTTACGAAGTTCAACGCTCTCCAAGCTTTCTGCGTTGTGTATTTAACATGTTCTGATCAATTTAAGTCACGAGAAATTATAACACCTAAGTAATTACAGCATGAAACTTCAGGATTAACCTGATGATTTAATGTATAGTTCAGGGCAGGTTTTATTTTTGATCTAAAAAAACATAAAGATCTATTTTAAGAGGAATTATTTTCATTTTATTTGTCTCAACCCATTTCCTCAATTCGTGTAGATCGCTCTGTGATATAATTCGGTTTCTCTCTTCTTTAATATTCCGATATATAATACAGTCATCTGCAAATAAGCGCACTACCGAATTGATATGCTCTGATATGTCGTTAATATATGCAAGAAAAAGAAGTGGACCAAAAACGCTTCCCTGTGGTACTCCTGACGTCACCGCGATTTCTTTAGAGGAGCACCCGTCTATTCTATCTCGTTGTGAGAGATCCCGGAGAAATTCACTAATCCATTTGACAACAAGTGGATTAATTTCTGACTTGGCGATTTTTGCAAGAAGACGGTCATGTGGCACTAAAGCGAACGCTTTTGATAGATCAATAACTCATGCATCAGTTCTCCCCCCCCCTCGTCAAGTGACTCAGCTACGTCCTGGCAAACGGAAATAAGTTAAACCTTCACATGAGTACCCGGATCTAAAACCGTGTTGGGCAGGATTTTTTCCCCCAGTGTACTTCAAATAATCTGCAATAATATGTTCCATCTGCTTACATACTACGGAGGTTTAGCTAATTGGTTGATAATTACAAACTAAAGAGCTATCACCTCCTTTGTGAAATGGTACCACGATAGATTTTTTTCAGTCCCGTGGTAATGAAGAATTATTTATTGTAATACCAAAAAACTCTGCTAGGTACGGGATTGTGGATTCCCCGTCGAGTTTATGTAAATCCCCTGAAATTTTGTCGTGACCGATTGATTTTTTCTTTATCTTAGAAATTCGCAGTCGCAGCATTCTAGTATTTGGAACAAAAGTATTTACAGGGAATTATTTGTCAAATTTAAAATATCGTTAATAGAGAAAATACCGAATTCCGACGAGTAAATTGAATTAAAAACATTGGCCTTATCCTGAGGTTTTGTGTAGGTCACACCGTTGTTTTTAATAGCGGGTGTACTTTCTATATTCCCATTCCGTCTTTTCAGGTACTTATAAAATTGCGACCAACAGTTCTCTTTACTTTGGGAAATTTTGTCTAGAAAATACTCCTGAGCATTTTTCTTTGCTATTAATAAATGTTTAAAGAGAAATTTGTAATTATTTTGGTAGTCAGTCCCTTTCTTTCGATTTATTTACGCTTTTCTTACTTTGGCTTTCAAACGTCTAATGTAACTATTATAGTATTCAGGGTAAGGATTGTTTTTTAATTTTTTATGGGGAACAAATTTTTCAATGCTCTTAAATATTCTTAAAGTTTAACTAAATTTCTTCCATGGAGCTTCCCGTACCAGCCCACCTCGCGTAATTTTGACGTAGGAAAAACTGGAAATCTGGTACGTTTGTTTTATTATATTGATAAATTATTCTTTCCTGTGGTGTAGATATTTGAGAATTAGCCCAGTGGACTTCTAAGATAACCGCGCGGTGGTCGCTTACACCGTCTACAGTGTCGCAAGATATAAGCTCATCCTCCGGTTGTACGAAGAAAACATCGAGTTAACCGTCCCCTGTTGTCGGTTCCTTCACTACCTGACAATAGCCACAATCCTAAACAAGATTGTTTACTAATGATTGCGCATTGCTAATGCTATCAGAGTCACCCTCCCAGTCAACACGCGGTACGTTAAGGACCCCGCCGATAATGCTATTTCTAGTTATATTTGAATTGAGACCCATTTTTTTTTGACTAATTTTTCTAACACGCGTATATCATCACTTGGAGCTCTATATATTCCTGTAATTTCTAGAGTTTTACTTGTATAACCTACAATTTCAACAGATATTAATTCGTGAACTTCATCTACCTTAAAGAGCTTAAAGAGCTTAAAGAGCTTAAAGAGCACGAAAAGCTGTTTTTAAAGCAAACAAAAACTCCACACCCACGACTCTCAAGATCGCGTCTGAAAACAGAAAAATCTGAACGAAATATTTCTGCATTTTTCACGTCTTTCGATAGCCACGACTCCGTACCAATAATAATATCTGGTTCATAAATATCAACTAAATTGAAAAAAATTAACTTTTTGTTGTAAATACTTCTATAATTCATCTGCAGCAACACTAACGACTCATCCTTGTTAACCGATCGACGAATTTTGTTTTCTCCTTCACCGCCGTCGCCTCCCCTTGCACCATCACCGCAGACGTTGCCTCCCCCGGTGACGCCTCCGACTCCGATGTACATATCTATATTATATTCCCATATACGCAAGTAAAGTATTATCTTATATCTAAACTACGAACAAAAGTCATTGCCTTAGGGCGCAGAAATATTAATTCCACTATTGTTTTTGGGCCCTGTGACCCGAATTGATGGGAAGGTCACTTGCTTGCCTCCGGTGAATTTAGTTTATTGCCCACACGTGGTCATATACAGTTTCAACTTTTTTTTCACCCGTCCACTCTAAAACGAAACTTCCGTTCTAAATATCAGAGAAGCAAACTTTTTCTTAAAAATAACACATTCTTAATACAATTATAATTATTTGTACATTAGAAATATTTTATTTAGAAAAAAAAGTAACTTTTGTTGGAAATATTTTTAAAATCTCAGGTAGAACTTCAATTGGAGAAAACTGGATTAACTGTTCGTAATATCGGTTTCAAATTCATAAATCTCAAAATCGAATTTTTTGAGAATTTTATGGAAAATTTCGTTTTGTTGCATCGATTATACTTAACAATTATTAACATAAATATACTTAAAAAATTATTTGTATTTTGAGCAATTTTGAATTTCAAAATTTGAAACCTATTTTTTCATCACAGATAACAACGTGAAAGCATTTCAATAATGAATGATGAAAATTTAGATTATTTTTCTAAAATGCAAGTACGTTTTGGTGAAAAATAGAGACGCGAATCATGACAAATTCACCGTTTGTAGACGTACGTTCTGTGTGTTGTTTATATCTTGAATCATAAATGATCAGTGACGGTGATTGGGGGGGGGGCGTGGTGGTGCAACCGCCCCCTCACTTTTTTAAGGAAAGACAACATTTCTTAAGTCTAAAACGGAATTATAAAAAATTACACCATCTTTGATGTGGTTATCATCAATTGTATTTCCTTTGATTTATTTCATTATTTAAAATATGCTTAGTGGAAATATACAGAAAACGTCATGTACAAGAAAATAGTCATTTATCCGCTCCCCCCCACCAATTTTGATTCGCAATCGTCGCCACTGTGAATGATAACAATGAAAAATATGCACACATACTTAATAACATTAGAAATAAAAACCTTGGAAATGAATTAGTTGACAAATATTTGGATGAAGTCCAAAATTTTGTTTGTTTAAGTTCATGTGAGCGTAATAACAGAACTCTTAGAAGATGGAGACCGTTCATCTGATGTTATCTTAAATATCAAGAGGTTATACTTCTTGGAAAGAATGCTAAATATGTTGTGACAATAAGAATGTTGCGTTGGAATGAAATATTTCGCCTAACAGTACCGTTATGCTTTTAGTAAAATGTGCTTCTGACAAGACAGCGTCTAACACTCTCAGCAGTTAACTCCATATTATATTGTTTGTCCTCAGGAATTGTTATGTAGGATCTAAAGGTAGTATATTCAACGGAATATGTTTTGGCTGGCAGCTGGTATTATAGAAATACGAGGATAGCATTCATCAATTGAATTGATGGACGTCTAGACACCTGTAATAAAAGGCAGTGACGCCTTGACTATACTCGATACTCTCAAAATTTTTGGACCACTAGTGATAAAAATTTATATCAAAAACACACATTACATCCAATATTATTTTGCTGTAAGAAGAAAACATAATAAATGAGAAGCATCATTTTAGTATATAGATTATAACGTTGCGAAACTTTTAACATGCTTACATGTCAATCCATAGACATTTCCATCTGAAATCTTACCACTTTTATCAACTATATCGGAATCAATACAAGAGAATTGCGCAGTTATAAAACTGTTGGTTTAAAGTTACTGATAAAGCTTTCTTCACATGACACTTCTCTCCTTCGATATATAGGCTTATACGCCCAATCCATCTAAGTTAAGGGTGATTCTACGGAAATGGGAAATTTTGCGGTACACAAAGGAGTGAGGTCCGTAATCAAGCAGTTGACGTTTTCATCAGATCCAACAAAAAAAAACAACAGGTTATTCAGCAATGATGCAGGCTACTTTGGTTTTCACGGGAACCCACAGGGTTGCCATCATATCAACCGTTCCTGTAAGGCCATCTTTACCTTGACGGGCGTGAATATCAAAGAATAACAAAGGGGTGAGAATATCAAAGAATAACAAAGGGGTGAAGAAACAATCGTAAATAGATTATTATCTGTGTCATGCTCATTGAATGTGATGATGCGAAATGAGCTAATTTATTTGTATCAATATGTTGTATTAACAAAAAAATAAAATTGAAAAAAATTAACCTAACAGGATAGGGTGTTTTGGATATTCAATTTCCATAGAATAACCCGTTATAGAACTTATTAACTTATTCATCATCCAATAAGTGCCCCTGGCTTCAACTCAATTTTCTTCTGATCACTGCAGCAATACTCAAAATGTTCTATGTCGATTGTGTAATGTACAATTGATTGAATTGAAATATAATCATGCTACTCTCCCATTTTTATTTTGCTCTCAATCGTGACTGAATTGCATTTTTTAGCTTATTGATGAAAATGATAAAAATTTTGTTATTCTTCAACACTTTTCGGTATTTTTCTTTAAAATTATGCAATAACTAATACAAATTATTACTTCAGATGCAAATTATTACTTCAAATACAAATTAAGTGTAGAAATATGATAATTGTTCATTATTTTTGTTGCACACAATTATTGTTTTCGATTACGCTATAAAATCATTTGTGGAGTAGGAAGCTTTAAACCATAGTTCCAAAGAAGTCATATGTAATTTTATGTTTGAGATTGACCTTTTAGAAACGTGCACTTATCCCATTCATTAGAATGTTGTGATCTTGACCTTGCTATTCAACCCAGGGAATATTCTGTCGAAGAAGAAGCTATAAATGCTGTAAACATATCATTTAAAGGTCACATCGAAAGTTCACAGAAAAGGTGAAATGTCAATGACTGATGTATGTAATTTTCGAGAAATCAGTTTATATGGCAAGATGTGTTGTGGGTATTAATCAAATACCTCATTTTTATAGCATTTTCATTGCGACCAGTGTCTAGTTTTCTTACTTCTAGTTTTCTGTCTAAGAAAAAAGACCTAGTTCNTTTTTCGAGTCCTCGTCGCGTTCTTCGCGCTACGGGTTTAAGACTTAATTTTTTAAATATATATATATATATATATATATATATATATATATATATATATATATATATATATATATATATATATATATATATATATATATATATATTTAAAAAATGAAGTCTTAAACCAGTAGCGCGAAGAACGCGACGAGGACTCGAAAAACTGAAAATAAACAATTAATGATAAAAATGAAAACTAGTGTTAAAAAAAATACTAATTATAATAAAACGCAGTCTTATTGCGTGTTTCATTGTCTTTCTTACTAAACCTGTTCGCTAAATATTGTGGCATCGTTATGTAAAACCAGTATATTATTTCAAAACATTCGCAGGAAGATACAAATTTGACGATACTGTGAGTAAACATTAACGGACATTGTTTATTGACTATTATGGATAACTACGAAATTCAATAACTACGAAATCATCAATGGAGCTTTACCACTCGTAAACATGAGAAATTTACAGTTTAGTAAAAGGGTATTAGTGCTATATTCATCCTTATAATACTTATTATATTTTAGTTTATTCAGTGTTTTGTATCAACGAAATATTGCGTTAGTATTTCTCTGAAATACTTACCTGGGAAATAGAGTAGATATGTGTTAGTTTAAATAAATAACTGATACCTCATGCCATACATATTGTTGTTTTAATAAAAGGAGTGCAGTGATTTACTTCAGATATTAAGACTGTCAATTTTTAAAAATCTGGAACTTTTTCACTATTATGCTTTTCGTTTTTCGATGTTTTTCTCCCTTCTACAATCATTGAAAAACGTTCTGCATATGCATCATATAATCCTCAAATTCTTGTCCATGGTATAATACAGACTTGGGATGGAATATAGACAAAGGTTAGCAGTAATCCGTTAGAATCGAGTTTTATGGAATCGGTCTTTGACATATTGCGGAACAGATTACCTTAAAATGTAAACATATGTTTCAATTACAGTGATGTTGACTTACTCCATCTTCCATTTCATTTCAAATTTTCTGGTTAAACTAAACTATGGTTCAATATACAAGTTGTTCCAATTAGAACATACACCCGGGAACAAATGGTTAGAGAAATTTAAAATAAGTGTCCCCTGAGATAAGTTGTAACACGGGACTATTATTTCGACGAATTTAAGCTATTTGTAACTTTTCCTTGGGCAGAGATTTTAATACTTTTATTGATTTTGAAACTGGAATTATGTATTTTTCTGCTCTATTTGAAAACCCAAGAACAGAAAGATAATATTTATTAAATTTGAACGAACAACAGTGGCGTAACAGGTCTGCGAATTTGCCAGTGTTTTGTAATTTTGTTTGTGATGACAAAATAATATTTGAGATAATTGATTCATGTAACATAAAACTTTGAACTTGTCAGCATTACATAAAATTTTGAGTCATTACAAGAAAATATATGATAAAAATACCTTTAAACGAGTTTTATATATCTCCAATATACGCTTGTTATACATTCTAGTTAACGTAGCAAAACCAGTTAATATCCTTGGCATAGATAAGTTGGTCATGTGGTATTGAACATAAACACATCACATTGCTGGCAAGGTTAAACCATAGATCATACGATTGAAATGAACTCGATTAACCCGATCCTTTAGAAAGTTGAACTTCAGCCTAATGAAATTTCTTGTTGCATGAAGAGGTTTTCAAATATTAAATCAAATCCCGGCATACGCAAAAGATGTGTTTTCAAATACCCCGTCTTGTTGGCATTGCTACCTAAGTTAGCGGAAGTATACTGATACTTGGTCACACCTACATCGTCAATTTCATTCATTCCTCTGTAAATTTTAATTGTATAATTAGATCTACTATTAATGTTCTAAACTGAATACATAGAACATGAAATGTAGGATTATCACATGTGCGTAACAGAAAGAAAATTTGGATGAAAGAATAGAAACGTAATATATAATACATTTCAACAATCATACACTTAAACACAGTACACTTGTTCTACATTGGCGCTGTCCAACTTATCCCGTGGGCCATTACACTCACGCTTTTGATCGATAGGCTGGCAAAATCACTTTGTTTTTAGAAATTATTTTACTATTATTATTATTATTATTATTATTATTATTATAAAAATGCTTTCGCATTGTATTATATAACGGGATAATTCCGAACACAATTTACTATTTTTTCTCACCGGACATGTCACGTCAAACATTAATTCTGTCAGCATAGATTAGAAATACAAAGTTGAATTATTTGACGTAAAATGTACTATCCTCGCGGACCGTAAAAAATGTTTGACCGCAGTTCAACAGCGCTGTTCTGATTTGAAGAATCTTGCACGGGAATTTTTGCAATCCCGATAAAGAAAAGAATACTGTGGAGAGGATATCACTGTATGCAAACGCGTATGTTGAGCCAATGTGGCTCACGCTTGTGAATGGATCAACCAACCAATTGTAAATTCTAGTAAGAGGTGAATAGGTAAAAGAGAAAAATAATTGACCTTATTTGGCAAAGTAGCTGTGACAAATTAAAATATGAATGTAAAATGTAAAATTAGGAATAAACTTCCATCCAGAGTCACATTTTAAACAGTTTCAAAAGTAGATTATTTATTTTATTACAAATAGTACATTATTATAATTTCCATTTACTATCGTTATTATATATTCTTATAGCCAACCTTTTTTTAATAGTCAATGCTTTTGCTCATTTCATTTGTTCTTTCTTACTTCACATAACACTTCCACATCTAATGATCATAAAGTTGGTTAATTACCTCGATTTCATGTGTGACGTGTGAAAAATGCTATAAAATATGGCTTTATTACTGACAATTAAGGGTGTGTTAAATATGTTTATTGCTGATAAAAGGATTTTTTTCGAGTTATGTGACTGTTGTAGAGTATGATCACCTTTCTTATTTCAGAATAGGAAAGTGCAATATCGTGCTCGATCATCTAGTTGAGGTTTTCTAGGGATTCTCTCGCCCTCCATAGTCCGATGTGGATTCGGTTTTATAAGATTTC
The DNA here is from genome assembly GCA_002313205.1 of Laupala kohalensis. NCBI lineage: Eukaryota > Metazoa > Arthropoda > Insecta > Orthoptera > Trigonidiidae > Laupala > Laupala kohalensis. The sequence continues at coordinate 172,753 of NNCF01125805.1, read as the reverse complement.
CCCATATGTTATCATTCATTTATTCACTCACCCCTTTCTCTTGCCAAAGTGCACGCGGCTCTACTCTACGGTGCGAAACTGCATTTTTCCCCACCTGCAAGGCCTCTAATGACCTTGACGTTGAACAGCCATAAAGCCTCACAAAAGAACAAACAAACAAACGCAGTGAGAAAAATCTGATAGCGGACCTATGATTTACTGCTGCAAATCAAGCGATAGAAAAACAAATAAATCCATGTGGTTGAGAAAGTGAAAAAGATTAGAAAATATCATAACATCTTTTCAATTTTGTCTATTTAGTAATTTTGCAATTTGTACAGGCTCAAGAGAATAAGCTAGGAATGACGAACCTAGTTTATCATCGACTCTTTAAATACATTTTTCAGGTAGAAATGAATCACCTAAAATGTACGTATTACACCTATCTCTCTTGTAAAGTACTTCTACGTAAAGACACAAATTTCTATTAGAGAAGGCTTACAGAGAATTCATGTTCACAGAGAAATTTGGTCAACCTCCCAGGTATTTCAAAGTAAATTGAGACGTTGTGATTGTAATAGAAATATTCTGTTGAAATACATTTGCATGCAAATTTAAAATTACTCACTGTTTTGAGGGAAAAAATCATTGAGCATAACACAATAATCGAAGAAATTCTCTGCGAGAGAAAGAAAATAATGTAAGTGATCGCGATAGAATGATGACATGTACGGTGCAAGTATCTATGCAAGTCACAAAAGAACAACAGACAAACCACCAAATTTATGTACTACTAGGATTACTATCTAAAAATGATCCAAGGGTTAAAAAGTATTGGAGAGAAATTTTCACTTTCAAGTATAAAGTACTCTCACAAACCTTCCATGTGTTCTTTTCTCTGAACTTGCACCGTAATAGAGAACTTTCTCTCATTTGCGATTTGCATGAAATCCGAAGCTCAAAGGAGTGCTATAAGATTATTATGCATAGAAAATGTAAACAGTTTAGATTGTTACTCACCTTTGTATTATATATAATGAATATTTCTTCCAACGGATGAGCTTCTTTTTCAAATACAATGAACGAGGAGTATAAAGAGTGTCTTAAATAACATATTGAGATTGAGCTATATGTTGTCGCGTATGCTGACAAGATCCGCTTAGTGATATATAGAGTTGTGTAGACAGGAGATAGAATACGTAGGAGAGACAGCATTGTCGATTGTGAAGCTGAACGTAGAAAACCCCGACTAAAAATATAAGGAAAAAATAACAGATTTATGGTTTGTGATGAAATAGTTTGTTGCTAGTATTAGTTTATAGTTAGATAGTAAAACTCCTGAACTCGACTGAATCAATGTCAAAACTCCTTTTCTTTTTCATAAAAAATATTTTTAAGTTCTATTACGGAAGTGGGAAATTATTACTATGTTTGTAACAAGTTTAAAAAATACGAAATATTTTATTCTCGTGTAATTTATATTTTATTAAACCTCTTGTTTCCGTATTGATATAGTTATATCTTCTTAGATAATTTTTGTTTGAAGATTTGGGAATGTTAAAAATCTAGTATTAACATTTTAAAACTTCTGAAGCCCGAGAACGCTCCATAGATTTTGGAGAAATGTAAGGTCCTTTCCAGAGTTTCGCAAAACAAGATTTCATCAACTCAAACTTAACTATTGAAATAATTGGGCATTCAAACCTGTCTATGCGCAGAACACAATACTGGTTTGGAAATTTTGGAAAGCGGTGGTTAATTTCACAGCAGTCGCTATCTGATATAAGAGCAACTTCTTTTGCTCGTTACATTTCTCTAACATGGAGATCAGTTCGGGTATAAATTATATATGCATGTTTCTATGCTTTTTTGAAGAATAGATCTTGAAGTATGTTACTTTTACTTCCAAACTCACTTTTGCTTTGACTGTTAAGACTATAAATAAAAGTATAATTATACAAAAAACCTAAATAACTTCGAAATATTATATGTGGAATTCCTGCTCTTAAAATATCGAATTACTGTTTATTTTTCTAAAAATGTATTTGATATATATGACCTTCCATGTAAATTAGTAACATTACGTTGTGTTTACGGACTTCGTCAAGTGTCTTAATAATATACACATTTGAAGTCTGGAATTTGTGGACAAAACATTGAGTGATTCAAAGAATTACTCATCGACCATGAAAGGGCGTACATTTTTAATGTATTAAATATTAAAATAATAGAAGAAATTAATTTATTTCCTACGACTACACAATAATCACTTTTTGAAAGCATTACTTTTAGTATAAAGCGTACTAAGAAGAAATGAAACTAACTAATATTCTATACAATTACATGAACATGTATTTTTTTTAGAAAAACTATCTTATTTACCTGAATAATCTGGTAGGTACTGCTAGAAACTACTTGTTAAAGAAGTATGACATCAGAATACATATGAATAGTGCATGATAATAAACTATGAGGCATGGTCAGAGCTGTCAATTGTCAGGATTCAAGTAGTCAAGAAACATCCTTTTCAAATAAATGTGTCAAGTAGGTTATTTTCCTGATGTAATTTTAAAATGCTGTTATCTATTCTTTATTTCGTTGACGGGCAACTTTCGTCCGCTCAAATTCTCTTCACCATCAAACTTTGCTTCGTATCGACGGAGCTTAGACTCTCTCCTGACCTACCTCTTTGCGATGGCATTGCAGATATGCGATGTGGACGATGGAGCACAGTGGACGGGGTGCGTAGTTTTCGCGACAAAACCTACGACTTTGAGATCGCTTGACACGATAATGCGCCAATTTCTGTACGTAAATTTTTATAATATTTTGGATAAATGCAATAAATGTTTACGTGTAAGAACCGTATTCAAAATCATCGCTTTTCAAGTGTAATATTGTGCCTATTTCTGTCTTGTTCTCTCAATAAAACATGAAAGAATTTAGAAACCACAAGGTAAATGTTAAGATTGGAATAGATTTCGTTGATATTCCAATAAATATTTGTTTATCACAAGCATCATTAGTATTTTTGTCACCTCAGTAAATATTTTTTATTTTCATTTACATAAATATTTCTTTCCCAACTTATCCTTTTCTGTAAACTTCCCGTGCTTATTTTTGTACCTTTGCTATTTGCAAGTATTATAACTGTTACAGTCGTAGTAGTGTTTTATGTAATATTTTCACTGGTTGAGATCACTTCATTACATTTTTTCTTCCCTTGGATTATATTTGAAAATCGTATAAAATTTGTCTACAAATATTACATTTTTACCCATCTATGTACTAAGTAATGACTTAGCACTGTTAAACAGTAAACGGAACACTGGACTGAAGACCAAACTAAAAGGAATAAATGTAATTTTTGCTTGAAGAGGTCTTGGCGTATTTTGTGGTCGCATGAACTGAATACGTAATGTGGGTTCTTACCTGATGTTGTGAAATAAATTAGGGACTTTAAAAATGCTAGGAACATGCACGTAACAATTCCCAAGAGTAAAGTTATTTGTAAGCTCCATAAAACAATATCTATATTTCAATACAAATTTTTGACCACGTATTTATAAACTAATAAAGGTGAAAGATCCTACCCTAAGCGAGAAGACAATTTAAAAATAAATAGATGAATTTATTTATTTACATTAATTAATTAATGTGTTTTGAACCAAACACAAAATACCTTTCTCTGGATGAACTGATCAGTTGCATTTACAGTAATATTTTATCTTCCGACAACAAAGACTTCAAATAATCAAATTTGACCTACAAAGTCTGCCATATGTTCCGCGAAAAATATCATTTCTTAGACTATACTAAGATTAATCCGGTGATATTTTTGACTTATTAATAGTATACATTATTAATCCCTTATATTTGTTAATAGAAAAAAAATTGTAATTATTATTCTAGCGTTGATGGCTAAGAATTGATAAATGTTTCTAGCAATCATTAAAAAGTAAAACATACCATTTCATCTTCATTACTGCATTAAGCGATTTTTCAAGGGTAAACAAAATGTAACGATAAGCTTTTGGAAAATACCTTTGTTCATATATGGCGAAATTAAATATTTTAAATTGAATTATACTTGCTTCGTTTTGTTTTCAATGAAAATATATTTTGAAGAAATAACCATTCCTAACAAATTTTGCGCAAAGTAAAAAAACAACAACACAAAATTGATCAAAAATAACAAATGATTCTTTTCGCAAGCGTTGGTTTATGATATTTTAAAATTTAGTGAGCTAAACAATGATGCTCAGGAAAACGTAAATGTTAGCCATTGTGCGACGGTGCAGTTCTTGGTGACAGTAAATCGGTGGATAAATGACTTTCCACCCTCTCTGGCTCCCCACTTAAGGTTGTATGAACGTACCACGCGCTACTCAAAATTTATAAACCAAAATCATTTATAAAACTTTAATAAATGTTACCTCTTCTGCTCATATTGAAAATAGTCACTATAACCTTAATTCATGAATTATTGCGTTAAAAACTGCAAATGTTTCATTATACCATTTAAACAATAATAATAATAAATTTATTGTCAAAAAATCAGTTACAAACTGCGTATTACCAAGTGGAGGACAATAAACTAATTTCTTCTCCGGAAGCAAGCGAAGGAGCGTCTCATCAATTCCGAGGCAGATTTAACAGTTCAGCACTCTCCTGAGATAAGAATACAAATAGTTAAGAACGTGTTTTAATATTAAAAGAATACAAACAAATTTGTATTTAATAAAACACTAAAAAGTTATGTCTCATCTTCAAATTATTGTAAACTGTAGATTATACGGAAAATATGAAAATGACATTATTAAAATATTAAAATGACATTAGTAAATAACATATTTTAAAGTAAAAAAATAAAATATTAATATTAAACTGAAACAGTGAATTTGAAAAATGGTTTCTAGTTTGGAAGTGTACTTGTTAAACAACTATTTAATTCTCCTTTAAGACAAGGCAAATTTCGTACTGTTCTTTTCTATATTAAATTTCTGACACGTGTAATTGTTTTATATATAGATTTCATTAAAAATTATATGGAGGTTTCTTTAAAACCGCTCCTTCTGAGACTTTATTCACATGGTCCGGTACAGCTTGAAGATAGTTTTACTTAAATATTTACCCCACATGGTCAAAATTTTATTATACGTTGATAGATAGTAGTTTATCCTTTCATTGAAAAGAAAATTCGGGACATTCCAAAGCGGTCGTTAGGTCTCTCATAGCGAGGCAATGCGACGTATGAACACGCAGCCAAGATGCACTGGTTCCATTTCAAGCTCTGCTTCTTTCGACCGCACCTCCGTATCTCTCACCTTCACTGAGCGTGTAATATCCGACGACAGCGAAGTACGCTTCGCTTTTTTGCTGAGCAAACACAATGCGTGAATCATTTGGATTAATTAGAAAGTCGTTGATTCCTAAACGTCATCAATTTCATCTCGGACGTCCTAGAAACTCAGGCACCCCCAAATTTACATTAAAAACGAATATATTTCCATGGTTAAGTTTTACGCTATGAGGATTCAAATTAATCCCCCCCCACACACACACACACTTCTGGTCTTCTTTCCTCAACTTTCACATCTTTTGTTTATTCCCAAACAGAGAAATATAATTCCACTTCTCGTGATTAGCAATTATAATCGTCAAAATAAAGCATTAATTTTAACTAATGTGCCAAAAATATTTCATGGAATATATAATATAACAGTTTCGGACAGTTCTAGCAGTTATTGCTTTGAGTTTACTCACTAGAAACATCGTTGAATTTGAAATAGCGTTTAGATAGGATCCAGATTGCTGCATCCGAGTATTAAAATTGCGGTCGTGAGTCGCAGAGGCGCGATTGTTAGCATGGAAATGAGACATGGAAATGAAAAGCTACAAATTTTGTCTTGCCCCACCCAGGAATCGAACCCGGTATGAATAATCGAACCCGGGAAGTGTATACACTTCATTAAAATAAGGCAATCTAGATATATAATGAACGGGTATCACTGGTTGATATAGTATCAAAAGTCAAGGCGGAAACGTCGAAAAATTTTTAATAAACTTGTCTTGTATGTTCATGAGAAAGTTTGGTTTGGTAATCTAGATATTTTTATTTTAGAAATTTAAATTAGACAAGATTATATGTAGTATCAGATTTAAGTACAAAGTGACAAAAACAATGGGGTTGTTTTAAATACCCCTATATTGCATATAATGGTATTTTCTTGATATTTTTATAAAGTAGTGTAATGTATTGAAATAAAAAAAGACAAGATTCAAAAGTTTTTCCCCTCCTCTACAAATTAGAACACTATAGGTAAGGGATCTTTTGGAATAATTACAAGACTACCACGTGCTCCATGGGATCCTGACTGTAGTTTTAATTTTCACCGAAAAAAAACCCAACAGTTTCTCGAGATGATTTATGTCGTGGTAAACTTCATATTTCTCTTCTGGGGATAAGTTTCTTTTCTCGTTTGTATTCTTAGTTTGAGAGCTGGTCTGAAGGAGTAAATTCTTTCTCCTCGGGTTCTCAACGACTTTCGTGACGCCTACCCTTCACCTCATAAGAGCGTCATCCATCTTGGCACTGCTCTCCAAGAATGAGTTCCGCAACATCGTCCTTGTCTGTCTTCTTATACTGACGTAACCGTTCATTTCAAATGGTGTGGGATTTTCTCATCTTCGCTGCAATTCAAACGTATTAGTCATTTAATTTACAAGGGGAACTGCTTACGGTACTTCGCATAGGAATTGTAAAAGAATTCTGACTGATTATTTGTAAACTTCTATCCCGATTAAAAGATTCTTATCCGAGGTCTCTTTTTCTTCCCACTTTATTTGCAGTGTATAAGACAATTATTTTAATGGTATATTATGATATTAATTTTTTTGGACTTTTACAACTTTTCATTAACAGAACCTGTCACAAATATTTGCAATGAAATGTATGTGAGCAGGTAACCAATCGTTAACTCTTCATTCAAGTAATGTATTTACACAATGAGATTCTAAGTAAATAAAATAAATAAACTGTATTGACAAAAAAATCAGTTGCAAACTGCGTATGACCACGTGGGGGATAATAAACTAAGTTACTCTTTGGAAATAAGCAAGGGTCCATCCCATCAATTTCGATCAAGGGCACAAGAACAGTGGAGGATTTTATAATAATGAGAGCAATTTTTTAATAAATATGTACTGTTATCCATTTAATGTTTCGAAATGAATTATAGATATTATGTGTAGTGAAAATTCGATATTAATGAAACAAAAGTATTAATGACATTCACGCCCATGGAAAATCCGCCACTACCCGAAGGAAAACCGGAGGAAAATCCGTGCCAGGATTCATATTTGTCCATCGTATTACTAGTTCATCGCCGTTCGTGAACAACGAACAACTTTATCATTTACTTTTGATTTACCATATTCTGGATCTAAAATTAGTTTGATCTAAAATTAGGTAACTTTACTTTATTAATACTTCAAACATAGTTGAGGATCATTTCGATTCAACACATTTTTACAGAATTGACGGCTACGAAATTGCGGTTAGTCCAGTCGAGAAAGGAGCTTTTCCTGGGTCCATTTTGTGGTGAGCCAGAAAAACCACATAATGGGGAAGACTACAAAAGAAGAAGAACAGAAAACTGGAGCAATATACCTGTCCATAACAAGCAGAGATACTTTTATAATTGTGCTGAAACATCCATACAACAGCTTGTACTTGATCGGAAAGGTCTAAGGATTCTTGTGATTTTCCTAATGGATCATTGTCTTTCAAGTATGATATTCAAAACTTAGGTATCATCGATTAATTATGTAGAGTCTTCCAATAATCACAGGAATCAGCGGAACATTTTATCCGCTATAATGAGGCACTAAGCCACAGAAGGTCAATGCAGTTGGAACAGGTAGATCTATCCCCTGAGAAAACCAACGCATTGACCTCAACCTAAATGGAGATTGATCTGGGTGGTAGGATTCTATCATGAATCCAGGTTCTATCAGACGAACTACAGAAATATAGGGTATTCACATTATCGTATAGAATGCTGTGCAGATAAGTAAAAATCTTTTATTTTATTATTATTATTTTTTTATTTCTGAATTTAATCTACAAATCATTTTTGATTATATATATAATGTATCTCGAATAAATATCTGTTACGGATTTGACATCAAATATGTTTAATTTTCAGTATAAAACAATATAACACAATTTTGTTAGTTTATCGTGTGCTCCTGATATGTCTATCTCCGTCAATTGAAATGCACGTTCATAGTATACTACTNAAATTATTATAAATTTAACTTCCTTGAAAAAAAAATCACTTTTTAAATTAACGACATCTGTCACACTTAATTTTATTTTCAAATGTTTCAGATTCCTTTCTGTATGTAAAAACTAACATTGAATTTTTCTTTCTGTGTTTTGGTTTCATATCCGCGTGGGAAATCCAGGAAAGTGATTTTGTCTTCGGTCAAGACGGGAACAAATCTATTACGTTACGACAGTGGCTTGTGATTTTTTCGTTTTGTTTTATTAGTATATCTCACAGTTGAAATTCGAGATTTAATTTCTAAATTTTGAAATAATATTTATATGTCTGCTATAATTATTTTTTACATCACAAACAAGACACGATGCTATTTGGTAGTTTTGAGAGTCTTAAATCTTCTCACTAAGAACGTATTGTTTGTCATAACTCGAAGTGTCTGTTGAATATTCATGATAGTTGAACAAAGAAGTGGGTCAACTCCTAAATATCATGGCCCTTGTTGAAGGTTGCGTTCCTTCATAGCAAATGTGAGATCTAAGATTGGATCAGCAATAAGCGTAGTATTGAGAGAACAAAATATTCAAACATTTATGTCTATCCCACAAACATTTTCATTTAGTATTCATGAGTGGATATTTCTTTGTAAATCTCTCTACATACAAATGATATACATCATACATTTTTATAAGCTCGTTTCGTTGTCCAGGCTCGTTGGCGTAGAAGAGATTTGACATTAAAAAGCAAACATCATTTAAGTAGTTTTACTCACTCCAGAGGTACGCGCCACCTAGACTCATATCAAATTATAGCGTTATCTATCTAGACATAATTATAAAACTAAGTGTTTGTGTATGAAACGGGGTGTGAAGATGAATTGACGAAAGGTTCGAAATTTGGCACATGCGTTCTCTAAGGTGGACCAAGACCACCTCTCGGCGATTGTTTCGAAATTTTGTTTATTTCTTGTTACATCAATAGTGATTTAGAACGAATAGTTGTAGGAAAATTTCGTGCTAGAAAGTAATTGATATGCAGCTAGTTCTCTTACACATTTGATAAGTTGATGGCTTTTCGTTGACTTGGTGAACGTTTCCTGTATTATCCCTCCCCCCCCCAAAAAAAAAGAAATATAACAATTATAAATATACGAAAGAAAATTTTAAAAAAGTTATTGTAGTACAAGAAGTATAAGAAAATCTTAATGATCAAAGTCAAAAAAATTACATTGAACACGAAGTTCTATAATAATAATTTCCCTTTCCACTTTGTGCCTCTGGCTTCACTCAAGTTATTAGGTCATTTTACTACGTCAGTCTCTTTGGAACCTTCATTGATATCAATTGGAAATGTTTTACATATACTTCACGTCGAACGTAGCTTTGTTTCCTCTGACAAAAGCAGTCACTGGTAAATTCATTACGTAGTTCACAGACATAATCGATCAGCTTGTTTCATAGCGAAGGTTCTCACGCTTCACCTCTACTCAAAGACTAATGCTGAAGCGGTTGCAGTAGGGATTTCTATTAGGTTCTTTATTTATAAACTTCGTGGAATATTCATCATAACCACAATAATTTCCTTATTGTTCCAGATAGACCTGCATGGGTTACAATAGCACGGAACACCTTCAATAAAGCTTTTAAGTTTTCAAAGTCGCCCCTCCCACAACGGTTACAGTAGGAATGTCTACTATCGTCCATAATAATTATATTTATTGACAATTTATTATTAAAATGAAAATTAAATTATAATGATTGTTATATTGTTATTTGTTTTTACTTCATTGCACAGCTGTTCAAGAAGAGAACGAATAAGTTTTCTTCTTAATAATTAATATGACTAAATTATTTTTATATTATGTGATATCGAGTTTTGCTTTCGAGTTTCAACATCATCACCTCCCGCTAGGGTCATACATATTTAGAAATAATTCGGAAAAAGTTTTGCCGAAATGTAATTATACTTCCATTTTCCTATTAGCATCGATTGTGGAAAATATATGACGTTGTAAGCGGTTTCTGAGATAAGACCTATTTCCTCAACACTCTGTTGGGGATTAAATTCCTTCTCCTAACCATGTTCTGTGTGATGTAGTTGGTATTAAAATTTAATATCTCTCCTTTAGAAATACAAATAATAAGTTCGGCGTTCAGTGGTTTTTGACAATAGAAATTTTCCGGACAGCTTTTTGGAACAAAGCACATTTGTTGACCACGCAAATACTTTGATACAATGAATCGTTTTAATACGATTAAAATGTTCTGGTAGATAACATAAAGGACGCGTAAGTATTTTGACTGCTTCTGCTGTTATTTACGTAAAGATTTCAGTGAAGATGATAACAAGATTCATTGGTAGACGTATATGGTAAAGTACAGTTTTTGCACCCCCTTAAAAGAACAGGTCATGTGGAGCAATCACTTCCTCGCCCCTATACGACTTTTGCTCTTCTTACTCTCACTTACCTTACCTTACTTCCTGTTTCCAATCATCTGTAACACTCGTTTCATGATGATAATAAATATACCGTTGTGGCTGTTCTCAAACTATAAAATCTTACCAGGGGAAATTGAAATCATGCATTTGTGGCATTGTAAAATGATTTACGTCGAAGTTTTCATTACTCAATATAATAATTATGATTCAAAAACTGAAAGTAATACTGCTTTTAGTTGTTACCTTCCAAGGTTTAAAGACGTAAAATGGAATATGATTATTTACCATACATACTCTCTGATGTTACAAAAATTGAACATATTATATCTAAGAGAATAACAGTATTTCTCGTGTATTACAAATCAATCGTTCATTGTACAATTCGTAAGATTTTAAGAGGAGGACCAAAACTCTGATTATAGAATAAAGTAATCCTTGGATGGTTCCATTATTTATTATTTTTAAGGGAAATTGAGAGATATTGATATAATATTATTGTAATGTTCTACATTAAGTCAAGGTAGAAAATAGATTGATAAAAAGTTAAATTATGATTTATGTAGTTTAGCTCCAATTATTCCGAGATAATCTTTCATTATACTTCACATTTCTAATATTTTACATGATACAATAATGGTATGTTTTTCAACTCATTCAATAAGTACTTAGAACTAAATAACTTGGTAATATTGTTATAAATCAATAGAAAATCCTTTTAGAACATTCACTATGTACTAGTCTCAAAGAAAATCGTTATTGGAAAATTTATTTGCTTGACAATATTATCAATTTACTCTATTAAGAATTAGTAAACAATTAAAATATTTAGTACTCAATGTACAATCAAAAATGCAAATTCTTCAGAACTTCATTTCCATGAAATTGCTCGTACAAAATGTGGAATGGCTCAGTCGGAATGAATTGCAGGATATGCTCCGCTTTCATGCTTCGGCATTTCTTTCCCTTTTCTTCTCTGCACTTCTGACTCTGCCATGCCATTGCCACTTGCCATAATGATGTCTCATTCTCAACAAAGAAATCTCAAACAATGACTTTCGGAATGAAACTCCTCATAACCTGATGTTCAAGAAGCACAGAGGAAGAGGTGTGTTACTGGAAGGTGTGGACGTTAGTGTATACACAGTTTCTTCGCTTTGGGTGCAGAAACTCCTCTAGTCGCTGCCTAGTTGTCTTCTGCTCTCACTCCTAGGTTGAATAACATATTGATTAATGAGACGTTCGATTATATAATATTTATATAGAATGTATGAGTACCCTCGAATTATGTCGCTGTCTAATTAATTAAATTTAACAAATTCAATTCATTTACAGTTAAAGAAATATGCTTAGGAAGTTTTCCACTTACATATTTATATTTTAAAATCAAAATATTAATTAAGATGAGAACGCCAGCTTCAAACTTCCTCCTACAGTTTGTGTTTTATTTTACTCTAAAAACTTTACATCTATAGGCAAAAAGCAGAAGAAGCGTACATTTATTTAATATATTAGCCCCATCGGTGGCGCAGGTGGTAGTGTTGTCGCTTCTCACAAGATCCCCGGGTTCGATTTCCGATGGGACCAGAAAATTTGTAACTTCTCACATTAATGTCCCAGTTCATATAGCTGTGACTACTGAAAAAGCCAACCTTCTTTCTTCTATCCATGTCCTCCTGGTATCAATAACTCAAACTATTACTAACTACTTCTACTAACCCCTCCACGTGGGTCAAGTTGTTGGTAAACCCAGCTAACCGACCCACCTACTAAAAATAGCCCTACCCCCCAACTCCTACCTCCTATCGCTCCATGTAGATAAGCTTCAATAGAACGCTACATTTCCCATTTACAAATACAACAATACCACAAAAAAATTTAATATATTTCTTCTGTATTTCCTTTCTGTAATTTCTTGTATGATACGTTTCCATAATATCATCCTGCAGTTCAATTTCCTTCATTACAGTTCATCATTATGAATTGACTTGTTGTTCCCAATACCATTAGTCCCAATACTATTGGTTCCGTTATTTATTTGTATAATATTAGGTAAAGTGTCTTGTAAAAAATACTAAAATCTTTTTCTTAAGACAAAATGATTATGAATGTTTCATCGTTTGAAGTCATTATTATTGCTAAACTGGATTGTTGCATTTATGAACGTGAACATCCCCAAAAATGTTGAACGATAGAGTCGCTGGATTCGAAGAGTGTTGGGATAATAAAGATAATATTTTTATTGAATTTGGTAACCGTTGCCTTTCCTCCATTTAATTCTTTAAATTTTAGGGTGATCTTTTAATAATGATATTTTTGATCGAGTGAGTCAAAGGAAATAAATGTGAAAAGTGAAATAAAGTAAATGGTGAAATACAACATTTTTTTAATTATACATGCAGCATTGATTTCCTATCAAAACTTGAAAATTTATCACGAATATTTATTATTTAACAGAATCTCATCCTATTTCTTTTATACTCACTTCATTCCGGTATTTATTAATATAGGATTTTAAGTCATCATTTCATGCATGTATAGACATTGCGTTATGAAAATGAAACACTTCTTTTCCTTCAACATAATTAAGAGAATCCATTCTTGTAACACTAATTCTTGTATTTATTAACGAAATTCATGCCAACATTCATGACAAACTTCTAAGTTGACTCACATATTAGTCATAAAGTTTCCACTGTGAAAGTTGTTTGGTGACTTTACCATTTCAACTATAAAGATGATTACTATGTTAAATACTAAACAATATGTTTCGCCATTATACTCTTCATTAATTACACATCACACACGACATAATTAGATTATCCATTCTTTAGTTGAAAGTGAAAGAATTAGTAGGTTTTGTACAGGTAATAAACAAGGCGGGTAAAATAAACAATGACCCGGAAATACTGATAGGAAATTGACCCTTGTTAATGAACAGGAGAAATGGTCACGATTGAGAAGAGTAGGAGATTTTACAGCCTCTACTGACAGTCCTTTCCTCACGCACTCATTCCGCCGAGGTTCTCAGTGCGGTGTGTGTTGTTGCTGAAAATATCCACACAGTCGTTCATCTTTTGTGAGTTGAGTTACGAATGGATTCTCCTGTTCATTAACGGGTCAATTCTGTGTTAGAATTACAATTCCTTTTCGGGCGAGCCTTGTTTTGCCCAACCTGTATATACCAAATAAACTTTATTATAAAAAAAGCAGTTGCAAACTGCGTATGACCACGTGAGGGATAATTAACTTAAGTTGCTTTCCGGAAACAAGCAAGGGACCATCCCATCAATTTCTATCAAGGGCCCAAGGACAGTGGCAGATTTAACATTTATATTTTTTTCCTTAATTGGGGCTTTAGGGTTCGACAACGTCTAGGTTATTAGAACCTTTTAAAATGTTAATATTTATTTTTTTTAATTTAAAAAATACGTACTGATTATTCCAAAATGAATTGTACATATTCTGTGAAGTAAAAATTCGAGATTAATAAACAAAAGTATTAATGACATTCCCGCCCATGGAAAATACCCCTCAACTCGAAAGAAAACTGGGAAAAGCAGGATGGGGGATTGCATGGATCGTTTTAGGCACATGCCCGTCTCACCAGTTCAGTAGAAAAATAGTATCTATGTGTTCCAAATGAGATCCTTATCATGAGCTCTTACCTCTAGTTGGAACAAATCATCCCTGCGTTCCTCTCTCTTTCTTGGCCTGAATTCCTCTCNTCATCCCTGCGTTCCTCTCTCTTTCTTGGCCTGAATTCCTCTCTTCTACGAGTGACACCTTCACAGTTTTAAAACGCATCTGTTTATAAGTGGCAAATGACAGCAAATGCTCCAACATTGCTTGGGCATCACTGTAGAGAGCTTGACGCTTCTCCTGTTTTCTCGTAACCCACTGACACAGAATCTCACAGGAATCTAGATGCAAGTGCGCCTTTCTCAGAAAACATTCGCTTTTCTCTATCTACAACCTTTGCAGATTTCATAATTCACGTCTTTCACTCGCATGCAGATGCGAAACTATCTAACAATTGTCGGAGCAATTGCGCATGGGTGCTTGGACCGTAAACGGCGCAAAATGTGTTTCATTTTTCGGTGAAGAGTAAATAAAAGACATAAATGGAATCCATCCAATATATAAAATAAGATTTTATTTTTATCCTTGTTACCTATGATCTTGAAAAGTAATAGCTTTGCAGTCTGTAGCTTTATCCCATAAGTAGCAGAACTATTTAATTTAAAATATGGGGTGGTTTTATGCCAGATAAATTGTTTTACAATTTTTTCATATGTTAAAAAAACACTAATTTTTAATATTCGTTTGTACTTACGTAACAATTAGTCTGGAATGACTAGTAGGTTAGATTGTATTACTAAAACTCATTTTATAAAGTTATCTGTATTTAGTGAATAAGTAGTTTAAAATAAATTTCAAAGCTAGCAAAACGAAGAATGGACAAAAATAATAAACAAAATTTAATTCAATTATTCAAAAGGGTTGTCAATAAGTCACTTTCACATACCTACGCATAGAATTAGTTCTAAGTTGGTGAAAGAGAAGGTGCAAAGAGTTAAGAGTGCCAGGGCCACTCATATTCTAGTTACGTCACTGAACAGACGTGAGAATAAACAACTGGGGAAGATATAGACGGAATAAACACTGTTTGTGAGTGGTAGGAACAAGATAGACGCAGTTTGGCTGTGGTGTTGCGAAGTAAATGCAACGAAAGCAGTAATCGTCTCGTTGGTGCAGGAGCAAGAGTGCGTACTCTCATAAATATTCACGCGCCTTAGTGGCGCAGCATTCAGTTAACTCTCCCTCTTTCGATGAATTCCTCCTCACTTAAGGATGAAGTCCCTTCGTCTGTTACTGCTGTTTGAATGATTACCCGAGCGGTTCCTATAAATTAATTCACTGTGGAAAAGAATTTCTTTATGACGTAGAATACCTTGGTGGATGTGAGAGGCCCAAGATCTTTTTTGATCGTCTACATTGATCTAAAAAAATACCAACAAATATTTTTAGTACAAATTGAAAGTATCCTGTTTTGAAACTTTCGAAATAAAAATTCTAAAGTTTCCGTGGTCAATATTAGAATTTTAGAGCTATTAATTTATATGTGATTATGTACAAAACTCTTTGCTAAGTAATATGAATCACTTAACAATTATTCCAACTACAGAAAAATCCAAACCAGCAGCAACATTATTTGAAATCTGATATCTTAACACTTTCTTTTCTATTGTGTACTAAGCACGATCAGTTGAAATCAACATGTCAAGCTCTAATACAAATGCCATTATTTTGCATAATAACCAGTGCATTTTCCTATTCAGTTCAACCATTTTCCTATTTGACACTTTTTTAAATTCTCAGTATTTTTACCATCGCCTCTCAAATGCGCATTTATCTGAAAAAAATATTTCGAAATTCATTTAACTCATTGGCACTCTTGCGAGAAACCTGCCGTCTTACATCCCAGTAACATCGCTTGTAAATTTACTGAAAATATGTCGGTATATCATTTTGAAGTTGCATATTTAATTCCGAATCATTCACCGTATATCTGTTGGATCCTCTTTGCTCAGACATTTTTAAAAATTTTACCTCTATCTTAGAGGTAGTATTAAACTTGTCATCACTGTGTTATAAACGCCAATAACATATATAATCATAAAAGAAACTATGAATGAAATATCTTTTAAATAGAAATAAAATATGTTTTTGATCAATTAATGCTAAATTGTCGAGGACTTTCATGAAGGATTATATCAAGTGCAGAGTATGGTAAATGTTGACAATACAAGAACGGAAAAAATTAAAACTGCTGTATAGTACATATAATTTAAGGCCGGTCTTACATGGTCATATTTGTGTGTCATATCTACGATCAAAGTTATGATTAAAGGTACTCTCAGCAAGAACCTATGTCACAGATATATGATCATTATTGAACAATGATCGAAGCTTGTGCATTACACACTGTCATATTTTGACGATATAACAAGAAACATAACAACAGAACAATTTAACATGATATTAAACATGAATATAAACACAAAATATGTTTACATGAAAGCAGAAAGAACACAAACAAGTTATAATACTGTATTGTATATACCAGACAGCTTTTCAGTGTCCGTGCGTAAATTCAAATACGCGTGTGTATTTTTTATAAATATCATTTCTGATATAAAATGTTTTTAATTATACTTCTTTGTCCACAATTAAATTATTTTAGCAATCCATCAAGTGATTATTATTAATGCAATGTGAGGTACCTGCAATTTATTCAGTGCGTCTTTCACCAACGCTCTTATCGGCCGGATAGTATTACTCGGATAACTTATCCGTCCGGTAATGGTAGTTTTAATTTATCCACGCTCTGTATGTTGGATCTCTTTGCTATCGGAGAGCTAACTTTAACCGGCCGGTTGGTGAGTGGATAAGGAAGATATATTTCAAATATAGACGCTGTGGAGGTTGCTAACAACCTTATTTTTGATAACGTTAGTTTCTCTTCTGTTTCATTATAATCTCTTTCTTTGAAAACAAAACGATGTTACTATAAATTTTGAAAATAAATTTTAAAAACTCTCAAATTATGAGATATAGAAATAAAATACAAATAGTTAAAGCTT